>WBMY01007261.1:66259-111711 GCA_013397315.1 Donacobius atricapilla | reverse complement strand
AAGTGGTACTGACTTAAGAATTCTGATTTTGTGTCTCTTTACATTGTTTCGTAGAAAAGTAAATTGTTGGTCAGGGGGAGGGGAATGCTTTTAAAAAGGTTTCATGGGGTTTTTTTTGTTTGCCCTTTAGTGTGTGTTAATAAATCTAACTGTTTCTATCTTTAAGTTGAGCCTGTTTTGCCTTTCTTCTAATTCTATTCCATAGTAGAAAGATAGACCACTACGCTACATTTAACAAAACAAATTTGGCGAATGTGAAACCACTATATAAGTCTACCCAAAATACCTTCTTAAAGGCTCCTTTAAACTGTATATAATCTGGGAAAAAAACTCAACCCTTTTTGTGCTGAAATAGGATTTTTCTGCTGTAGTACAATCTTTTAATCAGGGAAAACTACACCATAAAGCGCTGATGAAGAGAAGCTTTCCTCTTGAAATCCTAGTGCCTGGCCAATAAGAGATCACTGACACTACAAACTGGAGTTGGGATTCTGGAGAGGGCCTATGCTGGGAGCTGACACAGGAAGAATCATGGGCTAGAATCCCCAAATCATTTAGGTTGGAGAAGACTCTTAACACCATCTACTCCAGCCATAAACATAACAGGGCCAGGTCCACAGCAAAATGATGTTCCTAAGAGCCAAAGAAGAAGTAGAGTGACTTGCTACAGGGCTGTCCTGAAGGGCAAGGAGGGTAGTAGAATGCCGAAAAAAAGGAGTTGAGGTAAGCAGTACAAAAAAGGGAAAAGGCATTAAAAGGACCAGAATAAGATAGAAAAGAAGCAGGCTGAGGACAAGAGTAGGGACAGGACAAAAGAGGAATTCCAGGTCCCTTTCGTGAACCCTGAGAGGAAAGGGCTCACTTCTAAGTGGTAGAGAATAACCTACCACTAACTTCAGTTATGGTGGCAACTCAGCTGGCAGGCATCTACAGATAACAGATGGCTTTCAATATGAGCATAAAATTTCCATAAAATTTCTAGCATTTTTTTCAGCTTTCTTTTTAAAAAAGAAACAGGAAGTGACACACAAAACACTGTCAAAGAGAATACAGTATTGCAAATACAAATGCTCATAATCTGAAAAAGGAAAGAAGTGAGGATTTTGGTGTCATTTCATTTTGCCTCCTCTGTGTAAAGATATTATTTTAGCCTCCCCATGTAACTGATAATAAAACTCACAGACTGATCTCACTAACATTCAAGATGGAGCAACTTGACCTGCAGCTGTTTTGTAAAGGTAATTTGTCAACCTTATCTTCTTTATTAAAGAATCTGGAAAGTTTAGAAATGCAAAGAAGACGTGTGCTAAAATGGATATTGTCTCTTGTCTGCAATGCCTTTAAATATTCTACCTTCTACTGCAGAGTACATATGAAAATTGAGGAGCTTCTCTTTACCAAATATAAATTAATTTATATTCCAGAATAAGAACATTATCTGGCTTTAACAAATGGCAAACCTCGTCAAAACTTCAAAGTTTTATTCCTCAAAAAAAGGGGAGATACATCTTTTGTTTTGTTTCATTTCAACCTAAATTTTTACCTTGCCCATTCATATTTGTATTAAATTCTACATGAGTTTAGTGCTAGGCATTCACACAATTTAATCACAGTAATAATAATTTTAAATAAAATAATAATTTCAGTATATTTGTATACAAATTACTCAGAAAGGGCTTGTCTCAAAGAACAAAGACAAATTTGAACTAGGACATCTGTGATGTGAGCTCTAGAAAAATACTTGATTTTTACATGTTCACATGTAAAATAGAGCTGCATTGGGTTAATTAAAAATGCATCATGCTACACTCAAACTGTATTTTTTATTAGGGGTGAGTGAACAAATAACATGTAAATGTTCACAGGAGTAAAGGTTCACAAAGATAAAAACAATCAGCCGCAAACCAAATGTTTGATGTTGCCAGATTTAGAGGAACAAGAACACTGAGAAAAATAAAAAAGAGCAGGAACATCCATAGTGAGTGAGGATAATAATATGAGTTGTTAGAAGTTATGTTCCTGAGAAGAAGAGCTGCTAAAGTGCTGAACAATCTGTCACTCCATTACAACTCCTTACCCAACTTCTGAGGTTTTTGACTTCATAAGCCAGTATCCACCCCCTTAGAAGCAGGAGTATGAAGAATGAGAGGGAGTGAAGCACAATCAGATATTTCTGCTGATTAAGTTCTTCTTTTCTACTTTAACTTCAAAATAGAAGTTGATCAAGAGATTATTTTAGTACCTGTCATCACTGTGATAACAAGAACAAACTTAAAACAGAGCATATTA
The DNA here is from genome assembly GCA_013397315.1 of Donacobius atricapilla. NCBI lineage: Eukaryota > Metazoa > Chordata > Aves > Passeriformes > Mimidae > Donacobius > Donacobius atricapilla. Next base: position 109,422 of record WBMY01007261.1, on the reverse strand, counting down.
GAGCAACATCTGAGAGTTAATCATGCTAGTATTAATAATTCAGAACTAGAAATTAATCTCTACCCATGTTCATGTTGTCTTTTAGTAGTTTGGTCAAGTTTGCGCCATAACAAAAGTGTAAGTTTTTAAAACTATCACCAGCAGTTCATTATTCCTCACTCTCATAACAGTAAAGAAAATTAGTGAATGCTTTTGAATTTTTTTTTGTATAGAGAGAAAACATACATAGATAAATAATAATCTCTTGTCAAATATACTAATAATTACTTTTTAAATCAAACTGTGAGAGTCTGAAATTGCTACTGGCTCAAACATTGTTAAGATCACCAAAAGACTTTCCTCACTGTAGCAAACTGTGCAAAGAAGCAGTAGCTCACCCACAAATACCAAAGGTCCCCTGGAAAATGCCTCCTGAACACAGTATAAGAAAAAGGTGATGCTATTGTCCAATTATCCCTGGTCTAAGGAGCAGCAAACAAGGCTGAGGGAAAAGAATGCATCCACAAGAAAGCCAAACCCAGGAGATGTCCCGAAAATCATCTCTGTCTGGGTTGGGCAGGGGATACCATAATGCACAGACCCATTTGCTGAGGCCAGGTTTGTATACTCTTCCCCCCACAAATGAGTAGGAGGAGAGTTTTGGGGGGTGTGATGTTGAACCTCTGGTACAGAGGGGATGAACACCACCACCAGAGGCTACATGTCAGACAAGCAGGAGACCCTGCTGAGAACCCTCCCCATAATCGGGCTTAGCTGTAAAACTCCANAACACTCCACCCCCCCCCCCGGGAAGGTCACATCCACATGGACACTCGCATGAGAGGCATCTGTCACATCCTGGAAGGTGACATAAACCATCAGAGACCCCTAAGTGCCCCAGAGCCATTCTTGAGGCCCTGCACCAGAGGACTGCAGGTGATACAGTGGTGCAATAGATCCAGAGTTTGTTGCAAAACACAGTGTAAACCCTCTCCCCTCAGCGGAGGTACCACAGATACCTGAGGTACCTATATTAACCCATTGAAATCTGTGCTTNTGTAGCAAACTGTGCAAAGAAGCAGTAGCTCACCCACAAATACCAAAGGTCCCCTGGAAAATGCCTCCTGAACACAGTATAAGAANCCACCACAGAGAAGACCAGAAGAAGGGGATCTATGGATGCTGCTGGATCCACATTGTTTGTCTCTGTCTTATTCTCTTCCACTTCCCTAACCCTCAGCTCCTCTCTTTTCTATTTCTTCCTTTCTCTGTTGTTCACATTCACTGTTAAATAAAATACCTCCTATTAACTTCAGCATATACTCTCAGTTGCATCTTAATTTGGGTAGAGGCATCCATAATAATCAGATCATAACACAAACATGTATGAATGTGATATTAAATCAACAATTTTGTTAGGATATGTAAATCAGCTTAGAGTTTTATGGCAGTTTTTTTATTTCCACTTATGGGTTACCACATAAGTATCTACGAAAGGAATTTCTGCCAATATGAGATGAAGCTATATCTCACTAAATAAAATCAGTACTAAAATATTCCTCTGGATTCATTGCAGCCTCTCAGCACAGAGCAACAGAGACGCCCTCTACTTAACCAGATTATAGAAAACTTATGAAGCCATATCAACGATGTCAAGTGCATTAGACATTTTACTAGAGATGTTATACTTAGAGACGTTGAAAATAAATACATTTACTACAGTAGTGAAATGTATCAGGAAATATATTACATATGAATGTGTTTGTATGCTCTTGTTAGTCCTGGCTAAGAACATGCTAAGATGTGTCACGCAATAGTCTACTGCAGTAATATGTTTTAAAATAAGTAAGTAATATTATCTAATATAATTTAAGGTAGGAGGATTTGGAGTGTTTGCTAGTGTTTGCTAACAAGAGCTTTGAAATGAAAAAAAAAATGCATTATGACCTAACGTTTGATAAATATGCCATCACAGGGAGAAAAAGTGCTATGTTCTTGTTTCACACTCCCTCAATAAGTATTTTGACTGCTAAGCCCAACTCACTATTAAATAATGGTTTGAAATACTTAAATTTTCAAGAAAAACAGGCAGTAAATCCAGCTTATTGCCAAAGTTGGATCAGTTTGTCTGTGTCAACCAGCTTCCAAGCTGCATAGCCATCTGACAAACAACTTTACCAGACTCAAAAAAGAAAAATTCGCTTCTTGTGCTTTATGTCATGACTAATATTGTTGTGGCCAGAGGCAAAGTAAAAAATTCTCTTAGCATTTAGTAAAAATGGGTTAGTAATGTGAGTGACAGACATTTTATTACTTACAAGTCTGTGAACTACTGGGCTATGTTAACTAGTAATTTAATCTAGAATTTGATTTTTAAATCATTTTATTGAATGCTAAAGTTACTCATAAAAGCTGTCTCTGTGCTCTTCTAGGGCAGTGTGACTTCACTGTAACATGTTTGTACCAAATCACTGTGTGGCACCTGCTCTTAGGTGTTAGCACTAATCAATACTTTTGTCAGACCCTATCGTATATCTGGGTCTGTCTAATTTAGAGTTTCCCAAGGAAATGAGGTTTTAGCCTACGTACAGATCTGACTGTAGTTTTCAGATTTACCTCTGGGTGCCTAGAAAAGAGCATGTTACTGCAATTCTTTTCATTGTAAAAGAAAAGTTATGCTATGGCAGCAGTAAATGAAACTGTTGCTAAATTCTGGCTTTTCTCTCAAACCAGCTAACCAGCAAAATGAATGATTTAAGACAATGAAGAAGATTGATGATCTAGCATGTCATCATTTTAGGTTCTCTTTATACTATGAAAAGGCTGTAAAAGTATCACTTTTAAACTCGACTTAGGAGCAATAAAGTTTAATTTATATTGCAAGTTAATTAATCCTTCTCCTTTCACAAGAGTTTTAACAAACTTAGGAACTCACCTGGATCAGTAGGGAACATTAGTCTTCCGCAAGTTCACACATGATCTGACTGTCTTTTTAACAAGGGAGACAAGCTGAAATACCCTTATCACTGTATAGGCCTCTAATGAAAATTTCCATGCTTTGGGGTTGCAGTTCCTATATACCCAAGGTTACAGAAAGTCATGTGAATTTGGTCCTTGCTTCATTGTTGGAGAAATAAAAAATAATTTCTCTAACACTTTATGTTCTGTACTGCCTTGTGGGTAGCTGAGAACACAGGGGCAACCTTACCCTAGCTGAGTTTGCAAATGGGGTAAAACTCGCAGGAATAAGCAGATTCTTGCAGGTTACTCTGCTGTTATCTGCCCTGATCTTGCCATGCACCTTCTCTTTGAATGCTATGTCTGCAGTGCCATTTTGGATGGAGAGAAGTGTCTAGATATGGTTTTGAGCTCTGACTTGGCTCTTGCTTTGACACTAGCAGACTCCAGGAACATACAGCAGCAAATAGAGACTGTATTCTACTGAGACAGATGGAAAAAAAATTATGTGAAAATATTAAATCACTGAAACCCAGAGATCACAGAGGCCGTTAAAACACTCTGGCAAAACAAAAAACCTCTCTTTGCACTTAAGGCATTGATTTTAGCTTTCCTAATGCAAACGAGACATTTAAGACGTGTAGTACCTATTACACATGTACAACGTTATTTACCTCAGAGGTATAAAGTGCTACAACAGAACTTTTGTGTATCTTTAAAGAACCCCAGAGCAAACCTGTGCATCTGATAATGCATCTGTTGCTTGAGTATCTCTGAGAAAAAGGAGATTTAGTGTAGGAATGTTTGTGCTCCTCCTTTTACGCTGCAAGATGAAATGCACACGTATAAATAATACAATGCCCTCATTTTGCATAACCTATTTATAATTGCTGTAACCACAAGTTACTTGCAGTACAGCAATATCCTATGCTCCCAATGTGAACTGCTGCATACTGCAGTCAGCATCACGGGGTTTTGTGGAAAGTCACTCACTGAAATGCAAATCATGTCTAAAGCCAACTTCTTTGTATGTCATCTCATCTTGGTGTGACTCCATAAAAACACAGTGCAGGACAGAAGGAGGACTTGTTTAACTCCTGCAGGAAGGATGCCACAAATGCAGTATGTAGTTTCACAGCTTTCTGCTTTGCTGTCCTCTAAAAAGCATTCTGAAACAGCTGACAATAAAATATTCTTAAATATTACTAATAAGTTGATTTAATTTTATGTGCCATTTAAATAAAGTACCTGTCTCAAGTCAAATAAATATTTATAGATTGGTACAGTTCAAATAATATTTTAACAACTTTTAGTCAGATTTGCAGAGAAAAGCACATTCTGTGCATTATTCTGAATATGAAATATTATGCATTTGGAATGTTCAGCAAGATCAAAACATGTTATTTTCTATATCAAAGTCAAGATTTAAATAAAATTTGCAATGTTTTAGGCCCTGTTCATTACTACAAGTATAAGAAAGATGTTTACTCAGGTGGTTAGCCTGTACAAAATCCATTTTATCCAAGGACTACATGAGAAGACATAATAGGCCAGAGAGACACAAACTGCAGGTAACTGAGTTATCTTCCACACATTTTAAATACTTAAACCAAAAGTTTATGACACGTAACTGAGTTCACTGTAATTGTTTGTCTAGAAAAAAAATTCGCTTTGTTTTTTAATTGTACATCCTTTTAACACGCACTTATTTTCCCACAGAAGGAATTACCTGACTGCACAGAATACACCTCCAGAATGATACATAAGTTGCACAGAAGACTAGCATACAGTATGGGCATGATAGCAAAGAATTAGAGTTAAGGCAAATATCGTGCCAGTTTCAATAAGGAAAAGGATTTTGCTGTAAAATATAGGGGGCTTAAGTCTAACATTTGTACCAGAGAATGTTTTAGCACCTTTTTTCAAAGAGATGAACTGCTTAGTTTTTAAATCACAAATTGCAGGAGTGTGGTAACCCAAAGGAGTTTGAGGGCAGTGCATCTGATCAGACAAATTCTTTGACTGGATAAATCAAAATTGCAGGCAATTTAATGGATTCTGTTTGTACAATTTAATGGTTATTGTTGCTGAGGAACAGGGATGGAGGCGTTAAACTCCAGAAGCCCTTTGTCTATGCCTCTCGGGGTCTGTCATTAGTAGGAATGACCAAGGTACAGTTGCTTGGCTTTCAAAGCAGACACTTAATGTGCACAACACAACTTTGCCCAGTGCCACTGATTTAGATGTGTGAAAAAAAAATCTGAGCATTGATGTGTCGTGTGTGAAAAAATGGAGATAGAATGACAAGATGTAATTCCCAGGTGCCAGTGACCAGAGGGTGACTTGACAAGGCATGACTATAACCAGAAGAAACTTTCTGATGACATCCATTTTTAGTGGTCATTACCTTGCTCATGATTTTGCAGTAACTTATATTTCCTTCAATGATCCTTCAATGAAACATAACCACTTTGAACAAGTCTGGTTCCTTATTTTTTTCTGCAACCAAGATGCTTGTCTCCTCTTTCTGCACCTCACTTGTTGGCCAGAATTATTGAGGATCAATCTTGCTCGGTAGAGTGATCCTTGATTCTTCTCAACAGGAAAAATAATTCAGTGCAACAGGGAGATTAATCAAAATGTCCAAACTGTGATACATATTGGTGATGTTCCTGCTCTGCTTGTGCTACATATAAGTCCATAAATATTTCCACTGAAATCACTACTGAAGGGTTTGAAGAACTATGGCTTTTAGTTAGGGGTGAGACAAAGAGAATGTCAGGAATTTTCCTTGTAGATGTTCTCTGTGGACAGCAAAGATGAAGACAGGTATTCATGACAGCAGAGTAAAAGATTTGGTATGAACCAGTCACGGTTTCCTTTCCATGTACAACATTGCCTGATCTCACAGGAAACATCCCCAAGGGCATTTTAGCTTCACCTAAAGACCAGGATTAAGACCACTGAATATGTATACCTCCCCAAAGGAAGCCTGCAGTAATCATGTCAGTCCTAGCATTTGAGAAGTGGAAGCATTGATCTTACATTTAATTTTCTATTTGCCACAGCTGCTTGAGAACCAGAGTTGTGATTGTCTGGATGTCTATGTCTACAGTGAAAATATTTTTGTCCTTTATTTCTTCTTCAAATTCTCTTTTAGTATATTGAAAGTGACATTGGCATAAAAACCAGCATTTGCTGTAAGGTTTAAATCCTTACATTGTTGTTCTTGTTGTGTCCTTACTCCACACTTTCTGTCTGGCAATTTTTTCTGAATAAAGGCTGCTTCTGCAAAAAATGTTGAAGAAAAACAAAACATTCATTAAACACCCACAGTGGCTACATTTCAAGGATGAGGATAGCAAGTATTGCTTCAAAAAAGATCATCAAAGTTCGTTAATATCCTAGTGTAGCAGGTGAATCTTTCTCATGACATACATTAGCTTCAAAAGAAAGTGTTTTTCTGAACTTGGAGCTGATTTGTCTGTCATGCTGCTTAATACATCAATAGTATTTAACTTTTCACTCTTTCCGTTTACTTATTCACTCCTTTACTGTTAATTGCATTGAATACGCTAAGTCACAAACTAAATACTAAATTTAAATTGAAATTTAAATACTAAATACTAGACACTAAATACTAAATTTTCATCATTTTCCTCTTACAGTTAAGAGAATTGCAAGGTAATTGACTGAATCAGAACACTGACGAAAAGCTGCTGGATAAGAACCTTCCTAAAATTGTTAGATTTTGGCAAATCCAAGCTCTCCGTGTAGTTTTCCCTGTTGCTCTTTCTTCACTGAGCACAAAAAGTCTCTGCTCTATGGCCACACTGATACTGCCACATTCAGCAGTTCCACATCTCTTCTACACAGCAGCTTCCACTCATGAGTGGCCCAGAAAAACATTGAAACAAAATGTGGTTCCTGAGAGATCCCTTAAGTTTTAGTTTTCATGTTTTTCAGATTCTGTGCTGCCTAGGGAGGTAGTTCTGAGCCCCAACTTGAGTGCTAGTAAGCTCTCTTCACAGAGTAGGTAGACAAAAGAAATCCTTTTCCTGCTGAAGACCAAGGAAAATGAAAACAATTTTCAGGCCCAAGAGCATAAACAACAGTGCCATGAAGAAAGAAAACAAGAAGGATGAGACCTCACAACCCAAAGCTGTAACTGGACAATTAAATCCCAATATGCAAATGAACCAAAACTTATAAAAATATAAGATCTCAAGAACGGGTCATCCATTTTGTGACCATTTTGGGTACACCTTGGGTGTAGCCCTGGTCAGGTTCCTGTCCTGATCAAGGTGTACCATTAAAGACCTTTCAATAAATATGTACTTTATTCTCTACCTCTCTTCAGTCTCTGTTCCAGGTCAGCCTTACCATCATTAGTTCCTTCACTGAATTTTGCAAAGGTTGAAATAATTTTCCTTTGCCATTTTAAGCAAAAATGCTATTTTTTAATGGGAAAAAAAAAAAAAGAAAAAATATATACCTGTTTCTTCTGCTTTTCTCCACTACTAAAGGAATTTATGTCCAGTATTTCCCACTAGCCACATTTGGGTGTATTTAAGTGTTTGTCAGGGCAGGAAAGTTTTTCCATGCCCACCCTTTTTGTCAGCAGAGGGTAGCTCAAAAGCAAAGCACTGAAGAATGTGCTGGAAACCTGTGTAAATAATTGTACTGCATGTTCCCACAGCACACCTGGCAGAAGTTGATCAGGTCACTTACCAATTCTATAGTATTGCTGCTCTTCCCTCTCAGCTGTAATAGAGGGATGCAGAATTGCAGCTGGAAGAAATGCTGTTCATTGTCGTAATTTTTTGAATTACAACAAAAGCAGGTACTTATGCTTGTGAGACAATTGTAATGGTTTTAAGTTCACAACCAGGCAGAAACACTAAGAAATGTAGTGGTTATCACATTTGCCGAATTTGTTTTGTGAAATGTAGTGTGGGGATCTATTTTTACTACGGAATAGTATTAGAAGAAAGGCAAAACAGGCTCAACTTAAAAATAGAAACAGTTAAATTTATTAATATACACTAAAGGACAAACAAAAAAACCACAAAACAACCACAAAACCTTTTTAAAGACACCCCCCTCCTCCTTAGCAACAATCTACTTTTCTACGAAACAATGTAAAGAGACAAAACATCAGAACTCTGAAGTCAGTAGCACTTAATAAAATAGTCTTTCATTCAGTCTTTTGAGAGAGACAAGTCCCTCCTGATTCTTCTGGTAATTTTCCACAAGAGACACAGTCTGTTTGTAGCTTCCAGTTCCCACAAACGCAGCCCGCCTGACACTGCATCTGTGAGCTTCCCAAAATGTAGCCTTTNCTCGGTGCTGCTCTCCGGGGACCCGGGGGGGCTGGGGGAGGGGGCCAGGGCCATCTCCCTCGGCCCCTCAGCGGCATTTGCGACGCCGGCTATCGCTCTCCCCCCTGCCCTCCGCCTGCAGACAGCCGCCTGCACAGGGGTGTGGAGCCAGGGCGAGGCCCGCGCTTCGCCTTCCCCCTCTCTGCGGCAGCTGCCGAGGCTCAGAGACCCAACCTGGCTCGGCTTGGCTCAGCTCCCACAGGGCCAACCCCGGCATGGCCGCCCCCAGCCTGATTCCTGGGGCCGGTGGGGCCCTAGGCCCGGGCCCCCCAGCCCGGTTGCCCTGGCCCGGCCGTGACATTTCCTCATGGCCGGATCCATCGAAAGGGGCAAGATTTCCCAAGATTCCTGTATTTAGGCTGTGTGTTCCCAGGGGTGTACACTTTTTACTTGACTGGCCAACTTGGCTGTCAGTTCCAAAGCAGATCACCGATTGTTTTCTTTACCATTCATGCCAAACCAATACAATAATTTAAAAATATTATGCAATAAAAGATTTAATGATGTATATTTTTAGTTTCTTCCCAGCATTTTCAGATGTGATTGTGAAAGATAGAAGCCAATAATCTAATGACCTAATTCAATGATTCCAATGATTCTAAGAAGGCCCACTTCACAAATTAGCAAACATCTGATTCAAATTTCACTAACCAGGATATTCTACATTGTTGAAACATATAATTCAGTGTGTAAAGGAAAACAAAAAAAAATTCTTAAGCATTTTATTCAGGGGGAAAAAAGCAGGCATTTCTTTGATGATGGATATTTTGGAGTGCTGTTTTAATGGAAAGAGAATTAAAATGCAGAACAGCCTATCAAATTTATAAATAATGTAGCTACTCAGCCCCCAGTTCTAAGCTAGCTTGGATACCTGAGGAGAGACAGGCTTCCTTGGTGACACGAATATATCCAGAATTTGTTGTTAAGTCTAGATCCATTCACGGATGGGACACTAAGTGCAAAGTGTTGCAGTAAGACAGGATTCTGCATGCAGTGAGAGGAGAGACAAGTAGCTAAAGGAAACTAGAAGGTTAAGGCCTAGACAAGTCAGGGTGAGATACAGACACTTGAAAAAAAAGAGATGCTGTTTTGATGTGGAGAGATTTTATTGTAGTAGCCATTAAATATCCTTGTCTTTTTACTTTTTCAGTATCATCAGAGAGTATTTAATAAATTATATATACTGCAGTTAATGTGATGCATTCAGGTGTCTCTAATCTGTGTCTGTTTTAAGGGGAGAAGACTTAAACACAGTCAATTGCTCATTGTGCTTCCTAATTAAAAAGTTCATTCTGTCCCAAAGGTTTTTCTGGGCCACTGCTAAGGGCAGACAAATTCTCTAAACAGGGCAAGATCTTTTACCTCCTGTCCTTACTCAACTGACCTGTTCTATTGTTCAAGCCCATTCATTAAACCTGGTTGACTGCTTCTATTAAGAAAAAAAACGGGATTTGAAGTTGGCTTTTGCTCAAGTACTTCAAATTAAATTTCACCATCCCACCTCCCTCGACCCATTTTCAACTAGCTTCATGCATAGATAAGCATCTAAACAATGAAATTTTTTGCTACTGTATGATTACTGTAAAATTGCCTACTGATGCTGCTCCAGAATCTGGGAAAATATCTATTTTGACTGTTCCATTAGCTTAAAAGGTACCTGAACAAAGAGCTGTCCTTTTGTAAATAAAAGGAGCATCTTATTTTTCTGGTTAGTGTAACTAGTTTAACTGTAATTGCCCTAGAAGCTACAAATTTAAGTAATTTTTTGTTGGATTCTAAGATCCTTTTTGTTTTGCAATAAAAAGTCAAGCAACAAGATAAATTAACATTGCCAGTTCACTGCCTGGATCCACACCTACATAATGTGTACAGTGTTTTTCTGTACATCTCAGAGGGTTTTTTGATTCTCAGAAAAACCTCCATTTTGGACAAGCTTCATACTACAAAGCATTCAATATGCTGATAGAATATACAGCTTGAAAATATAAAATGATTAAAAAAAAAACAGTTAAGATTTTAAAGTGTAGAATACCTAAGGGATGACACACAAAATTTTCATGGATCCTTAATGCAAGGATCGATTTTGGTAGTAGAAGAATCTCTTTCAGCAATGAGGGGCACAGTTTCTGGTGTTTATATTTTATAGTATTTTTCAGTTGCCTACTATGTTATCTAAATCCAGAAAACTCCTGAACACTTATTCTTGGCTGTATTTCTTTATCCAGTGCCAGTCCACATTCTGAGCTATGTTCTACCGTGAGCACATTAAAAATGGAGGCATAGAGACCCCACACTTTGCATCACTGTCCTCTATTCCTTTCGATCGTCTTGCATGACAATACCTTGATGTTTCTGAACTTCTTTTTGTAATGTTGAAGCAGGAAACAGTCATTAAACTGTGACCAATTAAAATTCCCATGGAGAAAAAATAGCACCTTAGGATGAAAGAGATGATAAAACTCTCTGAACTCCTTCCAAATTGTCTAAGGCCATGAATATATATATTAGAAAGGGTGTGTCCTCCTTATTTTATATTCCTCTTTTACTCAGAAGACTGACTCCACAGGAATAAACAAAATTAAGCCAGATATTTGAAAGCAACTTCAAAGGAGTTCAGCACCTAATTCTATTGATGGCTCTTTTCACCTCTCGAGTAATCTGCATCTTCTAGAATGCCCTATTATTGCACAGATACTGAAAGCTCAAAATTAAAAAAAAATTCAATTGAGTGGCTGGAATTATTCTTTATTCCCAAACTTCGGGATTATTCAGAATGCAGTGAAAAGAGCCTCTCTGATTGAGCCTACTCTTTTGTAACTTGTGCCACAAAACAAAGGGTTTCACTATGTCAACATAAGAGTCTAAGATTACTAAAGGACACAAAGCACAGAAACCTAGTTAGTAGGAGTGAAAAATTAAGATTGCATATCTAATTTAAAAGTAGAAAAGCTTGGTCTTGTTTTGACTTACTTTCTAAATCCAGATATATCCCAGCAAGAGCTCAAAATAAATACAGCAGCTGAACACATTAAGGGAGTTCTGAGAGTATACCCAAACATAGTGTAACTATACCAACATATTGAGCTTTGAGGATCTAAAGGTCCATTGCACATGTTTTTATGACGACTCAAGCCATACCTACATCAAAATCGTGGTTAGGAGCTGAAAGAGTGCCTGAAATACAAGCTGTCCAATTCCTCTGTTTCTTTTAGGGTGTTCTCCAGAAACTAAAGAATGTTATGACTTCATACTGCTTACAAGAATCCCTGTGAAACATACATGATTTTCAGATTCTTTGGGTATAAGTGTCAGGAAGGGTCCCTCTGATAGACTCTGTGGCACTGACCAGGAGGGTACAGCTGTGCTAGCGTCTCAAGACTTTCAGAAACCCTACAAGATTCTCAGGATCTGACAATTATCCCTGCAAACAGATTTCTGTCAAAATGTACAATTATGCCCTGCATTGTGGCACTAGATTTGATGGGTTTTATTACTAAAGTTCCTTCTGCACTGTATATCATGCCCTCTAGGTGTAAAGGGTGTAAAAACTCAGGACACTGGTGAATCTGTCTGTGTTACCAGCAATTTGCTAGCCTCTGTTTCTCAGAAATGGGCAAGCATCACCTGTGCAGCAGGTTGTGTCTGCAGTGTCTTTCCCTCTCTTAGGTAAGTCTTCCTACGGAAGATCAAATTTCCCTCAGCAACCTGATGTATCCCCTCTATGTTTCTTTCTCCTTGACTGAGATTTTTATCAACTTCAAATGTGCCATAGTTTTGGCATCTTAACAACATTGATATTTGTTTTCACTGCAACACATGCCACCCACCTTCTTTCAATCAGACTCTCACTCTTCATATTGCTATCTTCTGTGTTTCTGCTAAACCCAAATTATTCCTGTTTGTCGTGATAGACTAGGGCAGACACAGCATTTGAAAAGGCTCTGTCTGTATTGAGATTTCAGTGCCACACCAGTGCCTGACAGACTCCAGGGCTGTTCCTTTTGCCTCTTCAGTGCACCAGTGGGGAAACCGGGAATGCTTGCATCACTGCACATTTTATAAGAAGGAGAAACAATCCTCTCTTCCCATAAAGTAATCCAGCAATCCCAACCTTGCCTAACATAATCTATGGCAGTTGCCTGTTTTGTCAAGCAGCAGGTGATCACTTTCTAGGACATCAACCTGAACCACTATTAAGGCCAAGATTTTTTCAGTAAGCTAGAAAAAAATTACAGATATGATTACTATGCTGTGTGCAGAAAAGACAACGTGGCCATATTTTTTGTTCAATTGGGTCATTTAGTCTAAAATGTAGATGGACAATAATACAATAAAAAGCTATTTTAGAACCTATTCAGGTTACTTGGAAAAGCACTTCAAAACACAGAAACCCAGAGCCCCATCAGAAAGGAGGGGCTTCTTTTTTAGTTCCTTCATTCTTTATCTGCTCTAAAATAAAAATACTTCACCCAAAATCTATATAATGCTCCAGCTTTTCCATAGGAATTGCACAAACCACAAGGTAATTAAAAATCTGGTGTTTACAACAGATTATTTCCACTGAGATTTCTAGTGTCAAAGTGTTTTAGTATTATCATCAGTAGTCACTTTAACTTATGTCATTAACCACTTTGATTTGTTTAAGGATTTTAGTGGCCTACCTGATTGCAACTGATCATCAAAAATGTGAGAAAAGGCTTTGAACTATAACCATATCTGAAATTAATTTTTCTCATTCACTTCAGTGTTACTAAAAAACCTCACTTCTCAAAAAGTTAGCTTTTTGTGAAAGCTCTTTTTCATCCTATTATTTTTCATATCCTCAGAAACTATCCATATATCTTCTGACGTTAAGTTACAGAAACTCATGCAAAACTAAATTGACAATTTTAATGGGATTTAATAATTATGGAATGTCTTATGAATATCACTTGGTAAACACAAATATAAAATAAGCCAAAGGTCTGTGTGGATTTACTCAAAGCTCCACATTAATATAGAGAGCAAAATAATAACTGGACCAAGAACTTGATTATTAAACTGCAGTACACCTACTATGTCTTTGAAATACCAATCAGGTACTGCAATTTATTATGTACAAATATTGGAAGCTTACTGCCTGTATTTAAAATTTTATTATGTCTTAAGAGTCATTTAAATACCCCCAAATTATAATTTCTCCCAGCATGGCATTTTTTAGCTGTTCCTAAAGGGAGTATTTACAGTCTGTTCAATCCATTAAAGCAATAAAGGATTTTTTGAGATGGAAATAATATGGAAATTCTTGTTCTCATATATGTTTCTGTCTACAAATATAGTTGGCCAAGACTCAAAGAGGTTTAGGTCCTGACTTTTCACTGTGATCTGTTATCAGGGATACTTGGATCACCCCAAAGTTCTCCAGAAGAATTCACAGCAATGGATTGCAATGAAAGACAAGGCTTGCTTTGTCAGTCACAATGTATATATCTTATGTAAAAACTACAGAATGTAAAATCTGAATTCTAACCAATTTATAGGCTAGATTTGGGGCCATGTTGTACATTTGGCAAAATTGGTATTATCCTCTTTTCTTCTCTTTCCCTGTTTCCTCTCTCACCCACTGTGCCAACAAAAGAGAGTTCTGAAAAAGTTATGAAATGAAAGAAAGTTTGCATGAGGCCAGAAAAGATATTTTTCCACTTCTCCCTTCTCTCCCTTCTTTTGTTTTTCAGCATTAAGGACATTTAATAATTTTTCAACAACTAAGTAAAAGGACTTACATACATATATTTTTAAAATTTGAATTTTCAGCTGTCTCTGAAATTCTTCACGGTAGATTAGCCTAAACCATTTTTTTTTGCATGCCATTAATTTTAAAATATTGGTATTATCTAAGAAGATAACTCTGACAAGCTATTTTTAAAGGGATGATTTTATCTGATGATAAAATTTTCCTGATTTTCTCCTGATGAGAATGCACAATCCAGCAACAGATATATTCCAGAGCATCACTGGGAGTGCTAAAGGGGAGAAACAAGGATTAGCTCTAGTAGTCAAGTCCTCACTGGGAAAACTGGTCACCTGTGTCAGGCAAGTGCTTGGGATTGCACCCCACGACAACAACACGAATGTGATTTTCTAGAACAGGATAGAATCTGGTCTCCAAATCCTCACATAGTATTTTGATATTGTTGCAACTTTTGTTTCTTTCAGTTGAGCTATGCTGGCACAAACACAAAGGAAGGCATTACCTGACCCATTGCCTGTCCTGCTGTCCATCTTCTGGGCTACATAAGGTTGGAAAGGCTTCTCAGCAAGCTGGCAGCGTGTTCTCCTCTCCTATTTGTAAAACAATATTAAAAGGAAAGGGGAAGGACAAAGAGTGAGATAAATGAACTGGATAAACAAAAGTTTAAAAAAAGCTGCCCTGACTGACTACCCTGCCTGCAGCATAACATAAAATTTTTTTTATTCATTTTTAAATCTTAGTTTTATCAGTGCTGGAGAAACCTGAATTTTAGATGGGAAAAACCATTATATGTATACTTTATTTTTGGCCAGACATTCCAGATTTTCACTAAGATGAAAAATTGCACAGAACTGAATTTCAATACAGTAGGAGAGGCATATGAAAATAACAGACTCTGGAAAACTAAAGCTAAAGAGACTTGTAAGAATCAATATGAAATATTTTCAACAGGAGGTTTGTGGTGACACATACAAAAAAAAGTTTCTTAATAAATCAGAAGACAATTTAGCTTTTTTAAAACTAACATTGCTATCTAGTCCTGGAAATTGTCTCTTTTGGCAAGAGTATCTCAATCAGATATTGACTTGAAAACCTCTTCAAATAGAGGTTTGATTTCTAAATAGGCTGATTCTCTTTAGAGAAATTTGCATATATTAGAGCAAAGGCATTTGCGCTCTGGAAAAAAAAAGGCTGGTGGTGTTTCTATCTTGTTCCTCAAAATTCAAGACTCCTTCTAGGGTAAAAAAGAGACACAACAAAATTTGGTAATAAATCCATTTCTAGCTGATTACTACCTTCATCCTTTTTTCACGTCAAGTGGCTTACTGTCACCATCCAGGCAGAGTTTTGACTTGTTGCTTCAGTTATAACATGAGGTACTCTTCAAACCATCCAGCTAATTCCTTTCCTTTCATGTCTCAGATGGTGTGAACCCAAAGTTTTAGTTGTGCTTCTGAAGGTTAAAGTGGACTTGCCTTGCTGGCTAACTATCTGAAATTCATGCTGGCATGTGCATGCCAAAGAGTTCTCCATGGCCCCAGGGTCAGCAAGCAAATGCTAGGAATAGAGCACAGCAATTCCTGGATCCAGGAAGACATTTGATGATTTCAGACTCCACATGAAATTACTTCTACTTGCCTCTACTGAAATGACAGAGCAGAAGCAGACAACCAGCTCAAGCAGAGTGAGAGACAAGACAGCTCCTCTCTGTGCTGTGTGGCTACACTAGACAGGGAAGACATCCAGAGCAAATTTGCTGGTATTCCTCTATGTCTACCTTGATGGAGAGAAGTGGGAATGGGGCTCTGAGGACAACCTCAGCACTGCGGGAGGGAGATGAGGGCCTGAGAGGGCAGGACTGTTGCAAAGGAGGAATAGATGAGGTAGTTGTGGTGATAGGCAGATTTGGGAGTACAGCAGTACCAAAACCACTGTGCTTGCTAATTTGAGATGATTGTCCAACAAAATATTGTTACCCATATCCACCAGGTATTAGGGTGGATATAACAAAGTTGGTTAAAACTTACATAGTGATCAGTAACATGGCTGATGACAGCCTCTGAGACTTTCTGAGTACTGAAGTTGACAATATTCAGGTATTTCAATTGTCATCAGGAATTATGGGACTCTTGAAGTTCTCTCTGTATTGAGATGGATTGATGTATCCAAAGGTAACCAGGCTGGACCAAAACCACATATTATATGCCTAAATAATTACATAAACAATAATTTGTACATAGGCCTTTGTATGATGGAATCATAGTTAAAAGATATATTGATATATGTCCTACAAATCTGTGTATACAGCAAGAAAGAGTCAATACTAAAAAGCAATTAGAAAATTAAAATAACCAAATATGAATTCCATAATCTTTCCATTTATCTTTCTGTTTAAGAATGGTCTTCCAATATTCAATCTTTTATTTCTATATGAAGGCTAGAAACTTTTCCACTGATATCTATGACTCATGTTCTACTGCACAACTGAGGGACCTGAGGTTTAAAGTGAGATATTCAGTCTTCACAAGGCATGGGATAACACCAGGCAGTTAAGATAGTTCAAGATGGCTCAGACTTTATGATACAAACATGTAAAAAGCATGACATTTTACTAATATGTCTGTCTTGATTTTCAGCTTTAGGCCTTTTCTTTCTGTATAAAATTTCAAGGTATTTTAATATTTTTCAACACATATTTCATTCTATTGCATTAACAACACAGCTCCAGTTGTGATTCTGCCAACATCCTGTCACGTTCAGACAGCTAATCAAAAATAGCACTAACTGTCCTTAACCTAAGTTGTCTTTTTTAATGTTTCTTGGTCAGAGAAATGGCAGGAACAGCTCTTGAAATCTGTCCTGTGAAAAAGCTCAGACAGCATTAACAAAATATTAAATTCTAGCCATATCAATATCCATTTAAAATTTGGGAATGTTCCATCTTTCTCAATGTTTATGAAGTATGAATCACCCTGACATTCAAGTACACTTCATTACGTCTGGAAGGATTTTGCATGAATTCCCATGAGATTTGGCAAAGTGCCAGCATATTTAGAATTCCTTGATATGTTGAATATGAATTACGATATTAATTATGGTAGATTTCTCTTGATGATGTACCCCCATGTAGTTTTCTTCAAATAATACATGTATGGCCCTTCAAATAATACAATAGCTCATGTTAGAACATGATGGTAATAATGCCATGGTGGTGGGTTTGAACCATATATGCGCCATTCACTTAAGAGTTGGACTTGATGATCCTTATGGATCCCTTCCAAATCAGAATGTTCTGTGATTCTGTGATTAAATCAGGAGAAATCTACCCATCCTTGCACAAAAAATCACATTAAAAAGCAACAACTGAAATAATTTTGTGTGTTTCTGGGTAAAGATCTGACTTAGAATAATGTATTTTCCAAGAAGTTAATATTCTTACTGAAAGAGTTGTGACCAGTTTCTCATTGCTGATTGCATACAGAAAGAAATGCCTGGAGAGATACTGTTGCTTCTCATTTAGACGGTCAAATGATCTCAGACTTTCTATTATCAAACACATATAAGGAAAGTTGGGAATGGACTTTACTAGGTATGAATTTCTTATACTGTTATTCATGGAGTTTTCTGTTTCCCCCTGTCATTACCATCCTAGATCTTTGTAATGTAAAAGAAAAAAAACATATTGTGAGATGGAAACTGTTTAGAAAAATTAGGAAAACCTGAAAGGATCAGACTGAAGGAATTCAATCTTTTTCTAAAAAGTGATTTTTTCAGGTGCCCCACCTCTAGTGGAATGAAGTTTGGATGTTAATGAATGCAAATAGCTTAGCAGGTGTTTGAGCTTGTCTTTTAAACTCCATCACTGATGAGGATTTATTTTGTTCTTAATGACATATTTATATGCTTTCAGAGGCAAAAAGTATTTGACAACACACCTGCTGATGCTGGTGCCACTTTGAGCTGATTTGATTGCTGTGTACATGGGTTAGCTTTGATAGTACATTACGTGGCTCCGCCTCACTTTCACAGGCTTAATAGAACCCTCAGCGCTTTTGTTGGAGTCTGTGAAATGCACCAGAAATCCACAGCTCTTGAAACAAGAGCCTTTCAATCAGTTTCAGAAGGCTTTGAATAAGGTTCTAAAGTTGGCATTTGCTATCCAGAAGCAGCAGCAGGAGTTTGCATGCTAGGGAGAATTTGCCACACTATCTGTGCAAGATCAATTCTGCAAGACAAGAAGCAGGAGCTCTAATGAGAACTCCTCATTGTCCCTACACAGATGAGGCAGTAATACAAGTCACAAAGGTTTAATTTTGATTGAAGTGTTACTCTTTGTATGAGAGTTACAGAAATGGAAAATGTTGCTTGGGATAATTGCCTATCTTACTGTAACAAGCTGTTTGAGGACTAATCAGTTTTCTGACATTAGTGTTCCCTGTTGGGTAACCCATGGAAAATATACAGAAACATGAAATATTCAGAGGGAATTTTAACTATGGAATGTGCACATAGGGAGGCAGCACAGACACTGAACAACTGATCGAGTAATCATACAAATGGAGAGAAATTGAATGCACTGAGAGAAATCAAGGAGGTGGGAAAAGCCAGGATAGAAAGGTTACAAAGGCCAAAGGACCCCTTGGAGTGAGTATTTCCTAAAAAAATGAAAATGCAGGTAGAGATCCTCTTCAAATTTTTCATTAGGAGTCCCTGCATCTTGCAAGCCATACCTGTCACCTGGTCTAAAGGAAAACCAAGAGTCTCTCAGAGTGAGAACATACTCAAAAGAGAAGTTTTGGCCTATGTACAAAATGTTATATGCTACTTCCTTGTACTAGGAACCTTAGTCAAAATACTTAAGGCAGGTGTTCTTCAAAAGTTTTGTTCCCCTAGGGACAGATATTCTTAGAAAACTGAGCCAAACTGTTTTTCATTATCATGGTTGTAAAAATCATTACAGTTTATTTATAAGTTATTGGGCTGTATATCTTTACTCTTATTTTGTCCTGAGTACTAGTTAATAAAGCTTGTTGCCTGACAATGATCATGAATAACTCAGGGGCAGAAAGTGAAATAAAACAGCTGTATGTGAAGAGTCTGTCAAGATAATCATTTCACTATAATCCATATGATGGAAAGCACAAAAGTCCAAAAATCTTTGTTTGAATTGTCTACACTGCTGTATTGGATCTGTTTTCCTAAAGGATGTAATGTATCTGAAATAACACTTTCTATTTAGTTTTCCTATTTACAGCAAATTTTTCCATTAAAATTATGTCTTTTGGGATTCATGAATGTCTGTTTTTTTAAAAAGCAAAGCTCTTCTCTGAATTCTCTTACAGAATGGCAATGTCCCTACAACACAGAACACAGTAATTGGATACTTTTATTAGCAGAATACAGAACAATTATTTTTATTATACAACCTACCTAGTTGCAGTGGAAACAATGATGACTGAGACCACCATTATCAAGTTACAGCTCAGAGGTATTTCCTAATGAAAGCATTTGGAGATGTAAAAAGAACATCTTGAGCTGCAGAAAAGAGGACAAGTAGGGAAGAGAAAAACTGAAAGGGTATCTGGAGATAAAATGCATAATTCTTCTGGTCAATAAACAGCCTTCAGGTTGTATGGAATAAAAACTGTATCACACATCCTTGTGAAACTGTTCTGCCTTCCTACACTGTCTCTTGCATCTTCCTCTGCAGAGGCTGATGCTGTTCATGTGCTCTCATGGGGTCAATGTACTCACTCCATTGGCAGAGACAGCACAGCATCCCCGTTCTCTGCTCAGAAGTGTTTCGAGTTTGACTTCCCACTAAATATTTTCCTAGTATACCAGACATAGGTAATGAATTGAAATTAAGGTAATCCAATTTCTTTCCAGTTTATCCCTTTATTTGTTCTGATTTTTACAAAAGAAAGTCATGGGACAATAGCTATTGATCTGTGTCGGTCTTCTTGGTAACTGGAATGAGACAGCTGGTTACTCACAGCTGCTACAGCCCAATCTGATGACAGGCTCTGTTTTTTTCCCCAGAGTGCATGCATGCAAAATTATTCTTTATCTGCTAGATTAATTTTACATTAAACTTACAGCTTCAGTCCCCATGAAGACAGGGAGCTAAATAATTTAGTGATGCATTCAGAATACATCCAATGAAAATACGCCAAAGGAGAGACGTTTAACCCAACACTCTTCTATCCTAGAATGGTTATGGTTAAGATATTCAGCAAGTCATAATGAATATCGAACCCTGCCATGCCTTCTCAGCATCTTGACCTTACCCTTTTCACTCTGTTGCCATGCACCTTACCCAAACAGAGGTGTATAGCCATCTTCAGCAAGAAACTCCAGACTGACCAGAAAGGATCTGTATCTCCACACAAGAAACTTCATGGAACTTTAAAAGTTTTGAAACTCTATTATTCAAACTATCACACTACTAGATTGTGCCTGACCCCACTTAACCTATGCCAATAGCATTTTCCCAAACAATGCTCAAGTCACAGGTTAGGAATCAGGAGGAATTACAGATAATTTGCACTGAACTATCCTTCTCTGGCAGAAAAGAGGGTTTAAAAATGTGGACAGGGGCTCTCTGTGGCACATGGCCAGGGCCAGGGGTTGGTTTCAGACATACATTAATTCACAGATATTGTTACAGCCAAAGAGACTGTGTTATGTTTTTCTGAATACAGATACAGGGGAAGGGCTGTTTCTATAGCAAACTCACACTCCTGCTGATGAATTTTTCTGAGGTCTACCAAATAATTTCCCTTTTTTTGTACTTTCCATCTTACTTTGTTGCTCATCATTGACCTCTGTGCCAGGTGGTACATTCTCTTTATTCCTCTTACTTCTACAGCCCTATTCAAAATTTTCCATATATTTTTCCAACTCTTATCTCAAGGTTCCATGTTTCTCAAAAAATCAGCCCTGGTTTCCTTGCCCATTTCTATCTTTTACCCATTTTTCTGCCTTCTATTCTTTCTAAGCTCCTTTATTATACTGCAAAATACAATAATTTACTCCCTTTCATTTGCTTTGGATGCCTTCCAATCTGACTTTTTGTGTTTTCACACTGACACCCTTCTTACTAGTTTTGCTAATGACAAATACATTTCCAAAAACCTGCCACTTCTTTGTCTTCAACGTCTTCAAAGAACAATCCTTATAATCTCCATCATTATGGCTAAACATTTCATTCAGGCACTCATGCATACTGCCTTGATTAGTAAAGGATTCTCCAAAGTGCAGTCATTGCCCTCATCAGTCCACATAAATCACTGTTTTGGATTTCATCTTCATTGTCTGAATGTTTGACTGTTAACTCCCCTCATCGGCTCTGTTCACTGGCTTCCTGTCCAAAGTCTTTTTGACCTTGAGAATATTCTCAGACTCAAGGGGTTCTTTTGTGTCTTCTTCAGGCAGCCACCCTTTGTCTGTCTTACTTGTCTGCTTCCTCCTTCTGTCGTGTCTCTCTATTCCTGGTCTCATTGGCTTCCTCTACAAATTATGAGTGTTTTGATTCTATTGACAAATTCATTATCTCTCCCACACACACTGCATTCTAAAGACTTTCTTGTGGCCTGTAGTAAACTGAGATGAATATTTTCTTTCCTCTCTATCTTCAGATTTTTTTCTGTTCTGTCCTTAAACAAATTCTAATTACAGATTTTTATGCATAAATTTACTGAGTGCTATGCTGAGTGGTTTGGCATTCATCACCACACCACTATTTTTCACCACCACTGGAAAAATGCCACTCTTTGGTATCGAAATTAAAGTACTCAGGAATTTTTTTAAGTAGCCAAAGAATTTCTGATACACCTTTGGTTTAAATGACAACAATGTATCTATTTTCAAGATAGTACTTGGAAATAACATGCACAAAGCACGTCTCTCCAACACTTCATGAGTAAGCAAACTATGCCCAGTAAATGAGTAAGCAAGCTATGAAGTCAATAAGCAAAATAAGCACCAATACTATGTTGAACAAGCAAACCCCATCTTCCTTATAGGGCCTATTTTTACCTTCTTGTTTTTTTTATTTCTGTGTCGGTGACAAAAAAAAAAAAAAAAAAAAAAAAAAAAAATCTGCTTTGCATAGAAGCTGAAGTAATACTGAAAATTACATGGAAAAACCTGGAAAATTTCTGGCTGAAATTGGTAAGTTGTCTGAACAGGAAACTAATGGGTTTTGTGGGTTGTTTTTGGTTTTTGGGGTGTTTTTTTTTTGTAACATGAATATATATCAGTAATCTTTAATTTTAATAGATCTCAGAAAGTTTTATGTGGCACTGAGCAGACATGGTTGTATGAAATAGCTCTTTCTACTGATGTTGCATAAAGACCTTTTCTCCACAGGTAGCAAGTAGGCACCAAAAAAACATGCAGACTTTTAAAATTAGTCCAAATACCATTATGTTTATGATCTAGACCTAATTGCAATCTGAAATTATCAGTAAGAGAAGAGACAAATATTGCTGCAGAAGGGTAGCAGAGCAGGTGAGGGGTCTAGAGAGCATGTCCTATGAGGAGCAGTTGAGGAAGCTGGGGTTGTTTATCTATGAGAAAAGGAGGCTCAGGAATGACCTTGTCACTCTACCACTGCCTAAAAGGAAGACGCAGCCAGGTGAGGAGTCAGTGTCTTCTAGGAAATGCATGACAGCACGAGAGAAAATGGCCTCAAGCTGCATCAGGCAAAGTTCAGCTTGAATATCAGAAAGAGTTGTTAAGGACTGGAATGGGCAGCCCAAGGTGCTGTATTTGGATTTTTTTCCCCTTTGCTCTCCTTTCACTCTTCTTTTTGCTCTTTCTAGCTGCTGAACGTTTAAAGAAGCCAAAATCCTTGTGGATAGAAAGCACTAGGTTTTTCCTCTATCCACAATTTTTTTTCATGAATAGACAAAACTAGAATTTACAGCAGGTTTAGATACTTGTATTAGTGACTAAACCAAGTTTTACGCTACCAAAGCAATTTATCTTTGGTTGCAATCACATGCAACAGCCAGATTTTCTGGGAAACCAGACTGAAAAATACACATTTGCTATTTCACAAGACCACAAGACAGCCTTCTTTCCCACTTCTCAGGCAGTCTTGTAAATGCCATAATTTTCTGGATAGCAAGGAAGGATATGAAAACTGTTCTGAATTCAAATATAGTCTTGGGATCTTTGTAAGTGAGTCTGCCTTTATTTCAGTCTTGGTGGGATGGCCCTCCCTTGAAGATACTCCTGGAGCGTCAAAGAGCTTTATTGAACTAGGAAATGGAATGAACAATATACTTGAACCCCTGGTACAGATCAACTTGGCCTAAAACATTTCTTTTGTCTGAACACTTTTAAGTATCCTAAGGATGCCATTTCTGAATTTAACTAGCCTTGTAGTTAGAAAGACTGTGGTAGGATTTCCCTTGTAGTTAATTTTTTTTCTCTGATTTAATCTCAAATATTTCTTGTTTTAAATACTGTCCCTTTGTTTTGTGGAATGGTCCTTATATACACAGTCTCCTAAGCTGCCTGATGCTACTATTAGTGTTATGCACCTTTCTTCTTGCAAAACCCCATGGGTGTATGGTTCTAAGGAACTCAAACTAGTTTTATGCACAGTCCCACAGTTTCTCCAGTGTCCATGGGCCTGTCATGTCCCTCACGAGCAGGCAGGGGTTTTCGCTGGGACCAACATACCTGCATTCCTGGTGCTGCCATGTGCCTGGCATTCCCAGTGCTGCAGTCAGGTTGCTTCATCCTGGGGCCACAGAGCCATGTCACATGCTGAAATCCTCCTGTAGCACATGGCAGGGATGAAGACAAGTAGCAGAGTGCAGCACTACTGACAGACCAGATGCTCTGGACTCTACTTTTTCATGAAGTAAACTTATTTAAAGAAATAGAAAATATCTTCGCTTCCCCAGGGAGACAGAACGTATGTCAAGAAGTGCAGAGCCAGACCCTCAGATTCTGACACATCCACAGCAAGTCCCCCTTCCCTGCACAGACTCTGCTCAGGATCATGACCCAATGCAGCATGGTCTGCTGCAAAATTATTGTCCCTGTCCTTTAGACTTCTGTATGTCAGAGAGAGATTTCACAATTCTTCCCCTAACTGCTTAGTGCAAATATTCAGTTCTGCCAGCACAGTTTAAGAAAGCTACATTGATATTTGATAAGCAGAAAAGCAAATAACCAAGTCATTTCAGCCTATACTTTGGTCCTGTTGCAATGGACAAGAGTTAAGCTGTGTACCAGATAAGGTTGTCAGAAGGAGAAGACCACCTTACTTCTCTGCGAGATGCCTGCAGAACTAGGAAGAGACTGCTGGGTTTAGCTTTGCAGTGGAGAGAAGAGGGGTTAAAGACTCAAATTTCCAAGGCTCTGTCAGGTGACACATGTACACTAGACAAGCAGCTAAAGATGCCCTATGAGAAAATCTATGGGTTTGGTTTTTTAGGGAGGACTTAAACCTGTGAGTATGTGCACCCAGGCTCTTCTGTATATGTCAAATTAGTATGTATTCTTAAAAGTCCCTTTGCATTTACAAATATGGCATTTTTATGCAGAATCTGAATATCATTTTTTCCTTGGGTTTCACAGTGGAACTATCACATTCCCCTTGTGTATTTAGTCTCTGCTTGCATATCTGGTTATAAAAGGGTCCAGTAGTGAAAACATCTCGAGGCAGTATCTTTTAGGTCAGAGTAAACTATGAGTGGAAAATGAGGCTTCTTTGTTGATCTTCTTCTAGTTAGTAAAGTTCCATGAGAAAAAATACATTTCCCATCCATGATACAAGTACACTGGATCCAAGTAGCCAGAATGTTATGAGAGCATGTGAAAAACAGTGTCAAGTAGTCTCCATTCCTGGGGAGATCCTGCATTACATCTTTTGCAGCGCAACACAAAGTAGGGTTTTGTCATTAATCATTCACAGCTCTATTCCTGTACAGAGCAACAGACTGTTTCTTTCAGCTTGCTGAGTCATCTCTGGAAACACAGTGAAGCTCCCAGAGCGTATCTGGTGGAATCCAGATATGTCAACAACTAGAACCTTAATGCATTGCTCTGAGATGAGCATTCATGTTAGAGTCTCCGTGATGATGTGTAAAGGTAGTATCACAGAAATCCCCACACCTGAATAGTAGAACAATATGGAATCCGATATATTAATGTTCATAAAGTTTAATCTAGCATTTCAGGGGAAGGGTTTGTAGTCCTTTAAGAATTAACTGCAGACTCTTTGCTTGTAATGCATTGTAGATGACAGATGGCAGATCAGAAACAGATGGCTTAGGGTCTGCTCCAGGTCTTTTCCCTTTAGCATAATATGCTTGTTTTCCATTTCCACTTTAAGGTATAACAGTGGCCTAAATCTTTCCAAACTAGTGGTCACCCTGACGTGCATAGTTCTCATTCCCATAAGAAAACTGGTACTTAGGAAAAGGTTTCTTTGAAAGTTACTACAATTTTTTTTATTTCTCTGTACTATTGGGTTTTATCGGGTTATTTTGCTGGCTTCAGGTTAGCTAAATTTTCATTTTCAAAAACTGTTTATGTGTCTTGAATAATTTATTATGTAAACATTTAAGCCAGAATACCTTTTCTGGTCTTAGCCTTGCTTAGAAGAAAGGATGTTTTCTTTGACACAATTTAAAAATTAACTAATGGAAAGATAGTAACTCTATCATTTTTAAAATTACCTTACAATTATAAAATGTATTGATGAAATGTTAGCTTCAGCACACTGAATCTACTGTGGATGCTGCTTTCAAGGAGATTTGCTTTATGGGATTTATTCTCAGGTATTACTTATTAATTCAACAGCCATGTGTATCCAGCTGATTAGTTGCTATTAGTTATTTTTTAGAGTTAGTTTGGATTTCATCTGCTCCTCATAGAGTATTTAATACTTTTTAGTTGACAATAAACTTGCCAATTAAGTTATTAATAGCTTAAAAATACTATTCTAGTTGCATTTAATGATGTGGAATACTTAAAACTTTTTTCAAATATTGCCAGATGGATGACTCCAATTAGAAGCTATGAACCAGATTTGCAACAGTGTTATGTATCAAAGGTAGGTTCCCTATAGTATTTACAAAATTGTATGACGCTTGCCAATTTTTAATCAGAAAACACCAACCTGCTTAGAATTCTGTTACTTGCCTTATATATCTGAATAAATTTTGAAAATATATTCATATACCCACAAGAGCTTATTTCTGTCCTTGCATACTATACTAACACATCATCTGGCCCTGAATGTGACATGACAACCCAAAGAAGGTGCATTTGTGCATTTTTGACACTATTGGATCTATTAATATTTCCTTCATTGCTAAAAATCTCAATACACCTTATTTCCCTTGGCAGCTTCTCACACTGGAACTTGGTTTAAGATGGAAACACAGGGAAACCCCACTTTTTACATGCCCAAAACAGGAAATCTGTGCTTAAAAGAAAAGGTCAGTCACTCCCAGGATGAGGGTAATTTCCCATAACTTTCGCATCTTTTCCACTGACAATAGATACAGGGGAAGGGCTGACAATAGAGTCCAGACAAGGATGTACATAGCTACATGCAAGTGTTTGCAAGATGATGATGACAATGATACGTTACACTGTACTGACGGTTTAGGCAAAATTCCCATCAACTGTAATGTGATCTTAACACTTGTTTAACATGGTGACACTTAGTGTTAGGAGAAATTCATCCCACCAAAAGGGAAAAAATGTTTTTCTTTTGGAAAATCTTAAAAAAATAGCTTCAAGTCAATTTTGGTTGGCACCTGTTACACAGTTCATGGCATTTCTGTTGTTCTCTGGCCTATTCAAGAAACCAGCTTTGCAAGACTTATCTGATTTGAAAGATGATCTTATATTGATAATGAGACAGATCTCTTATTGTCCCTTTAGAGTGAGTTTCTTTTTGAAGATTATATGCCATTGCATTCAAAACTCATCTGAAGGTACAAATGCTACCTGCCAACTGTATAAATAATACCTGTAATATCCAAGTCTACCTATACAGAACTTCAGTAGTTATATTGATTATTCCCATTACATTGGATTTAGCTCTGTATCTGCTAATTCTATTTATTAAAAGTGTCTAAGACTTGAGCAGGCAAGTAGTTTTGTACAGCTTTTAAACCTTCTCTAAAGCTGTTCGTAAAAATTCCTTTCACATTTGCCCCTTTCCATTCCTCTACAGTGAAATAGTTGAGCAGTTTAGTGCAATCACATTATAACACCTCCTGAGTGACTAAATGGTTCTTTGGACCTACTAGTGGTGACTATGTATTTTATGACTAAGTATTAATAAATGATTTAAAAAATTGTTTGAAGGATGTGTCTCAGTCTTTACCCATAAGAGTGGTTCAGATACAGAACTCACCCGGTGCTCTTCCACAGTGACACTAACATAAATAATTTATTTTATTTTATTTTATTTTTATGCTACTTCTTTTTCTTTTCACACATTTAACTGAATCAGGCTTTCAGACTAGATCTAGGTCTCACTCCCTTATCAAATTGTACTTCAGAGTCTATCTGTCTTCTATATTGTTAGCCTTTTGACAGAATCATGTATATTAGACAGCTTCTAATATTAGAGACCTTCTATATTTCCTGTTTCTGTCAGTCCATTGTAACTCCTGGCCACTGTTGCTGAGTGGTGTTTTTTTTATAATTATGTCCTTGTCCAGATTCTCTTCACTGATGAGGATTAAAATTTTTTTTCTTATGTAGGTTTCTAACTAGATGGATTTCCAAGAAGTAACAATTTCTACTGTCTAAGCACAGGATATTTTTCTTGCTATAAAAGCAACCAAGTTCATGAAGACTGAAATTTCCCATCCTGTTACATTTTTGGCTCTCTATCAGCATGTCAGTCACCATGTGGGCCAGTATTTCTAGTAGACCATTACTACTCTTCCATTTAAAAAATGATGGTGCTTTTATATATATTCCGTAGTTCTTGCTTATATTTTTAACCATTTGCCTTCTTTGGCTCTAAACCCTTCCTTGCCAGAATACATCAGGAAATGATACAAGAAGGGCTGCTCCTTGGTTAATGTTCTCTCTCATTCCTATTAAATCTTTTATTTTTTCCTTCTGCCAATATTGATTGTATCAGTGACCCATTAAAAAACTAAACACTGTTAATCATCTTCCTAAATTTCTAATACTGTCACAGAACTTTTATATTTTCTCTTGGGTTTGATGTTTATTTTTTGATGTGTAGTAGAACAGGACTTAAATTGTAGGAACAACCCTTCACCACCTTTCAATGATTTTCTTTTTAAGATCCGTTCTACATTTTTTGAACAATTCAGAACACTTATATTTTTGTCTCTACAGAAAGTGTCATACCAAACTTTTTGTTCTTCTTTTCTGTTTCATCTTTCCACAGTTCCCAGTGCAAATAACTCTCCTATTGATATTTCAGTGTCACAACATGCTTCTCTTCTGGTTTAGATATAGATAGGAAGAAATATCAATCCTTCTCTTAAGTATTCAGCCATACCCGTAACTCATAAGCAGTGCATCTTCCATGCACTTGTTCCTCTACCATTCAACAATTCCACTCTGGTCATAGACGTTTTATTATAAATATTTCAAACCATCCTTTTATTAAGTTCCATAGCCTATTTCATTAGCCACATATAGGCCACAAGAATGGTTCCTACACAACCCTATTCTTGATGTTTTGTGTGGATTGACAGCTCTGCCTCAGCAGGCATGTACCACGTGATGTGTAACTATACTGCCTTGCATCCCTGGTTTAACAGTCCCAGGTGTGCTTATGTCTGGCAAGAGAAATTTTCCCTCTCCCCATCCCATCAACCACTGTAGAGAACATTTTCCTACTGGAAAGATGGCAATGGAATGGTATTTTAGGCTCAGTAAAGTGCAAGGCCACTGCTTGGTGTAGAAGTCTCACTGACTTGGATGATCATAAAATCCCTGAGTTTTATCTATAAAAGCTTCTTGCCTGTGAGCGTCATTCTGTAAGACCAAAGAGGACAAAAATAACTAGCTTCTTCACATTTCTGCTAGGAAGGAGATAAATGCAATACCCAAATTAGAAGACCAGTTGACAAGTATAATACCTTTGAGAAACTTCTACAAAAAACCTAAGATGATATTTTGACATAATAGTTAAAAGTACTTGCAGATAGAGTCCTCACTGTCCATCTCTGCTGTGCAGAGTTTAATCTCATTCTGTGACTTATTTTCAGTGGCTTATGCATTGTCTGTATTTTTAAGAATTTCATTCATGAAATAAATGCAGGAAAAGATGCTTCCATCCAAAAAAATTTCATTTTTCCAAACTCCTTGGACTTAAATACACCAAATGAAATGTTTCTGGCATTTGATGGCAGCTTCTTGGTTAGAGAGCTTTTCTTTCTTTCATTTCTTCCATGAAGGAAATTACCAATTTTTGTTATCTAATCATCTGTTTCTCAAAGATGGCAAACAAATGTGGGAACTGAAGTCTGTAATTCTTTAAAATTGTCTTTGTAGGAATCTATCAAACTCTCTGGGTGAAAAAAAACCCAACTTGAATTCTAAAGTGGATAAAGAAATCTGTGGCTGCTTTAACATAGATACAATTTGCAGTTAAAAGGAAAAAAAAGAGAGTGTGTTCTCCTTTTCATTATGAGTAGCTATTTTATTGACAGCCATCCTTTGTGATAAGTTTAGTGATGAAATAAATTATTCACTAGATCAAGTGGCTTCATATCCAGATTCAGACAAGAAAACAGTAACAAAAGCTTGTGAAAACACAGCTTTTTGAATTGTTGTAAGATGAAAAATTCAAGTACTGTGTGAAAATGAAATCTACATATAGAGGTTTTTTCCCCCTTAAGTATCTAATCACTATATCTAGGCACACATGCACATAGGAGAAATAGTCTGAAAATAAATTACACTCAAATATCTCTGGAACAAACTCATTGTAACAACACATATAGTGATTAATATTCTATCCAGAAGGAAGCTGACTACAAGTCTTGACCACTCATTTTCCAGGACTAATTTTATTTATTTGTTATAAGATACAGTCAACTGCATATCTTGTACCACGTGTCCAAGGAGTTAGTCACTGCAGCAAGTGTGCCACAGCACAGACCAACTTTCTGTGAGACTGTGGTGAACAACTCATCACAGCTGGAGTGTGAAGGGGGAGCTGTTCACTTCATTGCCTAGGAAGAAGAAAATGAGGAGAAGCCATTCCTTTCAGAAAACTGTGGCTCAGATCCAGTGGAGTTGTAGTGTTTCAGTTCTGTGCAATCTTGAGGAAAAAGTTTACTGATTGAGAAATTACACAGCTATTTTTAAGCTCTATTCCTGTATTTTTAGGAAACTATATTATGTATTTGTATGTATTTTTATATATATATATAATACATACATATAATACATACAAAACCCAACATTGTTTAGAAGTTATCAGGTAAAGTCCTCCTAGAAAGAACAGAGAGCTAAAGATTTAAAGGTCATTAACACAGTATTAAAGTTACTTCTGATAGTAAAAACCTATTTCTATAGCTCCACAGAAATACAAGGGCTACATACAGTTTGGGGGCAGGCCTACCCTTAATGTTTCTGGCTGTTCCTCGTACTGCAATATTGTACCAGGAAAGTTGACCCTAACCAGAAAGATCCGTGGTATATCTGGGGGACTCAAGTGACATATGTCTGCTGCACATACAGAATTTTATGTTATTGTTTTATGTCATTTATTTCTCACTCTCATATTATACATTGTGATGCTGTTAGTTCAGACCTAACCTCCAGTATTGCATGTGTAACTGGGCAATCACTTTGCTCTTAGTTTTATGAAGAGTTTGGGCAGCACTTTTTCTAAGTGCACCTTGCTTGAAATTGTACAAGCACAGGAGTTTTATGGGTGCAAATATTGCTGCTCTATATGTAGCCATATAACATGCTACACTTAAATATATGACAGCACTTTCTGGTACAGAAAGTCTTAAGACTTATCCTCAACAGGCAGACTCTATAAAGCATACCCTCCTTCTTTACCAAGAAATTTCAGTATGCTGAGAAAAATTCTTCATCTGAACAATGAAGCTCTATGTCCCCACTTTACAGGACCAGGTGAAATAAAACAACAAGGCAGGAGAAACTTTATAGGTTTGTTCTGTTAGAACTATCTAAGTTAGGAACACATTTTCTGGATTTTTTTTTTAATTTTAGTAAATCAAAATGTGATGCTGAGAATTGAAGGTGTTTTCTTAGTCAGGGATAACTATGATGTGTGGTGCAAAATTTTACATGGTCATTTTTGTAGGTCTAAGGGAAGTAGGAGTATAAATCATTTCCATCTCTTTCCAGTTAATGAGTACAGACTCTGAGAACATTTGACTTGGTGTAGAAAATAGCATACACAGTGAGTCACATTCAGAAAAAAACCCCAGTCCTTTGCTTTCCTTTTTTGATGCCTGAATTTTCATATTTGTGGGAAAAAAACCTGCAGCAGTCCTACTGAGATCCTACCAGTCATTCCGCTATACCTGAGTAGCTCCATCTCTTGCTCCTCACTCTGTATGAAAGATGAAAGCTGCAATTAGTAGATATGGCTCCCTTTAATCGGAGAAACACACAGTTTTGGTATCCAGAAAAGAACAATATGAGCTTTGCTGTGGGCCTTGATCACCAACTCCACTTCCTTACAGAGAAAAGACAATACTTCTTCCTTAGCAGTCCCTCAGAAACCATAAAATGTTCTGAGGTCCTGCTTGCCAAGAAAATGCATACACTCAGGACTCAAAAGTTTGTGTTTGTATTCTTCTCTACAAAATACAGTAATGAAGCTTAAAATGTTAGTATTGAAGGTATTATAGTCGAAATAATGTTAATTTAACAGTCTCTAACGAAGAAATGTTTTCACTCTATCATCCATCATCCTTCCCTACTGCTGGAGTCCAGGGCAGGTGGAAAACCCCTCAAACAGTCCTGGGGGGGATGTCTGAGACCCTGGCAGAGACCCCAGGAAAGCACTATCTTTGACCTTAGTCCATGGGAAAAGCTTCCAACACTTATAGATGAGTTAAAAAATAACAAAGATTTAAAATAGAGTTAGTTTAGTTTATCACAGTGTGAAAAATTGTAGATTTGGGATTTTAGTATGGAAGTAAATCAGAGCAAGATGGAGAATTTTGGACTTTGTCTCATCTTTTTCTTCATCTACTCCATCTTCTGCTGTGACGGTGGCACAAAGACATTGGTAGAATGAAATCGAAGTAGAAATTACGTGTTTAGAATAGGTGATAGTAATTGGCACAAAACTGTAAATATAATATGTTTTTAGAGTTAATTGGATTAGAAATCTTTAAAACGACCTTGCACCTTGCGTCCATGTTCTTGTGGCAGCGTTTTCCCCTAGCATGCTAACACTCTTGTAAGACCTTGAGATAAGAAATAGAATAAACATCTTTAAAGACCGAGCTGCAGGATCCGTCTCATCTTTCAACCATGCTACTGGACTCTGAGAGATAGAAAACCCTTAATTAGGGGGATGTTAGGGCAAAAATCACAACACCCTACCATCCCTTCTTTTTATAGACAGGTATAACTACATAATATGAATTGGTGATGTAAAATAAAGTTCTATCTTTGTGAGTTGTTAGGCCAGTTTAGGCTTTTAGCCTTTAACCACTTCTATAACTTATGATAAGCAATTCCCCTTGGCAGTTCAGAGCAGGTGTACCTTTTTGGGTCTGTAGAAAGGTGGATGACATAAAATGAAAGGAAACTGGGAAGCTATATTTACATCCTAACAGAAACTATAGCAATATAGGAATTATAGGATAAAATGCTGTTACTACTTCCTCTATGGAGTGTGGTTAGCATGACTGAATCTACTTCCATGATGATTCCCTCAACACACATCCAGTAGCCTTGAGCACCTGCTAAGGGGGATGAAACAGGGGCTGGAGCAAAGATACCATAGCCAAACACTGTTGAAATCTATGCAAGGAATCAGTAGTACCATGTAGCTGCTAAACTGCATAGCACCTGTCAGCTAGAAGGGATAGGAGATGTCTTACTGCTGGACAAGCAACTGTGGCAAAATAACATTCCTTGGATAAAATTGGTTCCTCATAATCTAATTGCAATACTAATGGCCCTCCATCCCACACTTACGCACCTCCAAGGCAAGATCACCCCTCACCAAGCATATGCTCTGCATTTTATTGACTGTATCTTCAGGAGTGAAGTGACAGAATTTTACAGCAATCAGTAACAAAGGAATGACTAGAGTCATTCAAGCTCCACCTAAAGAAGTAGTATAAAATTAAATTAAGAATGAGGAGAAGATAGGAAAGACTTCAGCTTAACTGGAGTTAGTCACTAGGCTGAACCTACCTTCTCCCCCATAGCGATGTCTAGTGGGAAAGTGCCTTACTCTTTCAGTCCTCACTGATTATCTTGAGCTAACTTTTTCTGAATGGTTATCATGAGCAAACTTTTATTGCAGACTAAATCTGGTCTAAATATTGTTTTGAATGTTTTTGCAGCCAGAAATCATCATTCACAGGCCTCCAACCTTAACCTGTCATAGTTTTCTCTTATTAATAAAGAATGGTATTCCATAGTTAGAGTGAGTCCATCATGGACACTGGCACTCACTGCAGCAGGTAATATACTGGAATAAAGTGGGAAGCCCCACTGAGGGGGTCTCTCTTATGCTGCTGGTGTGTGCCCCTGAACAAGTCAGTTGAACTACCCTCCAATGCAGCAGGACTGTTCAGTGAAGAGTACCCATAATGGGCCACTGGCAGACTGATCTGGCACAAGGATCTTGGCTTTCCAGGGTCACTGACACTAATCAAACAAAGTGAGGAAATCTTTGCTTTTGATGTGGCAGGGTGTTCTGTCCTTGCCTGCAATGCACATGCATGCTTCTGTAATGCTCTTTGACCTCACCCACAAAAGTTCTTGATCTCAGAAATCCAGCAAGAGGTCTGTATCTCCCTGCTCCTAACTTTGGGTGCTTTTACGCTACAGTTGCCCACTACAGTTTCTGCTACCTTGTGAAGTTAAGCCCAGCGACAGAAGTGCCTGCTGTGGGATTAAGCCCTCAAAAGGCTGTGCAGTGAATACCAGACAGAATCTTAACACTGTGTCCATGAAATGGTTCTGGAGAAGTCTCTGAAGTGCGATTTTGTTGAAAAACATACTTAACACCTGTCTGGAAAAGGTCCTTAATGATTAAGATTGCTCTGATTGTGGTCCAGGAGGCATCAGACCAGGCCATGTCACTGGCTCTGGAGGGGAAGAGCAGCAGGAACAAAGCATTCAGGTTGACAGTAAGAAAGGTAAATCCAGATTGATGGGTAGCTCTCCTCTAACTGACTGTTGGCAATGCAACAGCAGAGTCCCTCCCAGTGCGGTGACAATCACAGGCAGTTATCAGAAGGACAATTTAGCAACAACAACCTGTCAGAGAGGTTCCTTCCTGGTTTATTCTGATTTCTTTCAACCCATAATGGATATGTAATCAGCCTTCCTAACTAGAAACAGGTGTAAAAACATAACAGAATTTTGGGGCAAGGTTTCATCATTATTTCAGCATGATCCAGAACACATGAATTTGAAAATCTGAATGGCAGTTTTAAATGTAAATGCAAGGGGTACCACCAAGTTTAAGGAGCATTGTAATGTGCCAGGACATATATCAGAAATGGTCAGCAACTGGGACAGCAGCAAGGACAGGAATGGGAAGCAAAATATACACTCCAAAATCTGCACTGCGTGATTTAGGGCAAAGACAGGGAAAGATCTAATTAAATCATTCAAGTATAACTTCTTAGATTTGACTGAGGTTAAATACTGTCCAATTAAAACATTTTTCCATGCCAGGGATATAACTCACTTTCAAATACTCAAATACTAGGGAAAGTTGTAGATTTTGCCATGCAGTAATCAAGAGGCAGGGCTTACCTCCAGTATTAGGAAAGTCAAAGTAATTTGTTTACTTCCATAGGCCACAGCAAAAGAGGATTGTGTGGATTACCAGGGAATACTTCAAACAACTCTTCCCCCAGGACAAGATACAAGAGGCATGTTTATCTACTTTTCATATTAATTTTTTAATCATTTATTATCCTTTGGAGCTAATGCACCGTAGCAAAATTTCACTGAGTACACAAGTTACCTCAAAAATATTATTGGTTATAGAATAATGCATATTATAAAGGAAGTGGAAAATATCTTTGTGCTTACGGAGACATAAGGTCTATTTAAAGACAGGTTGCATGTCTTCTGCAAAGGGCAACTCTGTCTCTATAATATTCTAGATAACTAAGAATTGGGCAATATGCAAAGGATAAGGAGCCCTTAAGAACATAGTATTTTTTTCTGCACCAAAAATCACTGGGAAGCTATGCTGTGATCCAGCTTGGGAGAACTGGACTGAAATCTAGTTAAAGGATAAGGAGTGGAGGATAAAAGGCAAAGATTTTAAGCTGGACATGAACCAGCAGTACTGTCCCATGGGAATCAGGGCTGGAACTGGTGATTTTTCTGTATACAGGAGTGAGTAGTAACACATTTTTGCAAGCACTTGATGAGCATTTGTTGGAGGATGTTCTGAGTCATCAAGCTGTCACACATCTACTGCTAGTTCTCCTCAGCTCCTTAAAATGGTACCTAACCCCACAGTCCTGCCTTCCTCTCTGGAGGCAAAGAGCATCAGAGCATCTCTGCCTGTCAGAGAAGCTGCCTCTAGATCAGAAGGGATGAGGGAATGGAGGCAGGCTCACATTCCCTTGTCCCCACATGAAGCCCAAGATAGGACTCTGCAGTGCTACATTACAGCTTTGTGGATAGTTTCAATGAGCAGTCACCTTATCAACAGTATGCTTAGCAAGCAGATTCTAGTGGTGCTTCTAGAGCTCAGCCTG
Organism: Donacobius atricapilla; assembly: GCA_013397315.1. Lineage (NCBI taxonomy): Eukaryota > Metazoa > Chordata > Aves > Passeriformes > Mimidae > Donacobius > Donacobius atricapilla. Next base: position 73,432 of record WBMY01007261.1, on the reverse strand, counting down.
GGTTTCTTCTATCAAAATTGTTAGCGAAGCACCCATAATCTTAATTTGATTCAACTGCAAGGAACAGTGCCTTACTTTTAATTTTCAATTTACTAGTATTTTTTCTTTTTTTATTCCTATCCTGGGCTACATCACCAGCAGCCGTGATATTTTCAATTAAAAGAAAAAATTAGGAATTTATTTTTGAGTTTGCATTACTGCCTAAAACTTTTATTAAAAATTGAGATCACTGTATAAATAAAAGAAATGTCTACACTTTTTGTAGAAATGCAATTTACTGTCAGATCTAGCATCAGGAAGACATGGTAGGATGACTCCCATGACTGGAGCTTTGGAATAGCAAAATACAGGTTCTTTAGGAAGGACTGAACACTAGGAGAGGGCGCCATAGAATCACAGGACCAGATTTTGCTTGAAAATTTTGATGACCTTCTATAATCAAGTTACAATTTTGATGGATAAGGGAAGAGCAACTGATGTCACCTACCTGGATTTTTGTAAACCATTTGACACTGCCCCACATAACATCCTTGTCTTTAAAACATAGAGAGAGACAGGGATTTGTTGGGTAAGTCACTCAGTGGTTCAGGAATTGGCTGAATGGTTGCACTCAAAAGGTGGTGGTCAACAGTTCTATGTCAGTGGATACCAGTGACAAGTGGCATTCCTCAGGGGTTTTGATACTGGGACTGGTGCATTTTAACTTCTCTGGTGGCAGCATGGACAGTGGGAGCAAGGGCACCCTCAGCAAGTTCACTGACAGCACTAGGCTGTGTGGGGCAGTCAACACGCTGGAGGGAAGGGATGGCATCCAGAGGGACCTGGACAGGCTTGAGAGCTGGGCCAGTGCAAAGCTCATGGGGTCAACAAAGCGAATGCAAGGCCTTGTACTTGGGTCAGGGCAGTCCTAAAAATGGATATAGGCTGGGGAGAGAATAGATTGAGAGCAGCCCTGAGGAGAAGGACTTGGGGGCGCTCATGGATTAAAAACTGGATATGACCTATCAATTTGTGTGCACATTCCAGAAAGCTAATTGTATCCTGGGCTGCATCAGAAGTACTGTGGCCAGAAAGGGCAAGGGAGGGGATTCTGTCCCTCTGCTCTGGTGAAAACCCACCTGCAGTGCTGCATCCAGCTCTGGAGTCCTCAACACAGGAAATACATGGACATCATCAAGATGATCAGAGGGGTGGAATGACTCTCCTATGAAGGAACTCGATCTCAGATGAACCCCATACACAGGTTGAAAGAGTGGGGACTTTTCAACCTGAAGAAAAGAAGACTCTGGGGTGACCTTACAGCGCCTTCCAGTACCTAAACAAGGCCTACAAGAAGATGTAGAAGGCATGTAGTGACAGAACAAGGAGTAATGGCCTCAAACAGAAAAAGGTCAGGTTTGGATCCGATGTTACAAATTCTTTACTGTGAGTGTGGAGATGCACTGAACAGGTTGCCCAGATGTTGTGGATGACCCATCCCTGAAATCATTGTGGTTCAGATCGGATGGAGCTTTGAGATACACAGTTGAGCAGGTGTCCAATCCTCTGACAAGGCAGGTTGGAACAAGATGATCTTTAAAGATCCCTTCCAACCCAAGCTGTTCTTCAATTCTATAGACAGATTTCAACACTGTCTGAAGTTCAGTACTGTTCAATACTGCCTGAGGCTCTAATTTGACACAGTCATATTCTCCTCAGCATGACGTTATTAACTAACATTCCCAGTAGTGTTTTTAGATCCATTTGGAAAACAAGTTAGAGCCTGCCATTCTAACCACCGATCTCATCAATCTTAATCAGCCCTGAAAGCAGTCCGGTACAGCCTCTTCTCAGCCAATAGCAGCTCTGGATTGACTTCTTGCAGGGCTAAACGTGTTCCATCACAGCAATGTCAGTAGCATAGACCCATTTGTACCATCAGAGGGACCATGAGGCTACAGTCAAGGTTTGGGTTTGTTTAATCTGTCCATAAATTATTTTCATGCACTGTATCTGTTCGGCCTGCCTGTGCTGTGACCTGGTTAGCTGTTGCAAACAGGAGTTGGATAACCACACTAGGTAAGGAAAGGTTGGCTTTTGCACAGGAAGGCTGACAGTTATCAGGTATCTGCTGCTGAGGAACTCCCACAGGCTGCTCTGAGGTTGCCACAACTGCATCTGAGCAAAACTAATACCAGCATGAAAGCAACCTGCACAACTAAAAGCATGTACTCGTTTCTGCATGGAGGCTGCAATATCCAGTGCAGCCATCACTAAGACAGAGGGCAAAAAGGACTAAACTCTTCTTCCTACCTAGCTTCCTTACACTTCCCCCTGATCTGCCAGGCGTGAGCTTGCGGCCACTGCAGAGTACTTATGGCAGCTCCAGAGGCAGTGACAAATTGCAGTAGCTGGGATCACACAGATACCAACTCATAGCCTTACTTCCTTTCCTCCCTGCTGTTGTCACTGAACTGCAAAGTATGCCAGAGGAGGATGCTTAGTTTGGTGCATTGGTCTTCAGTTAGGCACAGACCACAGACAATGGGAGCAGCTCTCCAGTGCCTGTTACAGATATTCTCAGGTGCTCATGCTGAACACGTTGATTTTTGAGTGAGTGTCAAATACATGCACAGATACTTGGGCAGTGTCTCTCATGAAGGAGACTGTCTCAGAAGCTACCTGGTGATTTTCTTATAAACTGTGCCATCGCATTTCATTGTCATGGACCGAGAGTATGCTGCATGTCGTGTGCATCAGACAGAGACAGAATTTTCTGCATTTGTGACTGCCACAAGCAAGCAGATATCAAACTTCTCTGTTTTGTTGGGGGTTTTTTTAAGTCTTGGTTTCCCCCTTCTTTAGTCCATTTTGCTACTTGCACTTACTCTTTTTTAAAAGACTGAAACTTTTTACCCTTTGTCATAATTTTCTCATTTTCTCTGAGCTTCACTTGCCTTGTTTTCTTATGAAAAACACTTTCTCTTAGCGTGAAAAAGACCACTTCAATAACAATGATGGCCACTTGGGAAATTCACCTTCAGTCAACCAGCAGGTAAACCTTTTCAGACAGATAGACATACTCTCCCTATTTCCAAAATAGCCTACTCTGACAAATATAAATCGTTTCAGTCATAGAGATGTGTTAACATAAAAAAAATGTACATTAACATATAACAGAGTAGTGCTTTCAAAATTGAATACCACCCTCTATTCTGAGCTGCTTTTCAGGACCTTGTGCCACCTGGACCCGACAGTGGAAGGGAAGAAAATAAATTTTCTGCACCTGTCGGCGCCAAAACTTTGAGAAATCTTCTCATTCATAAACTCATGCCCAAGGCCTCCCAGACAAGATATGCTTGTCTATACATAGACACGCTCTGATTAATACCCCCCACTATATAATTTATACAAAGCTGAAGAGCAGAATTAGAAAAGTGTGTTGGTTTAGCACGGATGGTAAAAAACAATTAGTGACTGACTTTTAAGACCGATGGCCGGATTGGCCAATTAAATACAGGTATACACCTCTGGGTCTCACAGACCTTAAATGAGCCCGGGAAGGCCGCCGAGCTCCCTTTTCCTTCCAGCCAGAACAGCAAGTACCACCCGGCCGTGCCTCCGAGCCCGGGCCGAGCCCGGTTAGGGGTGGGGGGAGCCGGCCTGAGGCCTGGCCNACAAACAAAAAAACCTGTTCCCTGAGGTAAAGAATCCTTTACCTTTAAAGTGGTTGATCTTTAAAAAGTGACACCCCAGTATACAGTGTGCTTACATACATACCCCATAAGCAGCTTGGGAAGCTGCTAATGAAAAAAAAAAAATCACAAAAGCAAGTTTTCCCAAGCAGCTGTTTTTGTAACAGTTAAAATCCACAAAAAACCTGTCCTAAGTTATCAATAAGGTCCATAATTCTAAAAAAAAACCTTCTAAAAATTAATGAAAAACTATTTTTAAATAATGAAACTGACTAAAAATCACAAGTTGTGTCTCTCTATGGTGTTTGTAGAAAAATGAATGAACACTTATGGGGAGATGGAAGAGTATTTTAAAAGTTTCATTTTTTTTCTTCTTTTTCTTCTTTTAGTATGTGTTAATAAAATCTGTTTCCCCTAAATTAAGCCTGTTTTGCCTTTTTCTCTTAATCCTATCTCACAACAAAATAAACACTAAAACCATCACAAAATGAAAAAAACATTTCCTGAAGTTGAAACACAAGCTCTGCAGTTCTCTGGTTGAGAATGGTAATCTTCTTTGAAGTACACCTCAAAATCTGAGGATATAAATATCTGTTTATTCACCTCATATTTTAACTGAAGTAAAACATTTGGTTTTTTAAGTCACACATACTGGGACTAACCTATCACTGCAAATCTAGGATGTCAGGAAGACGTATGTAGCACTTATGCAAAACAAATCATTAGAATGGCCTCTGGGCTCTTCCAGCTGGCAGGCTCCAGAGGCACAGCTCTCTTGAGGCAGGGACCTCAACACAGTTTAACACCCTGTGGTCATAAAGGGGAAAGCCTTCTTTTAACAGGCATTGTGAACTAGACAAACACTTTAGGTAATTTTGTGAAAAAAAAATACAAATTCTGCAGAAGTTCCAATATTTACAAACCATTAAGTCCAGAGTGGGGCTCTTGGCTTGCATACATTAATAACATACAGGTAAAGGTATGAATGGACCGTTCCTGTTAACATCCTACCTGTCTGTTCGCAATGTAGTCCAAAACCTTTCCAGTGCTTTTTAAAACGTTGGGAAACAAATCAACCAAGTAGGAATCAAGATATACCAGGTTATGGATGTCAATAAATGCAGAACCTGATGACAGTCCCTATGTGCTTCATAATTGTCAGGGACTGGAAGGATTGGGTTGGATTTGCAGCTAGGTAGTAAGTTGCCATTTGAGAGACAGGGAAACGAAGGCCTGGGCAGGGATCCAGGTTCTGTCTCTTCCTGAGAGACCCTTGTGTCCTTCTCAGACATGTGTCAAGCAGGCTGTCTGTAACAGGCTACCTTTTCTTGGCATCCCACATGCCATCTTCTGAACATCTGTGTAGAGTGCATCCTCACAGCTGGGAGCTCCAGAATCTGCCACTTCCTTGGAGGGTCCTCTCACTGTCAGAAATGTGCCCCTGCCCCAGCCATCACTTTTTTCCCTCTCTTTGTGATGCAGAAACTTTTTCTTTGTCATACTACTGGCTATTTTTGGAGAAGCTAATGTTCCTGACCACTACATCTCACATCTCTGTGGCATTTCACAACACCCCGAGTACATAGCTTAAAGCACCAACACCAGCCTTTTCCTGCTCTCCTCTGTCTCTCTGCCTGCGGTTGTTTCCCCACCAGCCCTACCCATTTGTGGCACGGGTGCCCCACAGTGTTCCAGTGCACCTTACAGAGTGCTTTTTATCACCAGAGCCATGGCAGCTCCCTCCCAGACCTGCTGTAGGAGAGTGATCTGGTCTTGGGAACATGGTTCCTGCAGAGAGTGAGAAAAGGTCCCTGAGGTATGTCATGGGAGATAGAATAACTTTTATCTCCCTGGAGGCTGCAGCTGGGACTTCAAACCCCACATCTGTGGGCTCACTATTGCTATATGCCATTGGCTTCTTGCACCAGGCTTAAAGCAACTGCCAGGATCCTGCAAGGAGGCAGAGAAGATTTTACAGGCCTTTGTGGTAAGGGAAGTGAGATATGATTCCCTAGGGTGGGAGCTCCTAGGGCTTGCCAGGGGCATTACAGCAACCCAGGCCTCATCTGGCCTGGGGTCAGGAAGGTTTTGGACTACATTGTGGCGGGCTCCACAGAACTGGCTTTGGGATGGGGTGTTTCAGCCCTGTTCTCCCTGTGTCTGCCCTCCCACAGGAGCAGGAAGGGGTATCCAGTCCCCATGTTTCTTGGGTTGTTTAACTTGCTTAACAATTTTTTTATCTGCCCCATCAGTTCCCCTACCCACAGCCCTCAAGGTTGTGTCTCATGGCAGCAAGAAGAGGTCAAAGAACAGGAAAGAAATGGGAAGATAAACCCACCATGTGAAGGCTGAGCCAGGCAGGGAAGGAGGAAGGGAATACCCAGTTCTCTGGGATGTCTCTGTAACTCCCTCGGAATGCAAGAAGCATCACTGCATCTTCCAGAGGGGCTAAGGAGACATTTTAGAAATTCATAGCTGCATGTCTCTGAGGATACAGAGATGCATAGCTCCTCCAAGAAGGGGATAGGGAGAACAGAAGTTTGTTCCTCTGACGAAGCAGACACAAGTGCCACACAAGTAACAGAAGTAAGTCTAAATCGTTTTTGCACTATTGCTCAGAAGGGAGTTTAGTGAGGAAGTTGCATTTGCTTTTCATTTAGGGAAAAATTATTTACTTCTTGCATGATGTACATTGATTCCTGCAAGTTCTTTCTGCTTCTCTGAATTTATAAGATCTAGGCTAATATATCCTAAAATAAGTTGTTCCCTGTGCACTGCATGTACTGCTCCTTGAAGTCTGTACTGAAGAATTGCTCCAGCAGACATTCTGTTCTGGAGCTTGCTGTTATCATCCTGCATTTTCCCTAAGCTGTATGGCTCAGTAAGTTTATGCCATATGCAGCAATTGAAAGTATTAATAAGGAGTAGGCAGAGTGCTTCATCTCCCTTGGCAGCTTTTTCAACACCAAGCCAATATCAGCAGATGCACAACTAGCCACTGTAAAACAGATTTCTTTTTTCTTCTCCTGATATGTGAAATGAGAAACCCACTGAGGTGTTTAAGAAGGATCTTTGCTTTATGGCTACAAGCTCTATTGCTGAGGGGACTCAGAGCCAGAGCCTTGTAGGTGTGGAGGGCTCTCTGATCACCCAGACACACAAGACTCTTTTCAAGCACAGTTCTCATGGCACCAGCCTTTGCTTCACCGCCTGCACATGCCCTTCTGGGTTACAAGGACAGAGCTACTGGACGGGGCACAGGTCTCCTTATGCAAGGAAAGCACCATACATAAGTATTGATTAGGGTACCTGTGAAGGCAGAAATGGAAATTGTGACTGAATCCATCAATGTACTGCTATTCTAATAATATTTTCTTTCAATAACTTTAGTCCGAATGCAGGAAAGATTCTCTACTGACTAGTGACAAATACATACCATTGGCCCCAATTTCTTTAGAGAAATAGTTAAAATATACATTAATTTTTTTTTAAAATCTGT
>WBMY01007261.1:30055-62934 GCA_013397315.1 Donacobius atricapilla | reverse complement strand
CACAGCACACAAAAGAAAAAAAAAAGAAAAAAAAAAAAAAAAAAAAAAAGAAAAAAAAAGCTGCAAATAAAAAGAAACATCTTCATTCATATAAATTAGTAAGTGAAATATCAGGGCAGATCATCAAGGGTGTGAAACAGAAAACTATTCTGATTTCTGCTGATAATTTAGTCCATTGTTTTAGTGACTTCTATGTTATTTCTAGTTTTAAAATTTCACTTTATATGTATAACATTAACTTTTCCTATCTTAGTCATATCTTTCTCCGAAGTATATGCAACTCAATATACAGCACAATAGATCTCTTTTGTCATCTTTTTCTCTATTTTCCTAGCTCTAATACATGATATTGCCTTATTAGAAATAATTGCTTTCTTCGTTTAAGTAGAGCTATTGTTTACACAGTACCATTCCTATCATCAATTTCCTTTTGAAGAGCTGAAAATATTGTTGATAATATTTTTTGAAACAGAAACTCATCAGATGCTATCTTGACAGAAATTTCCAATGGAAAAGGAATGTCTTGCAGACATTTGGAAACTTTTTTCTTCCCCTCTCTGCCTATGTCTAGGAAACTTCAGCTAATTATTTCATAACGCAGCTTATACCACATTAATGTAATCAGAAGAGGATGTGATCTGTTTCACTTTCAAAAAGAGCCAGCACTGGTGTTGCTCAAGCATCATCTCAAGTTCTGAGAAGTGCTTAGTGTATTTCAATAGGTGTTACCCATACATAAATGACTGCTGCTGTGTTTTCAGCTCAGGCTGGAAAAGCAGGGAGGGTCTCTGGTCTCCTAATCTTGAAAAGACATCTGCTGGGAGGGCATTAGGTTAGTGAGCACAAGTAGCTGCCCTCAATAGTTACCTGAAGGGACTGTTATGGATGCTGACTGCACTTACAGAGAGAAAAAGCATTTTTCTCATTTTACACTTTTTTTTCAGCTGTTTCCATGGCACAGTCTCTTCTGCCCCTGAAGCGTCCATTTTGGTAGTAGCCGTACTAAAAGCTTTAAGTTGTTTTAAGTTAAGAGCAGCACTGGAGGAGCAGGATCAAGTGTTTTGACTTTGTGCTGTTAGCTTTAGTGCTCAGGTTTTCCTGAAAGTTTCAGGTGAAGAAGACAGATCCTTGTGTTCTTTGAAGCCTGCTGAAATCAGAGTCTTTCTGTGGATTTTGCTCAGTGTAAGATCTGCCAGGGAAGTTATTGTAAGTTTTATTTCTTTTTTTCCTCAGGCAGTCAGGCCAAGCCTCAAAGACACTTCTACTGTGAAAGGATCAAGTTTTTTTGGTATCTCCTCAATAGGAAGGTGCTCACAAAAGAGGAGTGTGACAACTGAATGAGCTCAGCTGCAGACACTGCTAATGTAATAGTAAGGAGATACATTTATTTTGGAAGGAAACAACAACAAATCAAAGGTAGGTATATTTAAATGCTACTTATATTCTAATATAGAATTAAGCAGCCTCTGATATATTTTCATAGCAAGACAAAATATAAATAAATTCTCAAATATCTGTTTAAGAACTTATAGTTAACTTAGAAACTGAAATTTCTTTATCCATGCAAGTCTAACAAACTATAGTTCTTTCAAGTGCTTTGGAGAATATTAAAAATAAAACTGTTAATTTACTAAATATATGTTTGCTTACATGTAATTAACCATGACCATAAACTTAATTCTGTAGATTTACAGACTTAAAGTAAAACAATATGATTAGCATTGCATCAGAATCCTAGCATCACATGGCCTGAAAAATGGCCTAGTCTTGATGTAAAGGGGCTGGCAGACTGAGTTCATCATATCCCTCAATAAAACATTTCAGTATTTAGCTGTACATCCCTTTACAAATGTTAGCTTTTTCCCAGTGTGAATTCCTTTGCCTTCAGCCTCCAGCTAATAGATATGACTGTGCTATTTTCTGCTCAATTAAAGAACCATTAAACAACCATGTACTGTTTTGTCAGCCCAGAGGGAGTCTGGCTACCAGAAAATATGTTGAAATTTTGATGTGCCTTAGATCATGTTAATTTTTCCTATGGCATCTCTCCATGTGGTGAGATCAAACTTAACTTAATGAATGTTTCTAAACTACCAAGGCCAAGAAAATTCTCCTGGGAAGGTGGAGACCCAGCTGAGATCTCTGCTGATAGCAAGCTGAAACAACAAACAGGTTACTGCTTCTATATTTTGGTGTAACTGCAGGTTGGACAAATTTAAAACAGTGAGAAAGGCCACTGCTCCTGTTCTTTCCCTATTCATTGAATAAATGAAGGAAAAAATGGTAAGAGGGTGAAATACATTTCTTTGCAATACAAAGGCAAGTCAGCTTTCATTTTTAAGTTCTTTCATACACTGAAATCATAGTTTTGTTCTTTGCTTAGTAAAGAAAGTACAGACGTCACTGTATCACAATCCACATCTTCAAAGGCTAGTAAAATCACAGAGGATGAAAAATTATTCAGAAAGTTCAGACAACCAGAAAAGATAGGAAAAAAACACTGAATAAAATACATACAGACAATTCTACACTGTGTGTTTTGTACTCTCTTTAGCCCAGTATCTGTGGGATTAATTATTCCATGGGCATAGTATATATCCATGGGAGAATCAGATACAAATATTTCTGTGTTTCTTTTGGCTAGATATGCCTAAACGAGCATATATGTAATACTTCTCCTCCTGTAAGCAATACAGAGACACAGTTTTGTGAGTAATTTGAAATTTTTAAAATCAGCATGTTAGATTGCTATAGAGTGCCTTTTTTTTTTTTTTTTTTTTGGACCTGTTTGCATCAGCCTGAGTTTTTGTTCCTGGCACCTGGGCCGAGCAGTAAAGACACATGAAGAACATGTTGAGAATCTCTACCTTTTGAATGACTAACTCAACTCCCCTGTTAACAGCAGGCCAATAGTTTGGAAGTTTTTTGTCCTTCTGTACAAAAAGAGGTGCAATTCTCACCTGAGAAGGAAAGGCAGATATACCTTTCACTTCTTTTACCTTATAAGTGTATCTGTTTTGTTTAATAAAATCAATAAAATTATGGTGTGAGGATTATGCTGATGAAAACATGAGCAAATGTTGTCAGTCAAGCCTCAGACAAGCCGTCTCAGACCAGAGGTCAACCTGCATCTGCCCTACCTGGGGAGCTGGTTTTCTTCCCACCAATTTAAGAAGCAGGACCATGAGAGGCAGGGAACCAGAAGTCATGTTATTTTTATGCTCTGATGCATAGTCAGTGTATTGATCTCACTGCTGCCATGTGAAATGCTGCTGGCAGTGATACACACATTGGCACTCTGGGACAGTTACACCTTCCACCCTCTCCCTTGGCTTCTTCCATTCACCCTTCCTCCCATCAACTGAGACTTACTTAGAATTATATTCTGTATGAGCTTTTAGACTGCAAAGATTTCCTGATGGACCCTTCCTCATCTGCCATGCCATCAGAAATCACAGGGCAGACATCTGGAATCATCCCTAGACCCACAGGCCCTCCACAGCTGCATGCTGAGAGCATTCATTGTCACTGTTTAATAACGGTCTCACAAAATGTATACCCCAAACAAGCTTGCTGTGGGTACTACTCAGCAATAGGCCTAATCATGAGCCAAGAACAGGTTTTTAAAACTTTAATATAGCAGGGTAACTGTCACTGATAAACAGATAGTGTCAATACAGTCCCGTCTGATAAAACTGCTATCCTTGTGCACTCTCTGCCCAAGGAATGAGACAAAAGGAAGTGCCTATCTCTCTCCAGATATAAGGAACACAGAGTCCTAAATATTTTTCCTGCGTCACACCCAAGTTAGATACTTCACACAGACAAAAGTAGAAATATGAATATTTCTAAATGTACAGGCTAATTTTTGAAGAAAGTTATCCTCAGCCTTGGAAGTGGAAATGCTGATGCCTGGTGAGTTATGTATCTTGAAAAGGAACTGATGCCTTTGAACACTTTACATTTCCGTGAGCTAAGTGGCAAAAGACAACTCAGCAGCAAGCCGTCATTTGTAAGAACACTTGTTCCATTTTCTCCTTATATGCATCCTAGTAATTTGCATTACTCTGGAGATGAAGGTAGATTTCATGGTGCTCTGGACTTCCAAGCCACGCACTGCTTTACTAAGTGTCTATATTCTAATCTTCTGATGTAATTAAGAATCTTCCTGTGAGGAGAATCCTGCTCAAATTGCTTCTAGAGTTTAATCAAACTTCTGTAGTCCTTCCTGACATCTCCATGTCTCTGACAAGCTGTTTCCTTCCCTTTAAATTAAGTGTAAGTCGTTCTTTAAGTCCTATCAAATGAAACAATTCATTATTACTAAATCAGACTTTTATACTGAATAACATTGAGAAGAATAGGTTGGTATCAGAAGTCATGTATGTTTGCAGTTATAAACACCTTAGGCATCTTCAAAGGGTGAAACCAAACTGGATGGAAAGGATAGCTTAAGCATAGAGAAAATCTTGAACATAGGTAAGAGATTATATAATATTTTCTCAGCAAGGACTGTTCATGTTTGCCACCATAGTTGATTTTCACCAGATCTTGTCTGGAGGCACTATTATATTACTCATATAGTTTGTACCGACTGATTTTTCATCCATCTTGCATGGACTACAATTCAAAATTACAAGCATACTGGAGATTAAAACAGTGATTGACACGTCATTACATTAATTTGCTTATACCAATGGCATAAAGAAGGTCCTCAGAACCTGCAGGCATCTTTAAAAGTTTTATTAAATGCCTTTCATGATTCTTCAGGAATTATGTGTCAATCAATATCATACTAAGCAATGCTCTTATAAAGTTCTAGAAGCCTTATCATTCTTGCTCTTGTCATAGTAAGATTTAGTTATTTTACAAAAAGATATTAATTTCATCAGAGAGAAATGGGCCAGGCCACTGACCACATTATAGTGACTCTTGGGAGACAAAACTTTCACTGGAGAGCTGGAGACTCAGATTTAGAAGAGTTTTAATGATCAGAGTCTTTATCCATTATAAATTTTGGAAACAAGTAAGATGAAAAGTCCTAGTGTCCTAAAAGGAGAAAAACAAAAGGTAAAAATACTATTTTGAACAATGCTAGTTCATGATGATAGACAGACGGCGAAACACTTGAAATGCTTCATTATAGCTTCAGTGCTTCAGGGCTGTAGGTAGGACAGAGAGCTCTCAGGACCTGCAGAGACACTCTGGGTGGCCATTGCAGGGCTTTGCTAAACTGCACCATCAGGATTTCTCTGGTCTGTGGGGGCAGGAAGCGACCCCGGTATTCCTGATCCCTGTAGTCCATCCCAGAAGGAGACACAGCAGCACTTCAAACCTCTCTTCATCTAGGTTTTTCTTCCAGGAAAGATCTGTGCCCATGAACCAAGGGCTGAAATGTGCTGCTGTGTGCCCTGTGCAGGGGTGGGTGTGCAGAGTGTCCTTTGGGGCATGCATTTCTCATAGAGAATGCTTAGTTTGAATGACCCTTCCACAAAGCAGACAAGCCTTCATTTCTTAGAGAAAATATGTCTCTTTATACAATCATTACCTGTGAGAAGATTGAAAATTACTTTCCCCATAGTTTCCAACCTTTGCTCCTTGGTGTAAACTGCTTCCTGAGCAGCCTATGGAGAGTTAAGAACAATGATTACAAAATGGATTGTAATTAAATTAAAACAGAGTGTAGTGTTTGTTTTTTCCAGTACTTAAAGCATGTAGAAAATAAATTTAATGATAGAGAGGTCTAGATACAGAGTGGTTTACTTCTGTGCCTCTAACTTGTGGCAGTGGCTAATTCCAGGCTCCAGGCTGCTCTTGGTCAGCACTTTGCCATCACTGCTAGCACAATGACCTTCTTCATGCAACGGCTATTTATTTGTCCTCTTTCCTGTCTTGACACAGCAACCCTGTCAGAATCAGGTTGCAAGATAACATGTACTGTTTGTGAGGAAGCTGCTTCCTCTTTATAATTTTACCTTTCCTAAGGATTCAGGAGAGCTACTGTCACATGCACATATGAAGGGACTTCTCACATTTGTATTTCTTATGTCCACTTGAAGAAAAGAGAAAAGCTTTTGCAACTCATCTGGTTACTGTTGTTTAGACTGAAGCTGATACAGCCTTAGACTTGTGCAGTAAAACAAGACAAGTGTCATGATAATTAATAGCTTTGTTATAGTATGGACCTAGTTAACACTAATTTGTTACACTTATATTGATAGAAAATACTGCTCACAGTGCTGTGTATTTGAATAGCACATGTATCTTGCAATCACTTCAAACGTATCCAAGCTGATCTTCATTTAAGGCCTAATTGTTGATACTATTTCCTACACTGTACATACTAAAAGCATAGTTGAATTTCTCTTTTAACTTATCAGAGATGTAGACAAGTTGAAGTGGATTTCACCAGCCCCTTTCCACCAAACTCTGGCCTGAGGACAGGATCATCTGTATTTTAAATATCTCTGACAGGGAGCTGTTCTATCCTTTCTTAAAGACCTACAGAAAGGGAGTTTAGTACGAGAATAAGAGAAGCACCAAAGATGTTAACATTAAAATAACTGACATTTGTTACTTCCTATCAGAAATCAAGGATTTATACTTTTTCAAGGAAATAGATGGATTTGATACGGTTTGTTCTAGAAAGTCACCTCATGGAAGATGTTTGTTGTTCCATTTCCTAATAAATTTTAGCTACCTGCAAATAAACAGCATGTTTGCTTCAGTACTTTTTCAGGAGCTGAAGCTAAGCCTACTATTCAATAACTCTCAGGTCCTGCTGTTTTCCTTCTAAAGAAAGGGCTGCTATTGTCTTTTCTAGTGATGCAGTATGCTCCCTGTACTCTGTAAGTTCTCAAAGATAAGCACAAAAAGGCCAAGACTACATTGATTAGTTTTTTAAGCATCTCAGTATTTCATCAAGCCCAGCCAATGAGAGAACAATTCATTACCAGAGGGGGAGCTTTTACCTCTTTCACTGGTTATCAGTGTTTGCTGTGCTGCAGCTAACCTTTCAACAGAGGTCAGATGCAAAAGGTTTTTGAGCATTTTACCCTTCACTCTGTTATCTGTCAAAAACCCGCTGAATTGATGAACAGCAGAGTAATTATTTGCTTGCTCTGCCTTTTATTGGCTGCATCCCTTAGAGATGCTTTTTCCTAAACATGAGATTCCTTGCAAGTTTTATCTTATTCTTCATAGTCTTTCTGATTTTGCTTCTACAGTTTCATTTTTATATTTTTTAAACATCCAGAAATCTGCATTACTTCCCATTGTAGAATTCCCTTGGGTTTGAGGTCAATGAAGAGTGCAAGATGTAACTATGCCAGCCTATTTTCCCCCACTTCAGCTGGGAAGTCAGCATGCATGGCTCCTTGCTGTTCTTTGGAGGAACCACCAGTTCTCCTTTCCCCTCACACTATTTCCCAGAAAATCTAGAAATTCACTGAAGGTTTGATCTGGAGAGATGCAATAAAGTAAATTAATACTTCAGAGGTGCCAAAGTAAGGAAAGACCATCTCTTTTCTGTGGCTATGCACTTTTGTCATGGATCTCGTGCCAGCTCTGGCAGCTGTACAACCCTGAAATACTGACTGAGCCAGCAGGAAATTGAGTTAGTTTTCTGAGGTTTTGCTGAGTTGAACTGACTTAGAAAGGAATTTTACATTTACCTGAATGGGTAGATTGAGTGGCCAGGGCTGAAGTGAAGGGGTATGGGAAGGAGAGTACTGAAAACACCACATGTTGGGAGGGGAGAACTGTAAGAAGGCGGCCATTATTCCATTGAACAACTTAAAATTATATTAATTGATAGTGAATGGTCTTTAGCCTGACTTGTTAGAGCCAAACTGGTCTAAACCATACCGCTGTTACTCTGTAATACTAAGTCTGTAACATACAAGCAAAAGAAGACTTGAAATTAGGAATAAATCCCTCCAGTATGACCTGCCTTCACACTCAAAGGAACTCAGCTCTAATTATGTTTGTGTATTCTGCATGTTATGATGTCCTATCAGTATAATCTAATTAATATTGTCTCAAATTTCATAGGATTATTCTTTAAAATGAAAAGAAAAAAATTAAAGCTTAGACAAGGAGATAACCTGTAAATGAAAACATCAAAGGACTTTGTGACAAATTAAACATGGTAAGACCCGCTCTGGAATTATGTTTAAAGTCTATTGACAGGGACTTGCAATATGCAAATTTCACAAAGGACTTTCTTGGGCCTCCTTTGTTCTTCTATTTTCTGTTTGTTTTTCACTTTTGTACTGTCAAAACAGCCAAGTGTTTGAAGTGAAGCTAATCATTCAAACAAAGTTTGCACTAGTGGGTGCAAGAGATTCTCATCTGCTCAATCTGAGATGGAATATAGAAGAAAATAATTTGATGCAAACTTTTACTAGTGATCCGAATCATGTTTTGCATAGAAATTTAGGCAGGTTTTTTTGTTTGTTTTGATAACAAGAAATTCTAGAGATAATAAAAAATGCCCAATGCAGCCAAAGATTTTTTATTTAGAGAGTTTAGCAATAGAGAAAACAGCCAAAAGGATGAAGCACCATAGCTCCAACCATTTCAGCTTTTTGACAGAAACATCAAGGAATTATTAAAAACACAGTGAGAACTGCTATCCTGGAAAAAAAAATACAATATATTACTTTTACATATACATCCCTAGCACATCAATAAAATAATAATAATAAGAAGGAACATACTTTTTCCTTTGGTATTTTTTAGACTTTCTCTTATGATTGTAGTGGTTTTTTATACATTGTTCACTTTGTCTGCCTTAAAAGAGAATACCTTGAAGAATTTATCATTCACTGATGAATCAAAATTTGTGATGTATTATTTAAGAAAACACTTTTTTTCTCTCTCTTTGTGTGTTAACTCTTCTCCACACATTTTAGTAATTTTCTGATCCCTAAAACATATAGTTCTTGCTAATATATTTTCAAACACAAGGGATTTTGTAAAATTTAACAGCCTTATTTGGGGGGTATATTCCTCTTTTATTTTTTCTCAAAGACTCAGTAAAAATACTTTAGTCCTCCAAAGTCTTAAAAATGATGCTTCATATGGTGTTGTCAGCAGTAATCAGTCATTAAGAAAATATATCTTCAAGCCATGGCCCATTAAAACAATATTCCAAGGTTCAGGGAAAGTTTGGTAGCATAGGGCTGAGGTAGCTGAATAGAAGAGGTTGCTGATACTTGGGTTTGAACTTTAAAAACTGCCACAGTTGTTTATCTCTTTACAGTTAGCTCTTTATTTATACTATCAAAGTCAATTCAGCTCTTCCAAAAAGGACCTTTGCAGTTAGACTGTCAGGGCAGAAGCACATGCTGTGATACCCTGTACTTGCACTAAATCTTTTTTATGGAGGCGCTGTAGCCCTTCAGTCCCAGAAGCCCACGCTCACACTTCGTGCATTAGGAAACTTCATATCCTAATTAAATATGTGTGCAAATTATTTTTCAAATGCATAAAAAGGAGGTGGATGTCGGAAAAGTAGGGCTAACTGATTGTTACCTTTCAGCCTGAAAACACAAGGGTTTTGTACCTCAGGCGGGAAACTGCCAAAGAAGTTTGTTGGGCATAAACACTGCAGAAAGGCTTGCTGTTGTTTCATAAAATATCACAGTAGTTAGCAAAATCAGGAAATCATGAAATAGCAGAAAGTGTTTTGAGGACATGTAAACAGTCTCAATCACTTCTTAGATCAAATTCAGCATGTTGTTAAAGATGCTGCATATTGTAAATAAGAATTTTATTTATCAAAAATAATTTTTCAGTTATTGATCTCAGTTTCGTAGGTAGCTTGAATTTTGGCATGAGGTTGCCTGCATGTAATCTGATTTTATATATTATTAATAAATAATGCATTGCTCTGTATAATTTTTAATATTATAAATTAAAATCTAATATAATGTGGCTCCTAGTACAAAGAGATCAATCTGAGAATTCTGAAGGCAGAAGCCAAAACAAAGAGGTTGTGGTTACCTCACATCTGAAGATCTGCTGAAGTGCATCATGACAGCAACACTTTTTGTTCCACACTGGGAGTAAGCTGCCTGTCTTTGATCTTGATGACTGGCATTTTTATTTCTTGAAATGTATGAGGTCTGGACTCATTTATCATCTGGTATCCAGAGGTAGGATTTAAGATAGGATGACTCTGCAGCAGGATCTGGACAGGCTTGATCATAGGCCAACGCCAGTGTGCGAGGTTCAACAAGGCCCAGGGCTGGGTCCTGCCCTTGGGTCACAGCAGCCCCCGGCAGTGCCACAGGCTGGGGCAGAGTGGCTGGAAAGGCCCTGGGGGTGCTGTGACAGCAGCTGAACGTGAGCCAGGCCGTGCCCATCCCCCTGGGCACTGGTGAGGCCTCATCTCAAATCCTGCATCCAACTCTGGGTCCCTCATCACTACAAGAAAGAAACTGAGGTGCTGGAGTCAGTCCCAAGAAAAGCAACAGAGCCGGGGATGGGTCTGGAGCACCAGTCCTGTGGGGAGCAGCTGAGGGATCTGGGGTGTTTAGCCTGGAGAAAAGAAGGCTCAGGGATGACATTATCACTCCCTACAACTGCCTGGAAGGAGGCTGTAGCCAGGTAGGGTCTGCCTGTTCTCCCAGGCAGCCAGCAACAGGACAAGAGAAAATTACCTAAGTTGTGCCTGTTGAGGTTCAGGTTGGACATGAGAAGAAATTTTTTCATAGAGAGGCTTGTCAAGGCCTGGACTCCCCAGGCAGGTGATGAATTCATTAACCCCTGCAGATATTTAAGGAAAAGCTAAACATGGCACTTAGCCCTGTGATCTAGTTGAAAAGGCAGTGATGGGTCAAAAGTTGAGCTCAATGACATTTGAGGTCTTTTCCAGCCTAAATGGTTTTGTTAATATATGATCTCTCAGCACAGACTAAACAACAGGGCCATCAGTCCAGAACAGCAGGTTGCATCTTCCTGTTGGGAAAAAATAATCACTGCAGCAGAACCACAAGTACAAGTATCAGACTCTGCAAGATGGTAGGGTGGTTTACCAGCAGTTTAACTATATCTCAGGATGTATTTGCTTGCATATCAAGATCTGTTCTGTTGTATCTCAAAAGTATGTACTAGAAACAAGTACAAATATCATTGTCAGCACCAAAATGGTGCAAAAATGCAATCTGAAGACTGCACATGGTCCTCAACCTAAGAATAAGGCCAGAGACATGAGAAAAACTGGTAAGCTGGTGTGTTTTCTTCCCTGTCCTCTCAAGATCCTGGGCCTGACATCTGGGTACAAGCCACCAAGTGCCTGGCTGCTGGTGGGATGGGTGGAGCACTCCAGCCTGGGCGCAAGACAGAAAGGTTTACATAAAAACCCTTTTCCTTTCTGTACACTCACACATGAATTAAAGAGCTCACTTGGGGCCCGTATTAAAGTTTGGCAGAATAAGAGAGCAGCCTTCAAGCCCATATTAGAGATCAGAACAAGGGCATTTAAATGGACTTTTCCACAAAAGTTTATGTTGTCTCAAATCACAGAAGAGACCGCTGCTACTCGAGGCATGTCCTCTCCACTAATGAGCACAGAAAAGCCTAAAAGGAATAGGCAAGGATGTTTTACTGTGCTCCATTTGACCACTGCTATGTTATTACCTTGATAATTACTTCAGTAAAGGTATAAACAGCATTTACCTTGCAAGTCCTTTTCCTGTTGTAATTATATTCCTGCCCACCATTTTCAGCAGAGAATGAAAACATGTACTGCAGATGTAATTAATCTTAAAACCTGGAAATCTGTAAGAGAAAGAAATATCACTCACAAAGAATCATTGAAGTACTGTCCTCAAGTCAATGAAGACACTGAGACCTTCAACAAGACATTCATTAAGATCTCACATTAGCAAAGCTAAAAATGATTGTCCAGGCTAAGGTTGAAGGAGACAAAAAGAATTGTTTCCATCTTCTTAAAAGTGGTATTACTGAAAATGAAAATGATCCAAGGAAAGCTAACATTTTATTAATGTAAATTCATCAAATATGGAAAAGAAAGATGACAGAAAGTTGCCAGAACCTATGTCATAAGTGGAAGTGTTCAGTCTCATTTCTGTTGATGTAAAGTTGATCCAAGTCCAAATTTAATTGAAAACAATAGTAATAATTGTGAAATATAGAGTAGTATACCAGGTTAGCTCTAACACAGTGGTAATTCTAAATAGTAGACCTTAAAATCTGAGGAACTGAGCACGTGATAGAAAGCAACCTTTCTGTGACAGAATCACAATCTAAGGATATGGTGTACTAAAAACACATGTCCCCATGGTTCTACTCTGGTCTGTATTGCTGCCTGCTTGCTTAGATCAACATCTTTTATAGTCATTGTAGCTATCTGCTGTACAGCTGCAGGGTAAAAAGATCAGGTTAAAATGCATGCCCCAATTCAGGTAGAACAGATTGAATCTCATCCTGCTGCTGGCCAGCAAACAACAAAGCAAAGAAAACATTTCTACACCAACAATTATAGATCAAAGTAAAACAAGTGGTGAACACAGGAGAGCTAAGTCAGGATTAGACTGATGTAATCATTGCAGTCCTTTGGTCGATAAAAATGCTGCATCCTACAAAGTCTAGGAAAGGGAAGTCAGGGCAAATGGTATGTTCCGCCTGCCTGGAACTGTCACTTCTGAGAGAAATGCAGCTGAGGGTGAAAGCATATTAAATCATTTGCTTTTGGAGTGTCTTCCAGCAGCAATGCTGATAGTGCCATTTGTGATGATTTTTCTTGTGGGGAAGTTACAAATGAATATTAAAAGACTGAAATTTTCTCTTCAGTTTTATAGAGTACCAAGAAGACTGGGTGATTGCTGGGGCTCAGAATTCTACAGAGCTATGTTTGGAATATCATGGCAATGGACTTTAAAAAGAAAATATAAAATACTGAAATCTGGATTTTTTTGGACAGTCTAATTGAAAGCACCAGAAATTTCTGGTGATATAATAGTACTTTGGCAGTTGGTGACAATCAGAGTCAGCAATTCTACTAAAAAATTACTAGAAGTTTTTTTTTTTTTGCATATCTACAAAGTAGGTGCGGAAGTCAATGTACAAGAATAATGAAAAAGGAATGCAAATTTGATTTTAAAACACCACATTTAATATAATAGTTTGGTTTGGTTTATTTTTTCTGATTTGAATGTCAAAAAGATATCCCACTATGGTATATGGTGCTATTTTTGATTGTCTTTCTATGAAGGGTGGTGCATGAGAATGGAGAGGAGCTGTGAGAGGAATTTTGCCCCGTTAGCAAGTAATGGTACCTAAGTTTGAAAACATGATGGTTGTTTAAAAACTACCCAGACAGAAAGGAAAACACAGAATAATGGTAAGCAAATAAAAAAAAATAAACAAATTTTATATTCTTTTATAGAAAACAAATGTTTTTGATGTTTGAAGATGTCATAATGGAAGATATTTATAGCCTAATGTTAGTAGAACATGATAACTGAGAAGCAAATGTCACATTGTGTATTAGCAAGATACATAACCTGTGAGAAAAAGGGAACAACTTATCAGGTTGTTTGTACAGTGAATAATAACATATTTGTAATAAAGTAGGAATTACAGATTATAAGTGCTCATAAAATTTCTTCATGACAGAAAACTGTTATAATGATTCTGACTCATTTTGCACTAAAAAAAAAAAAAGACATTCAGGCAAGATGTTGGAAGAGAGAAGGATCCAAGGGCACTTCCTTTCAAGCATGAGAAGCCAAAGGCAAATACTTAGCTCATTTATACATGGGTTTGGTCTGCCAAGAGAAAGCCAAGGCACATAAGGTACTCAGGGGTCTCCTCATTGCCATTACTGAATCTAGATTAAGCTATTCAGACACTTGGAAAAGATCCTTGCAGACTGCAGGTAGTAGACTGTGGTGAGACAAAAGAGGACCTCTTTAAAATCTCCCAACGTAGAAATCAAGATATAAGTTGTATGAACAACAGATAGAGGCACAAATGCATTTTAAAGCTTTATATCAGCTAACTCCTCAGCTGATATATGGAAGCAGGGACAAAGTTTCACTACCATAAAATATGGTCTCATGAAAAATCCATTTTACAAATTGCTTCTTTCCTTTCTTTCTCAAAAAGATGTAATTCTAGCTATCTTCATATTTGCACCCCTCCAAATGATTTTTTCATTGTGCTTTTAAAGTTTAAAACAAGATCTGTCAAAACCAGCATGAGTTCTCAACTGCAGAAAAGCTAGGATGCATTCTATTAATTTTTACAGATTTCTATTGAAATTCCTTAGAAGTTCACCTGTGTATCTAAATAGGCATAAACTATGCATGTCATTGACTCTTGACTGCATCTGGGTGAGTATGAGTAAGACTGGAGAAAAGAGCTATCTATATTCTGCTTCAGCTGCAGGCCTGCCATTTTTCCTGGTGGGATCTGGCTCTGGTCAGGCTGACAGAACTGAGTTCATCTCCATCTCTATATCATGAAATAAAGAGATGAAAATTTGCCTGCCAGTCTGTTTCTGTTCTCCTGGGAGTCAAACCTTTTGTGGTAATGAGTGACACAGGGACCCCAGGCAGAAGCAAAGGATGCTTTTTATTGCCAAAAACTTGACCTTTTTAAGCAGTTAGCTGGTTATCAGTTTACACTGTTTTAAGGCACAACAAGTCCAAGTCAATCAACCGCCATACACCACGATGTGGACATATGGTAGTCACACAGCACATCTCTCAGGTCTCTCTATGCTAGCTAGGTCACTCCCCCCGAGTTCCCTTCTACTTAGCCGACAGGCCTTCTACAGGCTGAAGCCGTGTTACAAGGCCTTCCCTTTATAAAGCCTCACCTATCAGTAACACAAACTGACACAAATTTTTAAAAGGGAAAGAAACCATGTTGAATTCTTTGTCCTGTTCTGGGTTTGTATGGACTGGATCTCATTTTCCCAAGGCAGCAGTTTGTAACAGTCAAAATAAAACTGCTGGTCATCAGACTCTTCCAGCACTTTTAATTATTTCTCCTCAGTTCAGCAGATCTGCACTGACTTCAGTGATGGGTCTTCCTATTGCTTCTCTAAAATGTATCAATTTCTTCATACTTTCCCTCGTGCTAAAGGTGCAGATTTTGTTGAGTTTCTTTAATGGAGAGGCCAAAGCTAAACCAAGTCCTACTGTAGACACAGCTGCATGGTCATGGGAGTGCAGCCCTCCCTCCTGATACCATTCCTTGCTTTCCATCAAACTCCTTTATTTATTCTTTTTTCAAGTGGGCCTACATTGATATTCAGTGACTCTGATAGACAATGCGCCTTCTTCACTTGATTTAAGTCTTTGGGGAGATAAATTTGTACTGCTAGCATACACAGTGCCTGAAGCTGAGGAAGACACAGATGTCAGTCATCTGCTTGGCTACATTTCCGCATAGGGAGAGAGCCTTTTCTGCTCTGGAAACCTACCAAGACTGATTAGTGTATATTAATTTTTTATTGCACAATATCTCTGTGCTTTAGTGTACAGAAAGAGTCACATTCTCTTCTTGTCCTTCAGCTGCCTCCATCTGTCCTGGAAATTGTGCCAACACAGGACAATAGTCAGTGGGACTAAAGTGAGTATTGAAGTTAAAGTGCTTAAAACAGCTGGAGAAGTCTGCATGCTTGCGCATTCACAGCCAGTGGCCCTGTGGGATCCTGGCAGGTGGAAAAGGGCCAGGAGACCCTCCTGGAGAATCTTGCATGACAGCTACGCTCACATCTATATAACATGATTTAGACTTGATGTATGACTGAATAAATCAGTGGCAGATTATGGTGCAGAAATGACTGCACCCAGTGAATGCCTGTGTAAATCCTGGGATAATTTGAGACAAATTTTTAAAAATATCATCTGCACAGAGATTTTTTTGTGCAATTTTTCCTGGTAATCTCAAGTGAAGTTTGACTGACCTTGATAAAATCAGGACAAGGATGTTTTAATCCAGTCATCCAGAGTGCTGTGTATGCCCTTTCTCCCCCTATTTCAACACCTCTGTGCTATGACTAGGGCAAAATAATCAGTATGTGCCCAATTTTTCACTAGTTTTATGATATCTTTTATGTAGAATATGTCAAAAAACATGTTCTCTGTAGGCGCTGTCTGTCAGATGCTGCACTCAAACTGTGTCAAATTGCCATTGAATATTGAAGTGGCTAATTGTGAAAAATAAGGCTGGTCATTTCCCACCCACTAAGTATGCAGTCATCTCTAGTTCTACTGTATCTTAGAGAAAATATAATTCTATACCAGCAAATTAGTTTTACTGTACCTTTGCCTTCTGCAAGCATTTGTAGGGCCATGGTTTGAAGTCAACAATGCTGGTGAAATCATAGGTTTTACAAAAACAATTCAGCATTAAATAAGAGAAACCCAAATATTTTGTTCAGACTAATCTGTATATGCCCTGCAAAAAACAACTGAAGAAGTTTCAATGTTCTCATAATATATAATATAAGGCTGGAAATCTACTTTCTGTTAGTCAAAAAAAAAAAAAAAAGCATGTCTTGGAATTACTTGTCATGAAACTGCCTTTATATTTAGATGCAACCTACCTGAAACAATCTGAAAGCTTGAATAACTGAGCCCCGGCAGCTTTTCATTTTTCTTCTTGAAGCACTGCATATCACTTATCATCAGCATACTCCCATAAACTTAGCCTCAAAGCCCGTAATGGGAATCCCTTGGATCAACCTTAGCTTTTCCTCCCTCTCTCTCTCCTGCCACTCACCAACTATGGGTCCACAAGCAATTTTTTTCCCAACAGGTTTCAAATTTGCTATAGCACCAAATCAAGTGCAAAATTTTGGTTGCTGAAAGATCAAATCTGAACTGTGTGACTTGTGTATTTTCATGCTTGAGGTTTGCACATGTTAAACTTTCTGAGCTCTTCACTAAGAAGCTATGAAACACTTTGTGGTTTTGTGGTGAGAGCTGTGAGCACGGCCCTAGCAGTGGGGGCCATCCTCTGCACCTTCAGGCACTGGCAGTACTGCACACCTGTCCTGCCCCTCAGCTGGGCACCACTGCCACAGCATAATGCAGGGGAGCAATGGTAGGATGCAGCAAGCTCATTTTGCAACACCAAGCAAGAAAATGATAACCAAAGCAAGACAGGCACAGGCTCCAAAACGGTTTTAGCAGGCCACAAGTATTGTTCTCATAGCTGGTAGCTTATAGTCAGCCTCATAAATTGGGCTATGAGAGGTTTGGTACCAAAAAAAGGGAGGCTTGCACCATGTTGCACATCCACTGTCTCCCTTGTGCTGGCCTTAGCAAATTTACAGGCTTCTGTTCAGACAAATCAGGAAAATACTTCTATTTTGGTTAGTCCTCTTAACTTACATAAGGAAAACAGAATAGTGCAAAATTGGTGCTATAAAAACGTTGGAAAGTTATGAATGTATAAATAAATATATTAATTTTCTCTATGAAATGTAAGAAATTGGTATGTAAATCCTTTGGAAAACACCTCTTCTTGGAATATACTTAAGCCACATCTCTATTACAGAATTCTCTTATAGCTACATCCCTGTTGTCAGGGTCAACAGGAAATTTCAAGTCAATAAAAATTAACAAGGGCTTAAAACTATAACTATTTACAAATGTCTAAATTTAGACATTTGACCCCACGTTTACAAACTCAGCTAAGGATAATCTTATAATTAAAACTATTGCTTAGCTTCCTGCCCTGCCACTGCAAGAAGGCATGACATTGCTCTTTGCAAGCAGTCAGTAGTAAAAATTAATTCGATATGGTAACCTTATCTGACTGGCTAATTATATGTAAAGAGCTAAACGATCTTCAAGAAGTCATTTATCTCATTTCTGACAAATACTCTCCTAAGCTTCTTGAAAATACCTCCAATATTATGCATATAAAAGAATATCTCACAGTATTCAAGACAGTTCATCAATCTAGTTAAAATTCCACAGGTTCTCCATTTCATGGAGTTATGAGTTCTATAAGGGAAGACTGCTTCATAACTGAATGACAGCCTGCAAGGCTCTCAGCTGGCAAATTCTTCTGACATCAGACAGACTTCCTGGCAGACAGCTACTGCTCTTTCACACCACTGTATTTCTCAAGGCTTAATACATATTATTATGCTTTTAAAAATAATGACCATTCTCTCAATCTGCATTGTATACTTCACTTTATGTACTTTAAGAAACAGCAGTAGAGACAAAATGGGGCTTTTTCAAGTTTCATTAGAGTTTTCAATGCAAAATTCTTTCCATCTTTTTCTACTAGATAATTAAAAGGTAATACATTTTTATCTTTTCTTCTATCTTTGACATACATGCATAAATTTGTGAACAAAACTAGCTGTAAACACACTGAAGTGTACGAACTATAGAAGATTGAACCCCCAATAAACAGATCAAAAAGTACACTGTTTCATTATAGCTGTGAACAGAACTGATTAAAGGCTATCAAAAACATGGAAAAACAGGAAAGGAAACATATTAGTTCCTGCAATCTCAGGATGTCACCTTCATGCCTTTGGGATCTAAGGCAAATTTAGGTCATCAGTGGATTTCCTGCATAAACTCACACTGTGCTTCTTCCTCTGTAGCAGGTTGACCCTGGCTGGTCACTATCACTCCCCTCCACAAATGAACAGGAAAAGAAAATATAACAAAGGGTGCATGGGTTGAGATAAGACCAGGACAGATCACTCAACCAAATATTGTTGGGGCAAAACAGACCCAAATTAGAGATATTAATTGAATTTATTACTAACAAAATCAGAGAATGATAATGAGCAGTAAAACAAGACTTTAAAAACACCTTCCTTCCACCTCTCCCTCCTTCCCAGCTCTGCTGCTTTCTCCCCAGCAGCAGAGAGACAGGGAATGGAGGTTATGGTCAGTTCATCACATTGTCCCTGCTGCTGCTCAGGGAGAGGAATCCTTCCCCTGCTCCAGCATGGGGTCTCCCCTATGGGAGACAGTTCTCCGTGAACTTCTTCACTGTGAGTCCATCCCATAAACAGCAGTTCTCTGTGAGCTGCTGCAATGTGGGTCACGCTTCCACGGGGTGCATCCTTCAGGCACAGCCTGCTCCATGTGGGTCCCTCAGAGGGTCACAGGTCCTGCCAGGACCTTGCTCTGGCACAGGTCTCCCATGGGTTCACAGCCTCATCTCGGGCCTGGGTCTCCTGGTTACCTGCTCTGGCCTGGGTCTCCTCCAGGGGCTGCAGGAGGATCTCTGCACCCCCAGGGACCTCCATGGTCTGCAGGGGCACAGCTGCCTCACCATGGTCTGCACCAGGGGCTGCAGGGGAACCTCAGCTCTGCTGCCTGGAGCACTTTCTGTCCCTCCTTCTGCACTGGCCTTGGTGTCTGCAGGGCTGTTCCTCTCACATATTCTCACTCTACTGTCCTCTGGCCACAATTACATGTGCACGATATTTTTTTTTTTTTCTTAAATCTGTTATCACAGAGCTGTTACCACCATTTTTGATGAGCTGAGACTGGATCTATGGGATATGGAAGAAACTTCTGGCAGCTTCTCACAGAAGCCACTCCTGTAGCAGTCCCACTAGCAAAACTTAGCCATGCAAAGCCACTACATCCCCTTAAAATTTTTTATCTGCCTGATATTTCCCTTTGCAACTCTGCAATTAAGTTAATATTAAAGGGAATTTCACTTTTTTGGGACACGTTAATTGGTAGAAAGGACCAAAATTCCTAATAATATTATTACAAGGAATTCTGAAAAATCCCTATTGGAAACATCGAAATGAGCTTATAGAAATGTTTCATGATAGTAACACTGTGTTTCCTGAAAAGTATCAGTTATATTCCCTTATATTTCCCTTATAAAGACAAGATTGAAATAACAATGTTATAAAGGTACAAAAGATGAAAGAAGAAAATTACCCTGAGATATCTGATTTCAATTCAAAGTGGTTCAAAATCAAGACTTACTTAAAAAAAAGACTGAATTTGCCAACATATAACCAAAGAGATCTCATTTGAAATTTAATTAAATTTTGGCTTTACATTTTGGAGTGCAATAAATATTACAAACTTTAATGCTGTTACAACACAGCAAATTCACAACCATGCTCAAAAGAACAATACTCATGAATTATATTATCAAGTAAAGGAAATATATAAGCCTGAAAACTACACAGACATCAAGTTTTCAAAGAGATACAAGCCACTTTTCTGTTCTATAGGCTATATCAAAGAAAATTTTTCCTGCCATTTTCACTGTTAAATGGGTCATATAAATGGCTCATTAGTGTGTACATTAGCATGATATAAAATAAAATCATTGGAAAATTAATTTTGATTCCAATAAGATACTGAGGTTGTTTTGTTTTGTTTCAATTTTCACATAGAAAGGCTTGTAAATCACAGAACAAATAAATATTTTTAAGAACTGAAAGTTCTCCATTCCTTAACAATTCTGGATCAATTGCTGCGGAAATCCATGAAAAGTGTTAGTACTTTACCTGCTTAATTATTACAGTAGTGATAAGTTTGTAATCTCTTGGGATCCAGACACATAAGCTTATTAAATAAGCTTTCTTGCTGAAGAGATTTATAAATGCCACATTTCCTTGTTTGTCAACAGTGGTAGCTATTGCAACTCTTAATAAATTGCAGAAGGGTGTGTCAGCTTGATGTTTAGAAAAGGCTTAACTTGTATCTAAAGTGAGCTATCTTTTGGAGCCTTGTCAAAACAAACAAAAAATCTCTTTTACTTTGAAGTGTCAGCAAAAAGGTGCCATCACACATCAAGAAAAATTGTTTGCCAAAGAAACGAAAGATCTTTGTTCACTAAAATCACAAATAGTTACAAACATACTTAAAAATATGTGTATTTAGAAGTCCAGTCAAATCAGTGTGATGATTTACATGCTTGAGGTTAAGCAAGGAACAATAAGTGTAGGGTTTTGCCCATCTGTGGCGCAATCTTTGTATGACCTGGTGATTGAATGGATGACATGATCACTGAGCTACTGTTTCAGGGAGATGGAGCATGTTACATTCAATAAGCACAGAACTAATTAGTCTGGCCAGCCAACATGCTTCACTAAAGTAAGGATAAATTACAGCAAGACTGTCCATGTCAGTCCTTGTCAAAAGGCATCAGTGGCAGGCATGTGGCCTCACCCCACTTCCCTAAAACCCATGCTCTCCTCTGTCCTGGCACACCAAACACTGACACCAACCTTGTGCTGGCCATTCTTACATCATGCGAGCTGTCAGCATGAAGAGACTAAAAGCCGTCCTTCCAGATAGACAATAGAGGAGTGGAATTCAGAAGCTCATACACTGATGTCACATGAGCATTCAAGGGAAGCTTAAAATGAAACCTTAGGAAAAAGCATACTAACTGGAGGAATGTACACACAGTCATGCCAGCACTGTGTGCTCCTTTCCCTGACCAAAACCCAACTGTGATCACTGCCAAAGGCAGGTGGGCAGCTCTGGGCTTCCTACAGGCTTCAACAGGGGCACACGCACCAGGCACTTTGAGGGAAGATTTTCAGGTTTGTCCTTTTTTATTTACTGAATTTGGTGTGAAGCAGTAATACTGAATATCTATCAACTTGCTTCTAAGTTGTCAATAAACAGATATTTCCTAAAACCTGTGAATATGTGGGTTTTTGCAAGGTCTAATGGAAGGTGGCTGGATCCAATGTCAAAACAGATTTCTGGGACATTTCTGAGCTGCCGGCTACAAATACAAGGCTGCACTATAGAAGTGGAAGTGTAACAACTTCAACAGCTTTGATTCTTTCTGCAGCAAGCCTGACATACATAATTGGAAAAGCTAATTGAAGTCATCTGAACTCCAGAAAACTGGTGTTGCTGGGGCATTAATAACAACTTTTTCACGGGGATTTTAAGATTCTTCTAAGTTTTGTGTCTTCACAGATACACAAAGGAGCAGCACAAACATAGCCTTATTAATGTTTCAGCTATTTCTTTCTAAAATAACAACACCTCAGTGAAATCAGGAAGCTCTCCCATACTTGTAGTACTTTGTTTATTCAGAGTCTTAAATTGTCTCAGCACTTACAATATAATTGAGAAAGAAATAAAGAGTTCATGTGTAATACATTTTTTTAAAATGAAATCCCTGGAATTTCAACTACACAAACTCCAATTTGCAATATTTTTTTCATACAACTCTGAACATTAAGCTTTTATCACAGATACCTCCTGTAACAAGCTTTATCAGGAGAGACAGCTGCAGGAGACAGTTAATTTAAATAAAAATCAGTTTAGAAGTTAGCATTAATTCAAAAGTTACCAACTGGCCTTTAAAACCACCTTAAGCATAATCATGACTCTTAAGTTATGAAATTTTATTTTCTTCTTCATCAGAAAATATTAAAAGATAATATCACATATGTAATACCCATAAAATACTCTACACTCACTTTCATGTGATTTGCTATAAATGTATTTTAGATTAAATTCAAGTATCAGCATAATCCCTAATTCCTCTTAGCAACATTAAAAGAAACCCAACAGTTTTAGTTATTTCTCATCATACGAATGAAAGAAATTTCAGAGAAAAGGGTTTGAATAAAATCCCTACTATAACATCCAAGCTGGAAGTACAGAAAAGATAGGTATTTTTTAGCACACTTACCCAGCATCATGTGCATATGAGCCAATGCAAACATTCACCCTCCATGCCCTCCTTTCACGTCAATTGCAACATCAGCAGAGTGCTGCCATCACCCCTCACTGCCTCACCCAGTGAGGTGCAGGGGCCACAAAACTCTCACATGTTGCCTGGACAGTTGTCTCTTTTGGGATCGGAGTGCTCAAACACCTACAAGGATACATGCCCAGGTAGCCTGCCCCTGGCAGGATGTGAAGTTTTATTTTGGTTCTGCAACTTTCTGACTCCAAACCATTAGCATAGAGCTACGTAACTGTGTTGAGGTAAATGGTTTCTCCGACAGAGTTGATGTGGTCCCACTGCCTGGGAACATGGTTCTGGTGCAGAGGGAGCCCCTGTATGAACCAGTTTGGGACTGATGTGGAGGCAGGGCTAAGGACCTGGGTGTCTGGGTGGCAGAAAGCTGCTCCTTGTAACACACTCCATTTTTTTTGTGCTTCTAGTGTGCTGAGGGGTCACAGTTGTTTTATACCCTGAGGGCTGAGCCCACACTGTGTAAGGAATTTAGACAGTTTTTAACAGCGAGCTGAGCAGATGACCAAGTTCAAGGCTCAAGCACCAAACCCCAGGATGAACTTGCTTTGCAAACTACTGATAAACTCTCCTGGTATATGTGTGTCAGAGCAATAGTTTCTCAAACAATGGGACCAGCCCAATAAGGATCTCTTAATTATCCAAAATCAATCATTTAAATTAGATTTTTTCATTTTATTAATAGTTGAGTCAGAAGTTATTACTATAACTGTACAGGAAAGTATTAAATCAATAACACACGCTGAGCTGTGGAACTTTAAAAAAAAAAAAAAATACAATCTCTGAAACCTTCAAACACTTAATTTGTACTTACAGTTCACCAGAGACACTCAACAAAGTTATGTAGGAACTTTTCTTGCAGTGTTTACTTATTCATGGCCCTCAGTGGTACCAGACCCCATTTCCTCAACGGGAAGAGGTGACATTTGTTTCTCCAGTCTGCACCTTGGACAGCCCCAAGAGCATGTTTTATCAAACAATTACACTGTATATGGTTGAGGAACAAAACATGTGGTGCTAGCACTCACATCATTCTATCTTTCTGACTAATCACTAGCCACAAAAGCAAATGACAGAAGCAGTTTAAGACACTAGAGACACCAGGGCAGATTATCACTTACTGCAAAGTGGTAATAGTTCTGCTGATTTTGAAAACTTGGTCTTAGGAAGAATGCACTGCAGTGATTGACACTAGCATTCACTGTCTGCAGTGCTTTAAACATCAGATCACACTGATGTCCAGCACAGCACAGACTCACACTGCCTTGTACAGTATTTTATGCAGTTCATCTTTAATTATCCAAAACCATCATTTTCCTTTTCCTTCCCTGGAGCTGAAACAAGCAGTGCCATCAGGAACACCTTGAATTTTAAATGGGAAACAGCACTACCTTCATATTTCACATCATACTAAAGTGGGCCTTTACACTGTTCTGATTTCAGCACCCTGAAAAGCCTAGGAGTTGTACAGCAAGGTCAGTGATCAAAAAGACAGGAGCAGAAATGAAGGTTCCAGCTGAATCCCAGAAGTAGAATGGCATTTCTTGCCACTGACTACTAAATAAAGATTTTCTTGATTATCACCTCTTTACTTTTTTTTTCTCCATGCCGACTCAAAGGTCTAGGTAGCACCAATCTCTAACTTAGATGGAAAAGAAAAACAGAAGCAAATGCAAAAGGAGATGCTAGCTAGCTGAAATAGAATGAAGACAGGGATTTTTTAAAATATACTTTCTAAACATCTTTTTTTTATGTTCCTTTTAGACACCTTTTTTTTTTAATTTGATTTTTTTTAAATTGGTTTTGTGCATTGATTTCCAGGCAGGAAAAATTTCAGTACCCCATCTGCTCTCCTTTTTGCCTGAGCTTAACAGTTTTGGGGATCTTAAAGCAGACTCAGTTCTTATTTGTCTTCCACTGATAAAAATGCTAGAACTTACTTGACTGACAAGGAGAAGAGTTTTCTGAAACACACAGACCTGGCTAGTCAGCCTAATGCTCTGTGTATGCAGTAGCTATCAGCTGAGTGCAATCCTTAGATAATTGATGGAAAACTGACCCCGGGATTACATTAATTATGTATTCAGGAAAACATTTTCTGGACGATTAATGTAGACAACTTTTTATCTAAGATCACATCCTTTAACTTGAAAAAAAAATCTATACGTTGTCCTTTTGTAATTTTAATCCTGTACTGTTCAAAAATGCAATAAAACAATGCCATTGTTAACACTGACAAAATAGATAGCAAATATGATATATGAATCAATAAAAAAAAAAAGTATGTCCCTCTTTCTTATTAGTGTTATGAAAAATCAGTAATTCTTCTGAAAACATACATGATCATTTAGTAGCTTATGTGAAGATGTAAAGGCATATTTTTAAGATTAGATTCAAATTATGTTCTTGAAATTATATTCTTGAAAATAAAGGATTTCCCTTTAAATATTAGTCTATGAGAAAAACATTTCAAGAGAAAAAGGAAAAAAAAAAGATCAGGTTAATGGGTTTTATTAGTCATGGTATGACTCCTATTTAAGAACTTT
Source organism: Donacobius atricapilla (assembly GCA_013397315.1). Lineage (NCBI taxonomy): Eukaryota > Metazoa > Chordata > Aves > Passeriformes > Mimidae > Donacobius > Donacobius atricapilla. Next base: position 37,657 of record WBMY01007261.1, on the reverse strand, counting down.
TAAAAAATATATTTTAGGAAAATTCTATCTGTAAATGAAAATACTGTGATTTGGGAGGTGGCAATTCCCAGCACAGAGAGAGAAGCAACAGAGAAAAGAAAGACAAAAGGAGGATCTGTATGTGACAGAGGAGAATGTTTGTTAGCTGGAATCAACATGATAACAGAGTTTTTCTCCATTACAGGCTGCCCAGACTTATGGAAACTTGTTATCTATCACCATGATTTTCCCTTTTATTCTTTTGTCTTTTCTTTTTGTCTCATCCAATACAATCCACCAGATCTGTCAGACAAGATTAGTAAAGACTGACTGGCTTGCAAAATCTTTTCTTAATATCCCCAGAAGCTGAGTTCAGAGTCGCCAGTTTAATTTCTACATCTTTCTTCTATTTCTTTTCTTAAGGGCTATATTTATTTTCTGTATCCTTTCTGTAAATCTCCACAAAGAAGAAACATTACCAGAAATATGTCACCTTTTTAAGCCATAGAGCTTTGCTTTGCCTGTCTCCATGATTTGAGCTTACAAATTACTTTTCAAAAGCAATTGCTTATGCCTTTTATTTCATACTCTTCTGTAACACTGGACTCTAGATGGTGTCAAGCGGCACAGTTTCTTCTGGTATCAGCACCAATTTACATCAGCTGAGGTCTTGGACCTTTCCATTTCTCAGTTCTTATGTTTATTCACTCCCCTAACCCACAGGGATAACTCTTTTATTTTAAATATCGTGTTGTTCTTACCATCTTACCTTTTGTCATCCTTACTGGATTAATGAAATACAAATTACATTCCTATTGTTTTAAGTGAAAATACAGACAAAATTTGACTTAAAATGCAAACCTATTAAAAAGGATATGTAACTCTTGGATATTGCAGTGTTTCTACAATTTCTACTATTCTGATGGAATCAGAATAAACATCAGCCAGCATATCTGTTTGGTTTGGGGAATTTTTTATGATGAAGACTTGCATTTAGTTAAAAACTCTCTTTTTCCTATAAGCAACTACCTTCACTTTTTAGTTCAATTCTACCCCTGCAAGAATTACTCTGGAGATCCAAACTCTGATAAAGTACAGTGATTCATGTGCTGGACTGGAGGAGAACAGCTTGTTAAAAGAACCAATCTATGGAGTATCTTGGCAGAATTTATAAGTATCTCTCTCTGCAATATACAAAGGTAGCTCTGACTTCACAAGATTTCAAAAGATTTTCTAGGAGAGGTTATTTGGAACATAAAGAAAAACCAGAGGTGGACTTTATTGTTAAACTTATTCAAAATAAGGCAATCTGTAGAACCTTCTCTATTGTACCTGAAATTCTTACTGTTTGAGCAATCAAACCTGCGTTTTCAATACTGTTATGCACGGGTAGATATAGAAACGACATCTCTCTGCAGTAGTCTCCCCATCAGTGTTTTGGCCGCAGTCTGTGACACATGACTGAACAAGTTCTTGTAGTCTACGTGACACGAGTCCTTTGCTGAGCTGGGTGTGCAGCTGCTGTTCACCACTGTCCTCGCACAGTGAGAAGACAGCAGTGAAGACAGAAAAATGTCAGGTGTCAGTCTGTCTTTCAAAAAGGTTGATTTAATCCAAAACAAAATAAGGGGAGATTGAGGTCATATAAATAATGGAAAAACTCACACAAAAATCCATGACTCCAAGGGTGGAAAGGGAGATTGTGTAATATCTGTCCTCTGGGATTTTCACCATCTGACTGGGACAAGCCATGAACAACCTGACCATTAATGTTACTCCTGCTAAGAGCAGGAAGCAGACCTGAATGACCTCAGTTACCTAAATTATGGTAAGAAAATAGAGAATGATAGTTTTAATGGGATTTATGTTTTGTCCTATGAGCAAATACAACCAGCAACATCCTCATTAACTAGTTTGTCTGGTATTAAAAGCCTGCCAATATTCAAGATCTTCCCAGTATGATACCCTCTCTTCATTTCTTAAGCATTTTGAATGTAAAAACTAACAAAGCAGTGTCCTGTACTCCTGACCAAAACTTATGGCAACAGATAACACCTCGTTGTTTTCCTTTTACAAATTTTTGCAAGTCAGATTTTGCTGCATCATTTATGAATTGGAGACTTTCCTTAGTGGTCACAATGGCTAATTTTAGTATTTATTTAATTTTAATTTTAATTATCCTTGCTGTTGGCAGTACTATGCTATTAGTGACATAAGATGAAATCTGGAAGTCTTAGAAAAAACAGAATTTTTTCCACAAACTTGTAAAAATAATTTTGTATCTCTCTCAAAATAATAGTATATTTAATAGAAGTATATAGTTAAAAACAATATGAAAGAAATTAAGATCCATCCATTTATTTTTCTACTCTGAACATACATTAAAAAACCTCCAGACACAAACACTTTGAGATAAAAAGGAAAAACATGCAAAGATGACATATATACCTTTGGCAGTTATAATACAGCTGTAGAAGATCCCTATAAGCAAAAAATGTGACACCTCTGAGCAATACAGTAGGCAATGGACATCTTAATTGCCAAGGGGAACACAGGCAGCAGAAACATAGCTGAATTTCCTGAGTTATGTAGTACAGGAATTATTATATTGTGCTGGTGTTCGTAGCAAACACATACAAAGTCTAGAGACAATTTTTTGTTTTTTACCCTTAATGATATTCATATGCTCATGTACGTGTACACATGTCTCATTTCTGACACTTTGGGCCATGATGTCTCCTAAGCCCAGAGCACTAATAGGCATCCAGAGACATTCCAATGTGGAGGACAAAAGAAAAAGAAACAGGCAACATCAGTGGCGTACAAAAAATTTGGAAAGTGACAGGGATGAAAACAAGAATTTCTGCCAGAGGAAAAGACTTCCCAGAGGAGAAACTGCTGCTCTGCAACACAGCAGCTAAAAAGAAGCAGGAGATGTTGGTCTTGCTGTCTGTATTGTACTATGCAGAAGCACAAGAAAAAGCAACCAGCTGCAGTAAGGCGGAAAACATCTTTGGCTGTTTGTACCACTGGCATGTCATAATGTGCTTGTCATCATCACCACATTGACAACCACCACTACATCACCAAATTACTGAGTTTCAGTAGGGATTACTATTTTAGGGGGGTGAGTGGGGTGGGGGAGGCTTAATGGTGAAACATGTGAATATTGCCCAGAATTTCACTGAAAAAAATATTTACCCTATTAAGATGTTAAAGCACAGGTAACACTGAAATAGAATCACTCTCTGATCAATGAATTCTGAATCAATCAAACATATATGGGTGCATTAGTAAATTACTTCTGTCTCTGCCTTTTTTCAGTGCCTGTTTTTTTCAGTTACCTTGCATATTCATGAACATTGCTTGGTTAAATATCAAATTTTCTTTTAAAAAGATCTAAAAAAAAAATCTAAAATTTGACATAAGTTTTAGAAGTCCTAGGATGAAACTATTTTGTCTTCTTGTACGTCATCTATAAGATAAAGGCAAATGTGGAATAAGAACAAAGTCAGACCCAACATAGAGATTTGCTATGCTATTCCAAGCAGTTGACTTTAAATTATTCAGAATTTAAAAATAAAAATGCAAAGGGAAGATATAAGGCTTATTAATCATATTAAGAAAGCTCATATTAATCACATTAAGGATTGTTCTCATAACTGTCATCTGTTTCCTCCTGCATGACTCTGAGAAATAAGGACTTAATGTCCATTTCCCCAGATGATGACAACACCACATGATTCCAAAGAGGCTGGAATGATCTAAGCACAGAGAAAAGATACAAGTGCTCCAGGTGTCTCCTCTTTGCTTTTGTTTCCTGCCTACTTGATCTTGCAATACCAGAGTGAACAAAAGCCACACTCAGGAAAATTTCTGGGTGCAAGATGAAGTCCCTCAGTGAGTCCTAACACATAATTTAACTCAATTTCTTCCCACACTTATAAAATTCATACTGAAATGATATTTATTTGAAGTAGAAGTCATTGCTATACCACAGAAAATAATTAACTGTGGCTTAGCTGTGACCTGGATCAGCTGTCGAAAGTGTGCAGGTTGGGGGATTATCAGAAGCCACTGCTACTTCTTTCAACCCTACCATTTAACAGTGAAGAAGGGTACCCCCAAAGTCTCAAAAATCAATAGTTGCTATCTGTCAGGTGCTATGAATGTAGATGTACATCTTGGCTCAGAGTAACAGACAAAACATTCCAATAAGGATAGGGGGCTTCAACGCTTGTGGCACAGGGAGGTCAAAATATAGACACTCCACAGAGAAATGAGGATTGCACTGCCTCAGGGAACCTGCTCCTTTACTCAATATGGTTAAAAACACATGGTTCATACAATTCAAGTCCTAGACTTACTACAATTCATATAAATAATACATACATTTGGCCTCCCTCAATTCTTTCATTAGTAAGGAAATTATTTATGTTAAAAAGGGTTTTACATAATGGGGATTGGAACACTAATCTTCAAAGTATGAAACACCTCACCATCTCCGTGTCATGGGTCATCACATCACAAGGTAGAACCCTTTCTCTCTGTGCTGATTTCAGCTGGGGTAGAGTTAATTTTCTTCATAGTGGCTGGTGTGGGGCTGTGCTTTGGATTTATGCTGAACACAGAGTTCATAATATAGAGATGTTTTTGTTATTGCTGAGCAGAGCTTGCACAGAGCCAAGGACTTTTCTGCTTTTTGTACAGCCACACTGGCAGGAAGATGGGTGTGCCTGGGAGGTTGGGAGGAGACACAGCCAGAACAGGTGACCCCAACTGACCAGAGGGATATTCCAGACCATGTGACATCATGCTCAGCATATAAAGTATAGGGAAGAAGGAGGAATGGAGGGGACGTTTGGAGAAATGGAGTTTGTCTTCCCAAGTCACCATTATGTGTGATGGGGCCCTGCTCTCTTGGAGATGGCTGCACCTGACTGCCCATGGGAAGGAGTGATTTCATTCCTTAATTCATTTTGCTTTTTTGTGGGGCTTTTGATTTCCCTATTAACCTGTAATTACCTCAACCCGTGAGTTTTAGCTTTCTGATTCTCTTCCTGATTCTGCTGGTGGGGCAGTGAGTGAGCAGCTGCCTGGATCTTGGTGGATGGCTTGGTTAAACTGTGGCACTGCTCTGTGCAATGACAAGTTGCTCCAGACTCAGTGGATGCTCAGCGTTCTCTCTGCCCTTTACAGATCCATTGCCTAAAATTGGAAGAAAAACTTTCCAAATAATATTAAAATTGATAATATAAAGAGCAGTCTTTCAATGAAAGCTTTCAGGTGCACATGTTATATCTATGTCCACGCCAAACATCAAAATTCCACAGTTTTTAGAAATTTAACTAATTAGCATATCTAGCAAGTATGTTCAATAGGAGAACAGTTGCTCAGGTAACCCACCCCTGGATCTGCCTCTTTGGAGCCCTTCCAAGGGTTCTGAGCCCTATACCTTGATACATCTATGAAGGATCTTGGCCCTGTTGCTGCTGCAAAACAGGATGTCTTTGTTAGAAGTTCTTTTCCTTGAAAAGAAGATCAAACAGAATTTTAAGAATATAGCATAATATATGAGAAAGCGTAACTAGGGTTCTAAAGTGTGAGAAGGTGCTCAAAACTATATGGCTATGTGTAAAAAAATTCTAAAAAGCTACAAATATATNGGGATATTCCAGACCATGTGACATCATGCTCAGCATATAAAGTATAGGGAAGAAGGAGGAATGGAGGGGACGTTTGGAGAAATGGAGTTTGTCTTCCCAAGTCACCATTATGTGTGATGGGGCCCTGCTCTCTTGGAGATGGCTGCACCTGACTGCCCATGGGAAGGAGTGATTTCATTCCTTAATTCATTTTGCTTTTTTGTGGGGCTTTTGATTTCCCTATTAACCTGTAATTACCTCAACCCGTGAGTTTTAGCTTTCTGATTCTCTTCCTGATTCTGCTGGTGGGGCAGTGAGTGAGCAGCTGCCTGGATCTTGGTGGATGGCTTGGTTAAACTGTGGCACTGCTCTGTGCAATGACAAGTTGCTCCAGACTCAGTGGATGCTCAGCGTTCTCTCTGCCCTTTACAGATCCATTGCCTAAAATTGGAAGAAAAACTTTCCAAATAATATTAAAATTGATAATATAAAGAGCAGTCTTTCAATGAAAGCTTTCAGGTGCACATGTTATATCTATGTCCACGCCAAACATCAAAATTCCACAGTTTTTAGAAATTTAACTAATTAGCATATCTAGCAAGTATGTTCAATAGGAGAACAGTTGCTCAGGTAACCCACCCCTGGATCTGCCTCTTTGGAGCCCTTCCAAGGGTTCTGAGCCCTATACCTTGATACATCTATGAAGGATCTTGGCCCTGTTGCTGCTGCAAAACAGGATGTCTTTGTTAGAAGTTCTTTTCCTTGAAAAGAAGATCAAACAGAATTTTAAGAATATAGCATAATATATGAGAAAGCGTAACTAGGGTTCTAAAGTGTGAGAAGGTGCTCAAAACTATATGGCTATGTGTAAAAAAATTCTAAAAAGCTACAAATATATTAAAAAGCTAAAAATCTTTAGGCATCAGATCAGTGATGAGACTTTCTTCCTATCATTATAATACTCAAATAATATGACTGAACAGCTGTTGTGGGTAGCACAAAATGTCACTGTATTCTATATCTATCTGTATCAGAAAAACCCTTTTTCTGACCCAGAGACAGGGCTCCTGAGAGGCATTTTAAAGACTTCTATTCCATTTTCAGTCTCATGAGAAGGGTGAGATGGTATAGATGTTACAATTCACACAATCACAATCAGAAGCCAAACTATTTCCGAATTACAATACACTGTAAGTATTTTTTGGCCTATCAGCTTTTGCCACGCAATGCTGCTAATGCTTCTAAGCCAATCATCTATTAAAATACCGCATGTCGGTCTTGGTACAATACATTTTTCATAATTTTATTTGTCAAAAATATCTAGTCTATTTGCAAGGTCATAATTTGAAACTTGTTTCTAGGTCAATTTCTTTCTCAAAAATGTCTGTCCTATTCCATGGCCTTTCTAAGTCAGCATACTTTATCTCAAAGTTTGCATGCAGATGCACAAGACTACGTGAGCTTTCTGTCAGGCTTTGAGAATTCTCTACAAATCCATTTCCCATATAGCTGTGTCCCAAAACTGTTAACTCTCTCTTAAACAGCCACTGCACTTGGAACCAGAATTGTGGGGCAGACAGGAGATACTTTAAAATTTAAATAAAACGGGGTACCCAAGCCTGTTCCTCTTTTGTCTGGCAGCATTTGCTGAAGGCTCTGTTTCGGGAAGGTTTCTGNTCTGTGTCGTGAAGGTGTCTGCAACTGTAGCAACTCAGAAAAACTACATTTCACAATCAATTAGAAACGGTTTTCTGAGCAATTTGCAAACTCTATCAGCAGTGAAGGTTGAGCCAGTCCCTGGGCTTATGTCACCCCGTGCCAGGGCTGGCAGCCCATTTGTCCCCAAGCCCCCAACATCAGCACCAACGCCAGTGGAGTCCCACATTGGGCAGGAGGAAGGGTCAGGTGGTGGCACTTGCTGTGCTGCCAAGTCTTTGTCTGCCCCTGGAACTGTTCCCTAAGTTCCTGCTTCCCTAGG
>WBMY01007261.1:7997-29958 GCA_013397315.1 Donacobius atricapilla | reverse complement strand
TAGAATGCTGACTATTTTTCCCTTTGTCTTTCAAGCCACACAAGTCACCCGTGGAAGGTTCCATCTGGGAAAGTGTCTGGTGCCATTTTCCCTTTCCCTACACACAGGGCCATCTCCGAAGGGGACAGTACCTTGCAATTTTGGGTATATCTTTGTTCCCCTGGCATTGGTGAGATTTTGCAGTTTTGTATCTAGTGATTATTTACTGGGGCTTTTTTTCCCCTGTTGCTGCTTCTCTTGTTAGTAAATTTCCCCCCTTTTTTTTTTAGTTTTTTTTTTTTACTTAATTTGTTGCTTATTGGTGAAAAGTGATTGGTTGAAACTAAGGCAAGGTAACTAATTTTAGAATGTCCACCTTTTAAAATTGTCTTAAAGCAAAACATAGCCCATGGGATGTGCCCTATCTCATGATGGAATGTCACACTACCTCAGAAGCAAAAGCCGTGCTGGCAGACCAAAATTATTTTAAAAAGACTTGAAAAGAATTATTTTGGTGAGTATATTTCTCATAAGTGGCAATCTTGGGAAGAAACACAAAGCTGAAATTGTTTGCAAGTAGAAATTATGCTAGGGCAGAGTTGGGAGAGACATGTTTTCCTGCATAATAAGCAAAAAGAATTGTTCTTCCAATCTAGAAAGCTAGGAGAAAAATGACATTTGTATCCTTTGGGATTTCTGAGTGCTTACATTATTATATTCTCATTTTTTCAGAGCCAGTAAGTAATAAAACTTGAACGTGCCACATCAAGAAAAAAAGCATGGCAAAATTTCAAAATAATAAGAATGTGTTTGCTCCACATTATTCAGGATTTCCGAAAATCATTTTTAATGAAAGGAAAGTCATAGCAGACCTTGGTCACTTGATTTGGGATGGATATGTTCACAATTTCTGTGTCTCCCAGGGGTTCTGCCATGGTGCTTACCTGCAGAAGTAAATAATAAACAGTGCCTCCTCTTTTCTGTAGGACTTTTAGTTTACTGTATGCTAGTATATTAGCAATTAACTAACTAGCAATTATTAGCAATTAACTGATAAAAAAAATCTGTGAATGACTGTGAAACTGTTTAAACATAAACCCTGCATAAAGGCATAGAACCATAGGATCACAGACTGTCCTAGAGTGACTTTATGATGCTTGTATCCCCAATTGTCTGTTCTGTCTATTGTGTTCTATACCTTTAAGACTGATTCTGAGAGCAAAACGGAAAGAAGAGGCTCATAGTTAGTTTTGAGAAAATTGCCTGACTCCTATGCATTTTTCTCTTTTCCTGGACTGCAGGTATTCAGCAGGGGCTCAGACAGACTGCGGGACAGAGATCTCCTGTGCTTTTTAGTTAGTTTTAGCTAGCTAGGGCAGAGAAATCCTTGGACTGTTTTTTTTTTTTTCCTTTTTCTTGGGGCTGTTTAAACGTGCTCTGGACTGAAAACCCAGAGGAGAACCAAGAGATCACACCTGTGCTCTCTGAGGCCCAGGACGGCATTTTTCTTCAGCATCAGAGGAATTGATAAGAGACTGAGAGATGAGCTGCATCCATGGCAAGGACTATCTCAGTTTGCCATCTCACTGCAGTACTAGTGCTTCTATNTTTGCCATCTCACTGCAGAACTAAAGGTTTTATTGTTTCATATTATTCATTTTTTATGCTTGTGGGCACTTTGTTTGTTAAACAAATAGTTTTTTCCACTTTTCTCCGAAGAAGTTCTTGCCCGGACTGGTTGGGGAAGGAGCTGTTTGGGTTTGCTTTACCAAAGAGACCCTTATTTGGGGGGTTTTCACCCAAATTTGCCCTAAACCAGGACACAGACACATAGAGTCATAGAATGGTTTGGCTTCGGTAACCACAGAATGGTTAAGGAAGAGATATTAATTATTAGGTTTGGTCATGGGTCGGAGACAGAAATTATGACTTGAGCAATCTTGATCATAAGACAAACAGAGTGTTTTATTGTTCTGAACCCTCTTATATAGGGAAATCAAAACTCCCAGATCTAGACAACTGATTGGTCTGGGTCTTAAGACTGCCCAGCTCCCTGGCCAATGATACATCTACATTTAGGGCTGGAAGGGATTGGCTGAGGTCTCTGTTTGAGGTCTCTGTCCTATCATTGTTCACTCAAGGACCTGTTTATTGAACTAGAGAGCCAAATTGGGTTTCTTATTATAGCCAGATTTATCTGTCCAGCTACAGACTATCTGTACTGTGACACTTAATGACCATCTAATTCAACATTCCCTGCCATGGACGGGACATCTTTCACTTGTCCAGGTTTCTCAAAACCCCATCCAGCCTGGCCTTGTGCAGTACTAGGAAAAGAGCATCCTTAGCTTCCCTGAGCAACCTATTCCAGTGCCTCGTCACTCTCAGTAACTAATTTTTTCCAAATGTCTAGTCTAAACCTACTCTCAGTTTACTTCCTGTATTAATGCAAAAAGTTTGTCTATTCTCTGAAAATTAAGGATACTTATGAATGCTGCATGGATCAGTAACATAGCTCTCTGTAAAGGCAGAGATCTGATGGAATACTAAAAAATACAAAAAATGGAACAAGAAAGCAGTTTCTCTTCAGAAGCAGCCCCTTTCAGAGCATATCACATATTTCTGACATACATTAAGGTAAATAAGTAAGGAAAAGGAGAAAGCATAAAATCTTGACCACGTCTTGTATTCAAGTCACTAAAACATTTTAAATCTCATTTACTTTATCTGTTTACAGCACTTTTCTGTCTTATTCCAGTGCTGCATTATTGCCACCAAGCAACTTGTCTTCATTGCTGCTTCTCACTTCTTAACCACAGCTTTTGGCACAGAGTAGGGGTTCACATTGCTGCAGAGAGATTAATCTGTCCTTCTAGGCAGCAGGATGGTGGCACTATGATCTTCAGATTTCCTCATACTAGTTTCTGTTTGGTTTGAAATTATTGGTTTTAGCCCCAGTTGCTCAGCCTTGCTGCCTCATTCAGTGTTGGAACTTAAAACATTTTGTCCTTTTTCTGTTCATTTTATACCTTCTATTTTGATTTTCTCCTTTGATTCTTGAATTTTTACATGTTAATGATTCTTGCATAATTTTAACTACTCAGATATTTACACAATAAGCTAATCCATGTGCTTCAGTCCTGCCTGGCTCCTCCATACACCTTTTGTGTCTGAGCCAACTGAGCCAGCAGGAGGGACAAGAAAAAGTCAGTTCTTAGTTCCTGGGTCAGCTGATACCTGAGATAGCTTTAGGAATAATTTGGAACAGATCAAAATCAAAACAAGATAATAAGAGAACCATGTGAGCACATAAATCAATGCTCTAAAGGGTCATTGAATCACAGCTGAATCACTAGCATGCAGCCTGTGTGTGTGACATGAAATAGCTACAGGAGAAGGTGAAATTTTCAAATTAGCAGCACTAATGATGTGCAAATCTTGCTAATATTATAGCACCTAAGCTGAAATATGCAGAAAGGAAGTTATATACAACCAGTTCTTCAGAACTTGAAGTGTTTTGATCTACCTGCATCTGCTGTGGTGAGTAAGAACATGAGTTTCAGACAACCATGACTATGTAACTATACTTCTGATTAAGAAAAAGCATCTGAGGACATGCTTGTGTCCTGAGCAAATGAACTGGAAAGAGATGGACCTGTGTGCCAAAAGCTTAATCCTGTACGTTTGTAAGTGTAACTTGAGTAGCAGGTGTATGGATGTTTTCCTGAATTAAGATTCAAAACTTAGTAAAACATGAATCTGGGCACCATGCAGCCTTCACATATCATCAATGCAAAGGAACAGTAGGATTAGAAAAAGAACATGTTCCTGTTATTATGACTAATAATATATGCAGCTATAGCTAGTAAAGCAAAAAAAAAAAAAAAAATCTGAGTCAGATAACTGCTTCGGTTTGGAAAGAAACTTTTCTGAAAAGCAAGATATTAGGTGACTATTAATGTTTAATGTTCTAAAACTTCTTCTAGTACATCTGGTGCTGTTTATAGTAAGAAACGCTTATTGGAAAACTCCTGTGTGTATTTCAATACAGCTTTTACTGGTTTGTTTTGTCAATGTTTGGACATGTTCCAACGCAAATACCTGCTGCTTGAAGTTAAAGAGATATGCAGAAGACTGGAAATACCATCATAAATCAGAATGAAGAAGTTGGCTCAATTTGAAACACTTTCAGATTAACATTGACTATGTAGAAACTTTAGCTGGGAATACTTACGGCTGAAAATTTTGCAGACAGAGACAAGAAACAGGCACCAAATACAAAGTGCTTCTGGATGCCTAGCAAAGAAATTACATTTCATGGCTTTCATTTCACAAATTAACCTTACTGATAACCGGTATACCAGCATGATTGCCGGTCTAATTCAGGTGCAACTTTGTTTAAGTTTTTACATTAGCATCAAATCACTTATCAGCAGGAAATCTGAAAATCTGTGCATAAGGGGAGTAAAATAAGCGTGAAAGACACACAGTGAAAGACAGATACCATTACATATTTCTCTATGTGCTTATATACACACAGATATTTTTGTGTTTGTATGTACACAAACAACCGATGCTAAACACAGTGTGACAAATGCATGTGTTGACCCACATTTTGCTAAAAAAAGCAAACCAAAGTCATGCCAGGACTACTAATACATTACTTCTGCAATCTCTGGTCCTCACCTGAAGAGCCCCTGGGTCCCTCGCCCCACCCAAGGGGTCTGTGCCCAGGTGCAGCTTTTGGCAGAGGCTGCGTGCCTGGGGAGGGCTCAGCCCAGGGCCATGGGCCAGGGTCTGCCGTGGCTGTTTGGGTGGGGAGCACAGAAAGATCCTCCTGGAGCATGTTTGCCCACCATGCAGGGAACCATTGAGAAACTGCCTGAGTGGGGAGGACATCCCTTGCATGCTTTGATACCATTTCTTTGGCTATGGGATTTCTCTTTTGGGAATGGCTGCTTGTTTTTTAGGCAAAATCTCCATGCATAAGCTCTCATACTGCATTTCATTTGAACAACTGTTCCAAAATTCTGGCTTTCTGCAGTGCAACTTGTAGTTGTGAAACTAAAATCACTCCTTTTGTCAGCTTATACCAGCAGAAGAACTCACAAAAGAAGGAAATGCGGACTTTGAAGGAGTGGATGTGCCTCTCCACAGTTAACAATTGCTTGTCTTTGAGAACCCCTATTTCTTCTGTGCCAATTCTGTCCAACTAGCTAGGATCTGCAGCAGCAGTTGGAGCCTGTCCAAGTTTTCTTATCTTTCATGAAGTAAGATGATAACTGACAAAGCTGTTTCTGTAACCAAAAAAAAATACCATTATTCATGACTCATTACAGAGATGCAGCTACTTCTCGCCACAATGTTTTATACCAAATTTCAGTTAAATTGAACGAATTTTACCATAGTACAATTACATTTAATATGTTATGTTTTTGTTTACTTGTCAAAACTGAAGTTTGAGGAGAAAAATTTTTCAAAGACATTCATGGGCATGGAAACATTTACATATGCAGCGTGGGTAACATGAGCTGAATCTGTTGTGTTTTGCAACAGAAGTCTGCCCTTGAAGTCAATTGGAAGCTCAATAACTGTTTGAGCATTATTTTAATCCCTAATTCATTTACTCTTCTTCTGTCTGCATTTATTAGCTTGCCTGCTGTGTAAGTTCTCATGGTAATATGCATGGTCACAGTGATTTTGATAAAACCACAATAAGCATTCTTGTTCATAAAATACATGTTAACAATCTACAGATGGCCCCTGAATGAGTACAGGTATGTGTTTTGTGTGTTACTGTCCTGAGATTAAGCAGTGCCTCATTCTGTGCCTTGCCCTGGGGAACAGCCCACAGTCCACGTGTACTGGACTTTGTCTCTTTATTTAATCAATATTTGGAATCAACTTGGAGAAGAAAAAGTTTTAAGCTTTCTGATCATATTTTCTTGTCCATAGCTTTTGCCTCATACATTCCATAGTTAGGAACAACATCAGCCTTCAATGGTTGCTCTAAAGTTTCTCAAAAACTAAAACGCCCAAAGTCTTTCTTAGTCTAGATGGCAGTATTCTCATTTTCCTATTACAACACAAGACAATACAATCCCAGCTATTTTAACACAAGTCTGGAAGCAGTTCTAATAAACCCTTCACTGCTGCAGAATTTAAAGTGATCTTTGATGCACTAGGACCCCTTTATTAACTCAGATGGCTATCAAACAGCATTGTTTTAAATTTTCCAGTGATGAACATTAACATCAGGCAATTAAAATAGATCAGGATTGCTAGAAAGACCATACTGAGTGGACATTTGTGCTCATAATCCCACTGGTATGTCTGAAAGACATGGACAGTTTTTGCACGTCCTTCCAGTGGATTTGCCAGACTGAGGCTGAACCCAACACCCTCACCACATCGAGAGGTGATGTGAGGTATGGGATATACCAGTGTGTACACAGGATGTTTCATTGTGGGTCTCAAGGGGAAAATCAGAAAGTAGCAAGACTGGAAGGTTGCTGATGCTGACAGTTCTCTCCACAGGATGCTGCTAGCACTGCAACAGGCAGTAACTCTTCCTCTTGATGGGATGAGGGCAGACAAGGACTTTTCCACTGGCCAGGAAAGGAATAAACTGTAATAATGGTATGACAGAAATCACTTTTCCCATCAAATTAAATGAGGATATGATCAGGTTGTGTCAGGATGTATTTTTTATCCTTCATTTTCAATGTTTTGCCAAATCATCAATGCCAGCTTATGGCAGGAGGAAGAAGACAGTGAGCTCCCCAAATATCATCTGCTAACTAAGCAGTGATGTGAAACCAGATTTAGAGAAAAATGTAGATTTTGCACTTGCTGCAGGACAACAGAGGTTGTTAAAATAGTCCTGGTGGATGGTGGATGAATTCATACTAAACTAGTCTCTGATTAATTTTTGAGTGCAGAGTCTGCAAAACTGACACAAAGAAATCAAAATGTTGCAGCAAAATTTTTATTACAACTTCACGCTAGTTAAATTAAAATGTACAGAATCTTTAGGTCCTCCAAATAAATTGGTTTGAAGTTAATTTAAAGCAGTATGTGGTTTTACATAAGAATGCTATGGAAGTGGTGGTCCATGCATAGTTTTCCACCAGTTCCAGTCTGGAGATGATACTATCTTCAGATCATTCTGGGTTTCTTCTCAAGCTGTTAGTTATGCTTCCTTGCTTCTCTTTGCTCTTCTATGACGTTTTGTAGCCATGCAGTTATTCTGACAACTGGCAAAGGTTTCTTTTGAAGGAAAGCTGTCAAAGCATGCTAGCCAGCACTAGGCCACTCTCCCTCTTACCTCCATAGCAAAGAGGAAGCATATTAAAGCAGGAAGGGGGAGAATGTAGAGTGCCATAAATTAATATATATTTTAAAATTGCAATGAGTGAGTTGGCATTAACTGCTGCAAAGCTAAAGATCTGCTTATTTTTATATGGCTAATCTCATTAGTGACACCACTGCATATTCAGGTTTCATGTTTATTAAGCATTGTTCTCAACCTCTTCTGGTGTGGTGTGTCACTCCACCTATGCTGTCTCTGGTTTTGCTGTCCTGGGGCACCCCACAGCTCTGGTGTCCCCACTACTCAGAGCTGGGTTCTTCACAGAATCACGTAATTGTAGAATCATGGAGTCATAAAATGTTAAGGAGTTGGAGTGGATCATCTTAAGGATCTTAAATATCATCTAATCCCACCTGCCCCTACCATGGGCAGAGACACCTCCCACTATAGCAAGTTGCTCAAGGCCCCATCCAACCTGGCTGTGAACACTGCACGTGTTGGGGTTCCCCAGCCTCCCTGGGCAACTTGTTCCAGTGTCTCACCACCCTCACAGTGATGAATTTTTTCCTAATACCTAACCTAAACTTCCCCTCTTGCAGTTCCGACCCTGTAATCCTTGTTCTAGCACTGCAGTTCCTGATGAACAGTCCCCCTTGGGCTTCCCCGCTGGCTCTTTCAGACACTGGAAGGTTGCTGTGAGGTCCCCACATAATCTTCTCTTCTCCAAGTTCAACAGCTACAGCTTTGTCAGCCTGTCTTCACAGAGGAGGTGTGTCAGTCCTCTTATCAGCTTCATGGCCTCCTCTGGACTTGCTCCAGCAGTTGTCATTATTTTGGGGGCACCAGAGCTGGATGCAGCACTCCAGCAGGGGTCTCATCAGAGCAAAGGGGCAGAATCACCTCCCTGCCTGCTGGCCATGCTCCTTTTGTTGCAGTCCAGGATTTCCTTGGCTTTCTGAACTGGTTAATGTTGAGTTTTTTATCTACCATCACCCCAAATCTTTCACAGCAGGGCTGCTCTCAGTCCCTTCTCTGCCCAAGCTGTTGGTGTGTCTGGGATTACCACGACCCAGCTGTAGGGCCTTGCACTTTGCTTTGTTGACCCCATGAGGTTTGCACTGGCCCAGCTCTCAAGCCTGTCCAGGTCCCTCTGGATGACATCCCTTCCCTCCAGTGAGTCAACTGCCCCACACAGCCTGGCGCTGTCAGTGAACTTGCTGAGGGTGCCCTTGATCCCAGTCCATGTCACCAACAGAGATGTTGAACAATTCCTTTGAAAATGTTGTGGCTTTCTGTGGACTTACATCACCATGTTTCTTTCCCATCTGAACCAGGGCAGAGAGTCTGGGGAATAGAGACAGATATATTATTATTTATTACATCCAGAGCTGGGATGTAGCTGGGGCAAGCAGAAGTCCAGGTTGTATTTTCAGGTGACCCTGCAAAAACACAGTCTTGTATCATTGGACTCATCAGCCCACCACTGAGCTCTAACAGTTCAGGTGTCCTGCCTGTACACAGAATCCCAGAGCTCTTCCTCCTATTTATATCCCAGCAGTATTTCTACTGCTATGGTCTTGTCCAGAAACTGAACAGCTTGCATTCAGCTGGTCCCCTGCCACTGTTCAGGTCTTATCTTGACCTCTTCAGCTATCTTAAAGATTGTGCTTCACTTTGACAGCTTTGATAATCTCCCTACTGATTTGAAAACCTCTGTAGCCTGCATCACTATAGCAACAGAAGGACCTGAAGCACCTGATCCTTATTGCTGTTTCAGAGAGTTGTGGATGAAGAAAACTCATCCATTTGCATGAAGATATCAATTATTTACTGAACACTAACAACATGGTTAGGGAACACAGAACCCAAATCTTTATATTGAAACTTTCACCAACTAGCAGCATACTCTACAGATCTAATGGCATGAGAAGAGTTCCTTGTAGTCTTTAAGTTTTACAGGATGGATTCTACATTCATGTGTGTGGGATCTTTGGATACTGCTTCCCAAAGAAGCTTCAGGTTGAGAGATGGGCTGGCCCTCAACCTCTGTGGCCCTTTCTTCATGTCAATTTTGGGCACACACGCTTGGTTGAGAGGGCCCAGAGTCTCCAAATAAGACAATAAAGAAATCCACCTGATTTTGAAACCTTTGGAATCACCCTTTCTTTACTTCATCTGTTTTTTCTCCATTGTTTTCTTCTAATCCCAAAATTTGTTCTGTGGTATTCTTATATTTAATTGAAGGGCTTGGTTTCCAGCATTGATAAAAGTCTCTCTTGCAAATAATCATGCTGGGAATCTATAGCATAATTCAAGAGAGATATAATATTTGGAGTAATTTCATACCCTGTTTAACCCAGTTAATAGTCTGCTCCCATTGCGAGTATTGTGATTTTGATGCAACTCATCTCACAGAAGAGAAAATATTTAGAAACATTAAGGGCTTTCTTGCCATACAGTAAGGCTTGTTGATACATACCTCTTACAAAATATATTGTTTTGAGCTTAAAAAAACCCAAAAATATTTGGACCAGATATCGGATAAAATTAAGCTAAAAAAGGACATTTTTTCCCTCTGCCCATTTTTATAGTGCACACAACTTTAAAGGACATTCACAATACCTCTATTTCCAGCTTCGGTAGATAGCTACACATCTGATCTTTCCTTCATTCACACTTCAAGAGAAAAATAATAACTGTCCATACCCTGCAAGTCAGACAATATTCTTTCATACATGTTTTTTCAGCTTAGTGTTATATCAGGAAATTATCAAGTACATGCTCACTTTCAACATTTCATTCCTGGTGTGACAGCAAGGCTTTCACTAAACCCAAATGAATCCCTTTAAATCTGTTTTCTCAGTTGTTACGAAAACAGGTATTTTGTTTGCCCCTTAGTTGTTTTGGTGCCTGTTGCATTCTCTCACATTGCTTCAAGCCTCCACTCACCGCAGGTTGTCAGAGGCTACTCCAGGGCTGAAGGTGAGATGGAGGCTCTGAGCAGGCCCTGCAAGAGAGCCAGGGAAGAGTGCTAAGGAATCACCTGTTACCTGGGAGGCTGCAGGGGCTCAGAGCAGGCTGGGAAAAGCCTGAGCAGAGGTCATGGCTGGCCAGAGAAGGATTATCAATTCTTCCCCCGTCTGATCCTTTCTATTCCCCAGAAATGTTGTTGAACTTTGCTGCTCCTTCACAAGAGAACAGCCCCCCACCTCTGCCCAGCACCTTCACTTCAATGCCTGTCCACTGGGCTGCAGGAGTGGGGACAAGGGTTGATGAGACCCAGGCTTTTCCTTCCTACTGTTCTCCTCCTACTTCTCTCTCCTTATCTAGTATTTAGCAGGGGTTTATGCTTGCAAATAGCAAGACTGGGCAAGAAAGGAAAAGCCAGGAAGTTTGACTCCCTGGAGTATTTCTGTAGCTGGTGGAAGGAGCTGGGGAGATGAAGTCTGCATTTAAACTGAGCTGAGACTGCAGGAGAGGATGAGCATAATGGCTGCAAAACAGCTTTTTTGTCTGCTGATTTTAATTTATTCTTTGTTGAAGGCACAAAACCATTAACCATGCTTATACAAACACCATGGGCTGTCTTAAAATGCACAGATGTGGTGGGTCCTGCTGGCTGCTCCCCTGCTTCCTCTGTACGTGGTGGCTGAGTGAGCTGAATGCAGTTGCTTGGCTGAGTGTGCTCTCAGCCTGCTTGCTTTTAGTGTTTTTGTGACATTGTGTCTGTTATTCACAATTCTTATTCATCCTGGATAGATTAAAGTAATATGAAATGTCCGTTCTCAGAGGTAACCAAACCAGCACAAATACAGCACAAACAGCAAAGACAGAATAAAAGCTATGGAATATCTATCCATATAATCGGTCAGGAAGCTATTAAACCTGACTTTATCTGTTCTTAGCAAAGCTGTGAGTATAGTATGTTTTCTTCTTCCATTTGCAATTCCATTTTTCCATTTGGTTAATGAACATGCAGTCAGTGTCTCCTTAGCACATAAAGTAGAACATTACTTAAAAGAGGGAGGTTAAAGGATTGTACTGAAGCATCACCTTAATGTAAATTCAGAATAATAAAAGACCCAAGTCCTGTGGTAGAAGGGGTGCCCTACATGCCAGTTATAGTTGCAGGTCAACTCGATTGACAACAGTTCATTTCCATGGCAAAGTTAATCTTTACTAATGCAGTTGTCTAAATTAATTTTAAATTCTAATGCATCTCTTGATGGCATGTTTTCAGTTAACTGATTAATGTTTTGCTTACAAGCCTTCACATCTTAGCTATAAACACTAAGAGAAGATTCCAGGGCCCCCATGTAAAGCAAAATTATGTTCCCATTATTTTTTATACCTAGAGGCTTCACATTAAATATCACTGAGGGCTTATTAATTTAAGGATTGAGTTATTCTTTTTATGTAGATTTCACATTTAGAGACACCCTAAGCCTTTCATTCACTTTCAACTTACAACACAGCTCAGGCTTTCGATAACACTGGAATATCAGCAGTACTGCAACTGGTCAAGCCTAATGAAACTAGGAAGTAAAACATCACACTGATGCTGTCATGAATGTCTTCTCATCACACTGATGCTGTCATGAATGTCTTCTGTGGACTTTGTAGCTGGCCTTGAGGACAATAAAAGTCAATAAAAATTGAATTCTCCTCCCCCTGTAATCGTCAGTTGATGATGAAATGCTGTGAAGTCATTCATGTGCAAACCAATTGTATTATAAAACTAGCCTGGAGTGCAGGATTTTTGATCATAGATAGAGTCTTATATAGTTGTAAAAACAGTATCACACAAGGCAATAGAGAACAACATTTTTCCATGGTCTATATAATCCTCTTGAAATGGCAATTTAGGACAGCTAATAAAATTGACTTGTTAAATCCATGCTCACAGATGTGTTAAATTTTGTGAATGGACTGTGCAAAGGGTTATCAGATATGAAGGTTATTGTTTAATTAAATTTATTTGTAGAACTCATTAAAATTTTTTCACATTATTATATTTTGAATATATTCTTTTAATTTGTAAAATAGTAAAATTTTTGTTTAAAAATATTCTATTTTTAAAGTCACTATTTGCATATATGCATGAGACAGACTTTTGTGCCTTTGATGCTGGAATTCTTATTGAAAACTATACAAGAATCACATGTAATTTATTTTCAATACTTTTATAATAACTATTCGGGGTTCTTTCTATCACTTTTCCCTGAGCAAATCAGATATACAATTTTCACACAACTCATTTGATGTTACAGAAATACTTAGTCCCTTCAAGTTTCTGGGTGCTTGTGATGGCATATTTGAAATGGAAGTAGCGCGAAAAGATTGCTCTAGTGTTTACAAATCAAAGTTTAAGGTGACACATATTTTGCAAAATTGTGTCATTGGATTTTATCCAAATATATATCCAACAACCCCCACTAAACTAATAAGCTCCAGACTTTTTCCCATTTTTCCAAAACTTGTGTTCAAATAGTTTATGCCCTCCAAAATGTTTTCCAGTTAAAAATTAATTTTCATTTTGTGAAAGAAAATGAAGTGAGATGTGGCAAAAACTGGGACAGGAATTGCTTTATTAGACCATCTATACCCTTCTGAGAAATGCATAAGCTGAAGACATTCAGACATTTAAATGGTTATGGATGGAAAATAGAAGAGCAAGACACTGCTAAAACTGATCTTTCAAGAGGACAAGCAAGGTCTCCAACTATATCCTCCCACTCCCCCTCCATCTTATCTTCTGGGAAGCCTGATATTTTAATTTTTCTTCTAGCTGAGCCCTGCCTCTGGGCTGGCTCAGCTGGCTGCAGTGCTGACCTTGGGTGACTGCATCTCTCCTGACCGATTTCACTTCAGCCCGAGATCCCACCAAGATCTGTGACATTATGAACAGATAGAGGCATCAGGAGTGGGTCTTTAAGCACAGCATTAAAGCCCCTAGAAAGTTGACTATACATAGATCTGCACACAGCTTGTCATACCGTAAACTTATTACTTTCATCCGTGCATGAACTATCCTCCTAATCCTCTGTCTCCTAGTGGATGACCTTCTCCAGATTTTGTTGATTTTTTTTTTCGTTATTTGACTTTCCTCCATTTCCACAGGGTGATTAACCTGGCAGCTGGCATAGAAATTCTTAGTATTAAGTTTGAAGAAAGTTTTAGTTTAAGAGGTTGCTGAGAGCTGGGGCGTGGGATAACTAAAACCATCAACTTCAGCTATGGCAGACCTTTTAAAAGAAACTGGAAGTGGACTTACCAACCACACTTACAGCAACAATGTCAGCTTAATTACTCAGTTGAGGCTGTACACTACATTGAAGCAAAACTGGTTGCAGGCAGTTAATATTGTCTTTCATGATTCCTTATCCTTTTGTGGGAAAACTGTTGCAAAAACAATGTGAAGAATCGAATTTGTAATGTCAGGTATTTTCAGCAGCAGTTTTCTAGTCTTTTTTGGCTCTCAGAAAATTCTTATACATTTATACGAAGTTTCAGATCTATTATTGTAGTTGCTGCTGCCATCCTCAAATAGCCAATGCTTTGGCACTGTGACCCCAAATACCCCAGAGATGACATATGTGTTCTCTAGAATTTCCAACAGTGAGGTCCTCTCATGAATTATGACCACAGGTTCACTTTCGTGGTAGCTTATTCTGCAAGACAGGCTCTAACACACTTCTTTCGACAAAGTGTTAACAGGTGAATGCCCTTGAGGAGTCTTGGTCTATAATCCATGTCACTTTGGCACATAGAGGATTAATACCAAGCTTGATTTCCCTTTTACACATACACATGCTAAAACAGATATCCATATCCCATCTTTTATCAAAGCCCGTAAGAGCAGCCTGTATTCATTCAATGTAAATTCCTGGCTTGTTTTCCAATGGATTTTATGTCTTGTAGCATTCTCTCAATGTCAGTAGCAATTCCCGTGGCACCACAATTCTGAAAGGTGTATAGGGAGAGCTACAAAAAGGTATTTTTGATAATGTTTAAATAAGACATGGAAAATAGGCAGACTTCGTGTGTACAGCTGCTAACACAGCATTTTATTAAAACAATGGATCATAGTCTCTGAAAGCTGCCGAGAACTGTGTAGGATTCAGTCCTTTGCCTAACTTGATGGTAATGTCTATGAACTTCAGATCAGCTGCTTGATGAGTACTAGACAAATACAGTGAGACTGATGCAAATTGCTTATGTTTGGTGCCTGTCAAAACGTGACTCAAAGACTATAAAATGAGACAGAAAACAAAAGATGAGTGAATGAAAGAAAGATGTGAAGTGGCACAACCTATGGCTTAAAAACAAACATGTGAAGCAATGAAAACTAGGAAAAATGTTTTCTTACCTTCTGTTAAAACTGTTACACTGAGTAAAATGTTAGAAGGAGATTAGAAACAAATTCTATCTTTCATGATCCATCTTGCCTTGAATTTTTCTCTTGCATTGCCCCAGTTCCCTTACATCTGGTTCCACATTTATTTACTTTTTCTTACTTATAAAATGAATCTGTGATTCTTTTTGGTCTTCTTTCTGCTTACTTCATAATTGATTTTCTGCCAGCTTTACTCAGGCTGCTTCTTGTGATTACCAGAAAGATCCTCAAAGATTATGCCTCTGGGGCCAAAGTGATCACATTAGAAACTGCCCCTGAGTTTGACAAAATGTCACTATTCTTCATTTGATTCTAACCTACTACTGATAAACCTAACAACATAGCAAAATGAAAGAGGGATAAATGAGTGTGACAATTTCAGCATCTGCTGCGCTTTGTTTCATCCAATCCAGGTCTACATATTTTAACTCCATTGCTTACTCATCTGATCCATCAAGCAGTATGGGGTCACAAAAAGCAGAGAGGATGAGGGAGAAATGGTAAGACAGAGACCCAAGATGACAAGGCTGTAGTCAGCTTCTTGAGAAAAGATCTTTGCCGCTTTCACCACCAAATCCCCGTTATTGCCTCTCCATCTGACACTGGCTGAAAAAAGACCTGTTCTTTTATTTTCTGGTGCAATAGCAATAGTGGGTACTTTAAATTCCAAATAGGAGAGTGTGAAAATAAGAAAATGAGAAAGTAGTGTAAGGTAGATGCAGGCTTTTGGCAACTAAAAAAACTATGCCAGCAACTGGCCTTGAGGTCTTCTGCTCAGCCTGGTTCGTGTGAAATGAGGAGCTTCTGTCTGACTACAACTCATTTGAGTTCTCTGGGGAGCCAAGCTACTCTAATCCTCAGGAGATGCCAAGGCCCATCTCAGCATTAAAAGAAAAGGAATTTACACCATCTGAGGGTGGACCATCATGGAGGTTAAAGTCTCCTCTTGCAAGAACAGTGCTCAGGTTGCAAACAGATGTTGAAACCACTTCTCAGCTACCAGTCATTTTACCCTTTTAGACAGAACTCTCATTTTTCTTACATGCACAGATTTGTCCCATATCACAAACTGCATGCAGATTACTGTGAGGCTGTTAATTAGTCCACACTAAGTGAAATACAGCTTCCACCATTTCCACAGGCTTGATAACATTTATGCAACATCTCATTTGGTTTTTTTCACAGTGTGTGGAAAAATCGATCCTGCCTTATTGTACTTTTACAGTACTACAGGTAATATCTGAAGCCCAGAGTTTATGCTGAACATTAGATAATTGGGTAGGTATAGTAAAGATTACAGAAGGATTACAGAAGGAATGAATGGTTGTATTAAAAATTTGGCACGTATGGTAATAAGAATTAGGATCTTCTAATTTTGTAGCATGCTGACCTAATAGTCACAACTGTTGATTTTGTGGATACAAATTTCAGAAATGAGAGGTTATTATTTAGTCTGAGTTAATATTTGGTACCTACAAATGATCTAGTTTTCAATAGAGTATTCCTACTGATTCTCTAAGTGAAGAGAACATCCATAACCCGTGCAGTGAATCCATCTATAAGAGACATCATAAAGCAATTATCAGCAGTGATTTTCGAGCAGAAAGTGGTGAATACATTTAGAGATTAAAACAAAAAATATGGTCAGAGCATGTTCTAAAATTAACCCATGTAAAATACATATGTAGGTTTTAGACCAGCATTGGTTAACTTTACTGACCCTCTTCTGTGGCTTTGAAAAAAATTTTAAAAAAAGAGTAAGAATAGATGCTGACTCCACAAGGCCAGATTCTACTTGCTAAGTAAAATCTTAATTTAATTTCTAATAGATTGGTTCAGCTGGAAAAGACCTACAACAGTCATCTAGTCAAAATATGTAATCATTTCTGTATTTATTATGGAAATATGTGAAACACTCAGAACAACAGAAACACCAGTTAACATCAATAGAATGCTTTAAACTGAAAAAAGAAATCCCTACCACCCTGAATTTCATTAAAAGAAACACAGATTAGACTTCTTGGAAAATCATTCTTTCCTGAAAATGAATATCTTAGGATCATTAAATGGTTTAGACCTCTGAAATATCTTGCAGTTCACCACACACATTTCACGTGTATCCTAGAAAGAAAATTCAAGTGAAATTCTTGAATTGGTCACTGGGTACCAGCAGGCAGCTTGATCCTACAGCCCATCCAGCTCAGACCATGGCTAGAGAAAGGAACACTCTCACATCTTCAGCAGCCAGATGAGAAGCAATACCCAGCATCTGACTGACATTTGACTGCTGGTATTGATTTATGTGATAGCAACATTTTGGGGGTATTAATTAATTAATCTGTGAATAAAAAAAAAGAAAATAAAGAAAGCTCAGTTCCTCTGGCTGTTTGCCCCAGCTATGAGTCATAGCAAGGTATTAATTATTTAGAGCAAAACTCTTTGCTGCTATTGCAAATATTTTTCAGATTTTTCCCACATCTTTATTTTTTGACAAATTAATAAAAATAGGCTGCTGATTATTTAAAATATGAGGGCAGAAGTGCTGCTGCTTTAGTGAGTCAGCTACACATAAAGAAGCTAATACCATTTCGGCTAGAAAATGGAGACGTAAGATTAGAGACCAAAATAGTATCTTTAATCTCATTTTTCACTGTGAGAGTATATGTATTTGAAGTCCTAGATATGATCTTTTCCTTTAATTACACATTGCTCTAAAACACTTAAAAAGCCGAAAGGGGCATATGACTCTCATAAATATGCAGAATTGCAAGTAAATGAAAGTTTTAAAATATCCAAGATTTGAAAGCCTTTTTCACGGATTGGTGGAACAATACAAAGGATAAGGGTACTATATAAAAGTTGAACATCATTTAGATTTGTCTTCCCTTTGAATGCATATCTTGGAAAAGGTTCAGCAATAATCTCTGATCTACAGATGTATTCTGGAAGATGGGAACCAGCAGAAGTTTTAGGGTCTGAAACAAAGCAGAGAAGAAGAAATGTTAACAAAATACGAACATGATAGTGAAAACAAAACCAGTTAACAACATTTTGTTTCCTAAAATAACCATGGATGATATTAAAAATCAAGTATCGAGCTTTATTTTTCCGTATTAGTATCTTTCCAAGCCTATAAATACAGTGGACTATGTTTTTCCATTTAAATTTTATTCCTCAATACTCTAAAAGAAAACACAGTTGAAAGTTACAATCATTTAGATTCAAATCAGGTGTATCAAATTTTTTTTTTTTTTACTAGAACTGGGCAATCAACTTTAGAAAAAATAGTTTGGATTCTGCGTAACCCATCCAAACTGTTCTTTCCACTGCAGGCCTCAAAAATTCCCATTAGAGTAGGTAAACCTTTAGTGAAAAAATGTGAGGCAGATCAGTGGACTGCAGAGTAATATACAAAGAGATACTTAAGTAATGATTGACTTTCCTGGGCCTGATTTAGAGCACCTTAATTCTATCCCTTGGATTTGCAGAATATCTTAACAGATTTCCAATTTTGTTTTCCCAAAGTTCAAGCTTCTCAACTCAATATCCTGATACAATAAACACATCTATATCAGTGTCTCAGCTACAAATATAATCTAGGCATGAAAAATTGCATAACCAAATGGCGTATAACTCGGCGTGGTGCCAACTGCCTCTAAAACTTTATTACCAGGGCAATTTAAAGGAAAAATTACTGATTGAACGTTTCAGGTTTTTATGACCAGTCAAAATCTCTCTAATGATCTCTAATGTGCTTCAAAGTGAGCATCTTTAAACCCTGGCCTAGATCTCTCTACATCAGCTGTAAGGAACATTCCCTGCCAACGTGGTTTATGAGTTTGGTGGCTGTTACAATAACATAGATCTTAGCACTAGCCAGTAGTAATATGAAAAAAAATAATTGGGATTCACCATTAATGCACAACCATGACAATTTTCAATGGCTATGCCAGACCAAAAATAGTGCTCCAAAATTAATTTGAGTGAAAAAGTGCAGGTTTTGACTAAGCCTGCTTTAGGCAGTGGTTAACTATGCACATTTATGGGGCTACCTCAGCTTTATACTACCTTCTTTTACCCTGATGCAGCTATTGCACCAGTGCAACCACTTACTTGACAGCAAAGGTGAGTCTCAGAATCAGGAATTCTCTCTTTCTCCATGGTCCATGATGGCAGTGCATCTTCCACTGCAGCCCCAACACCTGTATGTAAAGCCTAGATTCTGAGAATAGACCAAATAAAGTTGTTCTCATTTTTTCTTAGCTCTCTATTCACTGTATTCTCAATTGTAATAGTTTAACAATATGATTTCATATCCCAAGGACAACCCACAATCGAGTTTTTAATAGCCTTTGTCTTCAAATAGAGATGTTTCTCAACATTAGTTACAGCTCTTGTTGCAGTTCTTATACTTGGAGAATCAGCTTCCCACATTCATACTGGATTTAAGGTAGATCCCAGTAAATTCTTCTAAGGATGAGAAATCAGACACCATTAAAATTATTGTTTTCAACTCAGTGCCTGGCTCTGATGATGTAAGGAGCCTCTGTCATGTAAAAATGGTGCAGAAAGGATGTTAAAAGACAAGTTTATTTGCGCTCTTATGTTCTCCTCCTTTAAATGGGAGCAACTCTGTTAATTTTCCAGGGCAATACCAAGATTAAATTTATTTAGGTGGATGCCCAGGAGAATTTAATTAGAAGTCACATTACAATAAAGCAAAACAATAGTTAGCTTGGACTGGAGTTATGATTGCAGTTAATCTCCAATGACTCTGCTCTCTAATAAGCACAGCATCCTACAGCTGCTCAAAACATAATACCTTTGCAATTGAGATGCATTTTTTTAAAAGCACAAGACCCTGTAAGGATGGTTCAAAACTTCCTTTTGCATAACATTTTTACATATTTCTTTAGAAAAAGGTAAAGCAAATTTTGTGTTCTCCACAATTTTTAAGGACTTTGTTGTAGATGCAGTTAATTCTAGGTCCATTGTGTAGATCAGTAAAACTAGGCAAGATCAATTCTACTGCTGAAACTGGCACTGAACCTGGCAAGGGATGCAAAGTCTCACAGGAAGGGCTTCTACAGGTATGTTAATCCTCCCTTTCTCACTTCCACTGCATAAAGTAAGAAAAGAAAAGTGACAGAAAACATACCATCTGATTAAAAATGCTGTTAAGTTGGTAAAAGTAGAAGAAGACTGAGGTACTCAATAGCTTTTTTTTGCCTCAGTCTTCAAAGGCAGTCTCTGTTCCCATACCTCATGAATGAATGGACAGCAGGATGTGTACTGGAGGAGAAAAGTCCCTCTTACTGTAAGTAAAGATAAGGCTCATGACTGTCTGAGGAACTTGAGCATGCATGAGTCTATGGGACCCCATGAAACATATCTGACAGTCCTCATGGAATTGGGTGATGTAGTTCCCAAGCTACTCTCCATGGTATTAGAAAATCCATGGCAGTCAGGAGAACTCCCAGTTGACTGGATAAGGGGAAACATTGGACTCATCTGTAAAAAGGGAAGGAAAGAGGATACTGTGAACTGTCAGCCTCACCTCTGTGCCTGGGAAGATGATGGAACAGATACTCCTAGAAGCTGTGCTAAGGGGCATGGAGGACAGGGAGGTGACAGCACCAAGACAAGTCTCTTCTGACCAGACCAGTGGCCTTCTGTGATCAGGGGACTCCATCAGTGAATGATGGAGGGGTTACAGATGTGATCTGTCTGGACCCTGTTTAGGCTTTGACACAGTCCCCCACAACACTCTTCTCTTCAAACTGGAGAGAGATGGATTTACTGAGTGGGCTGTTAGGTGAATAAAAAAGTGGTTGGATGGTCACATCCAGAGGGTAGCAGTCAATGACTCAGGCTGGACATCAGTGGTAAGTTGTGTCCCCTGGGGGTGTGTACTGGGACCAGAGTTATTTAATATCTTCATCAATCATATATACAGAGGGATCAAGCGCACCCTCAGCAGATTTGCAGATGACCCCAAGCTGAGAGGTGCAGTTGACACACCTGAAGGATGGGATGTCATCCAGAGGGACCTGGACAAGCTGGAGAAGTGACTTGGGAACCACATACAGTTTAAAAAGATCAAGTGCTGGTGCTGCACCTGGATCAGAGCAAACCCTGGTATCAATCCAGGCTGGGGATGAGCAGACGGAGAGAAGCCGTAGAGGTGGGGTTAATGGTGGGTGAGAGGTTGGACATGCCCCAGCCATGGGCACTCACAGCCCAGAGAGCCAAACGTATCCTGGGCTGCATCCAGAGCAGTGTGGGCAGCAGGGCCAGGGAGGGGATTCTGCCCCTCTGCTCTGCTCTGCTGAGACCCCACCTGCAGGGCTCCATCAGCTCTGGGGTCCCAGCATAGGAAGGACATGGACCTGCTGGAACACATCCAGAGCAGGGCCAGAAAAATAATCAGAGGGATGGGGCATCACTGAGAGGGATGTTTTTTCCTGTAAGGAAAGGCTGAAAGAATTGGGATTGTTCAGCCTGGAAAGGAGAAGTACCTAATTAGAAGTTACTTAATTATGGCCTTCCAGAAGCTGAAGGCAACCTACAATGAAGATAGAGAGAGACTATTTAAAGAACCATGTAGTGACAGAAAAGCAGGGAAACAGTTTAAACTGAAAGAGAGTAGGTTCAGATTAGGTATTAGAAAAAAAATTACTGTGGGGATGCTGAGGCACGGGAAGATGTTGCCCAGAGAAGTTGTGGATGCCCCATCCCTGGCAGTGTTCAAGGCCAGGTTGGATGAGGGTCTGAGTGACCTGGTATGGTGAAAGGTGTCCCTGCCCATGGCAGGAGAGGTGGAAGGAGATGGCCTTTTCCAACCCAAGCCATTCTTTGATTCTACATTTTTGTTCTCCTGGACATAGCAGAAATCTTATATAAGTCCTGAAAAACACTTTGTTGACTATCTCTTCTGATATGCCTTCCACAGCTTTTATCACACAAGCAGGCAATTTAGTTTTAGTTTACAATGTGAGAGGAAAGAAATATTTCAGAATGGCAACACTATCTATAATCTGAAATTATCAGCTTTAAACAATATACACAACAATTATATAATGTTTTTATCCAGTAATAATTACTGATATCACAAGAGGAAAATGGCAGCATTAAAAAGAAAAATGGCATGACTTCACTTTACAGGACTTGCAATTTTAGCAAGATTGCATAAGGTAGCAAACACTCCACAGGTTGACCCTTAGCAACACAGATGTGCTTATGTTCTTGAAGAGGTACAGATTTTCATTAATTTA
>WBMY01007259.1:215675-228478 GCA_013397315.1 Donacobius atricapilla | reverse complement strand
CCGGTGGCGCGCTGCCCCCGCCCGCCGCGCTGACGTCAGCTGCCGTTGGGGGTGAGAAAACCACAACTCCCGGTGCGCCTCGCGGCGCGGGCGGTTCCGGCGGGTACCAGCCAATGGACGGGAAGGCGCGTTCCGCGTCCGCAGGGGAGGCGGTGCCGGCTCCCCCGGGGACGCATGCGCAGCCCTGGGCGGGGCGGTCGCTGTGGCTGCTGGGAGCTGTAGTCCCGGGCCCTGATGCCGCGGTGCTCTGCGGCCTCCCGCCGGCGTGAGGCGTCAGAGACCGCGGCTGTGGCAGTGCCGGAGCAGGACTTTCATTAATCCCCTCTCGGTTTTCAGCTAGAAAGGACCGAGTTCCTTCCTCTACAAGGGTTTCGAGAGCCTGGCCTCGGTGTCTTTTACTCGGACAAGCCCAGGTGCGGAAAGGAGACGTAGTTTATTCTGCGCAGGGTGCGAGGTAGAAGCTTTCCACAAATCAAGCGCACCGATTCTCAAATCTCTACAATAAAAATATGCATTTCAGCAAACAAATCGCAGTTCACCGGCTATCAGTTACTTAGTTCGCTTATTAATGGTGAGGGGAGATTCCCTCTTGTCCACCTGACATTTAGGCAAGTAAGGAGAATGCAGGTGAAAGCTGTGCCTCAAACACATCCTGGAGGGGCAGAATTGGTAACCACTCCAAGAAATGCAGTGTGACGCATTCTGTGGGTTTGCCTCTCATCAGCTGTCCTGCTCTGCTCTGCTCCGCTCCACTCTTGTAAGGAGTAATGGATTTTCAGGTTCTTGCAGAGCAGGTTTCTGTTTCAGGCAGAAGTTAACGTTAGAAGCTTTTAAAATAGAAAGTATTCATAAATGAGTAGCTGGTAACAAATAACGTAGCGGAAGAAAAGTTAGGCTAAGTCCTGCTAAGTCCCTGGAGTTACCATCTCCAGCATCTCTGTTTCTCCTAAGTGATGGAAAGACGCATAACCCAAAAGTAATTCCCAGGGGCTTCTCTTCTTAAAAGCTTCTTCTATATGCAAAGAAAGTGGCACTGCTTTAGCGTAATAGTAAAAAATGTATTCGTCCTCCACTTATGGTTAATGCTTCATTTTCAGCATGAGAAGATGGAAACACTTTGGGAAGAGAAGGTTAAACCATTCAGCCTTCGTAATGACTCATGTTCTGACTGTAATTAGAAAACAGTAACTTATTTTCTTAATTTCTTTTGGAAACTCTTGTGTTTCTTGAAGTGAGACCGTTTTAATTGTGCTCATTCTTAAGTGGGGGGAAACTTATAATCATTGCTAGTATTTCCTCATCCATGTAACTCATGAGCCAGCACTTTGTGTTTTATGCCACTGTCGGTGGATGAGGAGCAGAAAAAAGGTTTAGCACAAACAGGGTATACAGTTAAATTGGATTTTGCCCATAATTTTGATATTTAATAGGAGCTGTTTTTTACTATGTAGGGACCGTCTGAAATATGACACTGCAAAGTGCAGATATGTAGGAATGTGTTTTAAAAAAGACACATCAGTAGACACAAGGCTTGTAGATCAATAGATACAAGCCTCTCATTTCAGAGATTTCTTCCTTTTCTGGAGCAGAGGCCAGGCTTTGGGTTTTGTCCTTGATGTTAAAGCTCTAAAAGACTTCAGGATCACTTGTTACCAGACCTGCCAAGGACAGAACTCAAATGCCCTCTCCTGTATAATTTCCATTCTATTTCTCCTTAGCAAAGCAGCTTAATGAATTCAGTGTGTCAGTCAAGGCCTCCCCACCTGACTGACTCCCTGGAGGCCTGGCTGCTCCCGGCAGGATTACACAGCACAGGCCACCTGCCTGGGAGTCAAGTCAAGGGGAGCATCTCGGCAGGCTTTCTGCCCGGCAGCAGTGCTCTGCCATGCCAGAAGCTTCTCCAGAAGCCACTGACTCCCCTGTAGCTGGTTTCCACTGCTGCAGAGTTTGAAGGCTCAGGACACCCTGTGTTTTCTGTAGTCCCTTGAAGACAACACATGGTGTTCAGCAGATGTGCTTAGAAGAAGTCCAGAAGTGCCTAATTCTTTCCCTCCACGTCTTCTCCATGGACCTGCTCATGGATCGCTCTGCACAGCGATGCCAGACTTGTCTTGCATCTGCAAAAGGGGCAGAACTAATCCTAGTGATCTTGCCCTTGTGGTTTTGGGCATTACCATTCTGTCTTCTGTATCACTTTTTTTTTAACCTACTGTTGTTTGTGAGAGGGAGGCTTGTCTCCATTTTTCTCCATTATCTGAGGGAATGCTACACTCAGGAATGGGTTGTTCAGGAGCAGGAGGGAACATTCAGTGTTTCTGGAGAAAACAGCTTGATTTTGCACAGAATAATTCAATATTCATTGGGCAATAGAGGGAGAGGCTTATTTGACTGGGAGAGAAAGCTATGGGTAGCCCCTGCCCCACAGAGTGCCTGATGGGGAAAGCATAAATGTGGTTGGGGCAGACACTGGACGGCTGGTCTTTGTTTTCCGGCTTTTGCCACTTCCCTGTAACAGCAGGCAAGGCGCATACGCTCCGTGGTGAGCACCCTCAGCTGAGGGTGGCCAGTGCAAGTTCAGACCTGCACAGCTCACTTGCAAAAGCTGTGATAGAGTGTCTCTGCATGCCCCTGAGCGAGGGAGTGAGGGGGTGTGAGGTGCTGCCGTGCCAGGGGCTGCTAGTCCTGAGCTGCTTGCCTTGGGTACCTGGGCTGGGCCACATCAAGTGGCCCCTGGCCACCACACACCGGGACCCCGACACCCGCCTGCCTCTGGCGTGAGTGTAAAGGGGCTGTGCAGCCAACTCCCTCCGAGGGGCTGGGCAAATGCTTGTTTATCCTTCTTAGTGCATCTGTTCACTCTGGTAGTAAACTGTTTATAATGTTTCAAACGCTTTTCGGAGATTAATTTCCTTCAAGGGGCTGTTCTTTTCCCCTGGTGCTTTGATAGGTGGAGGTAAACATGTTTTTGTCTGCAAGTAGCTTGAGGGAGAGAGTTGTTCTTACAATGTAAGAGCAGAGGCTGGTTTTAAAACAGTCTCCCATCAGATGTGAACTGGTGTCTGCAGGAAAAATCCTGCTACACTGGGGATTATCACTCAAACCCTACACCTGTGATGTGCTAAACACAGTTCAAGCATTCGGTGTGCGTGGAATCAAGTATAGCTTGTTTTCACTTGCAGGATGCTTTGTATCAGCTGTACCCTTGCATTTGGAGAGAAGGGAATTGAGTTTGCAAAGCATCCTCTTTTCTGCTGTAGTACAAAACCTGGTTTCATCTTTCAAGGGTTTACTCAGTGAGTGCGTTCTGCATTGTTTTAATAATTTTAAAGCCAGTGTCTAAAACTGAAACAGGATGCTGGTATATGGTCAAAGCACAGTGTGATCCCGTCAACCCGGGATGATCAATCCATGTTTTCCCACTGTGAAGGAGGAAGGGAGAGAGGGATTGAGATCCACTTTGTAAGAGGAGAGTAGAATCAATGTCTCTCTGAGAAGGGAGGTGATTGATGCTAGGAATTTAGGAGATACTAGAATCTGAAACCTCATTTTTAATTTTTGACTTAGTGCCGTAGTGCAAGCACGTTGTCGAAATTGCAGAGGTCCCTGATAGTTCCTTTCTTTAATTAAGTCATGGATTTTCTCCTCCTCCTTTATGCTTGGAAAAGGGAAGAATTTCACCAGCCTTGCTCTGACAGCTCAGTGTCAGGCAGCTGGATAGAGGAACATAGCCGTAAATTTAGATGCAAAAGTTTCCATTAAAATTCCAGCATATAGCCTAAAGATTTCTGGCTCCTGTTGAGTGGCTGACTGGCCATGGCTGGGCAGGGGTGTGCTGAATTCTCCATTAGCCACAAACTCACTCCCCAGCTGGAGGCAGCAGGAGCAGCTCAGGGCTTCTCCCAGGATCCAAACCCCAGAGAGCTGAACCATGAGGTGTGGGAGGAGTGCAAGGAGCTCCCAGCAGATGTCTCTGCCGTGCAGCATTCCTTCCCCAGATTGCTTTTAGTGTCTGACAGATACCTGCAGATTCATAAAAAGCATATTAACCTCTAGCAGTAGTTATCCAAAGTCTTGTAAAGATGTAAGTCATGAAAACGGTGCCGCATTTTCATTACAGTTTCTTTTAATTGCTTTAACATACCTATTTCACTGAACCTTCATGAAATAATTTTGAGGTTAACAATGAAATTACTATTTCCCCTTTCATGAGTACAGTTGCAGTGATAGCAGTGTAATGTAACCCAGTAGATATCTAGGAAAAACAATCTGGAAGAGAAAAGAGGTTTCACAGATTTTTTATCTGTCCCACTTTTCTACTTGAATTTCAGTTGGTGTGAATGCTGATGCAGCTTTCTGTGTTGTGAAAAATAAAAACCAGAGACATTTTATTAAAGAGGCAAAGCAGTTTGGCACTTGCTGGTCTGGTAACTGAGAGTTTCTCCTCCTGCTTGACCATGGTGAAGTGGGCAGTGTTGAAAGGCCAAAAGGCAACTGTGAGCTTGGCTGAACTCTCCAGCCACAGGAGCCTGGGGTAGTGGGCCTGAATTGTGGCTTGGCTTGGATTCATGCTGGTGCTTGGAATACATCATCCACCTTCTGCTCAGCTTGGGTGTCCTGTGTGGGAGCAGGGGGAGTGGTACTGCACGGGGTGACAGGAAAAGTGATCACTCATAGCAGTGTTTGCAGCACCTCACGGTAGGAAGGGCTGCAGAGCTCAAGGATGGGACAGCTGGGAGTCTCATCATCTGCACCAATCATCCTGGTGATAATGATAATGAAAAAGAGTTCCAGCAGTCTCCCAAGAGGCCACTTTACTTCATTCATGCTGTTGCTGTGTATATGAAATCCATACAGATGTCAGTCAGGCTTGTCAATTTGGTCTATTGTAAATGACAACAAAAGGATAAACACAAGAATGCACTCAAATATACCTGCCTGAACAGTGAGCTCCCCAGGCAGAGAAGTTTTGCAGTATGTGTGGATAGAGAAAAGTTCTGTTCTGGGTTTTTTGTTTGTGTTTTGTTTTGTTTTGTTTTGTTTTTGTGGAGTACTGCGGCTGAAGTATCAGAGTATCTGTTTTACATTTGTTCTTTTCCTGGAGGTATTACCTACAGTACCTCAGTGGGTTTGTACACTGGATAAGAACTTCTGGGCCTTTACTGTGAATCTTTTGACTGGCACAGAAGGTCTATTTCAGTCATCACTTAGAAGTAGTGTTATTGCACTCCAGGAGCAGCTATGCTCTGCCTATTTTCCTAGAAGGTCCAACTCCCTGGCCCATATTGTTTCCTGTCCAGGAAGAAATAACAGGTAAGAGCATGTATCCCTCTTTATATTGTGTGAAAAGAAGGAACACTGAAGATGAGTGACTCAAGAATAAAGAAAAAGCTTGGAGGGCCAATACAGTTTGAAAAAAGATGTCTCAAACGCTGTTCCAGAGATTTCACAACAGCATCAGCCTTCTTCCATTATTTTTAGGGATCTGTATAAAGCAGTATCATCAAAGATTTGATGGGAAAGAAGTGTCCTCATTTATAATTGCTCACTGGGGAAGGTGGTAGTGGCATTTCCTAATGATCTTTGTAGTACTCCTCTGTCCTGCGGGACCCAGAGTTGCCATCATTGTGTAAATGCCCAGCATACTTCAGTGAGGTGGGCACATGTTTCAGATACAACTGAAAAGTGAGCAGGCTCATCCAGCGTTACACAAACTCAGTTTGGTGTCATTCCTGAGTGCCATATTTAAAACCAATAGCACCTGACAGCATAGCCCACCATGCTTCTTTCATACTCCAGACCATCTGAAATAGGGAAAGAAATGTTGAGAACATAGAAGAAGAAAACTGTGTCATCACCCTAAGTCAAGGTCCTTAGTGTTGCTTTGTACCTTCCCAGAACCTCTGGTCAATTGGCAACCACTTTGCGTTAGTTGTTCCCTGTGCCAAGGCTTGCAACCTACCTGGAGGGCTCTTAAACCCATTTCTGACAATATTGATGGAATCATTCCGACACTACTCAGATTACTCTTACAAGACAAGCAAAGATGTCAGCCACACCATGTCTTTTTTTTTCAGCATCACTCCCCCGTGCTCTGTCATGTGAGTGGCAAGTGTCTGTTTAGCCTGGAGAGAAGTTTGTTGAAAGCAGATACTGTAAAGTTAGAACCATTCCAGAAGAAGTGTGTACAGCTTGGGAAAACGATCCATCCACAGAAGCAGAGATTAGCCTTTCTGTGCAATCACAATAAAAGAAAAGTCCCATGCCAGTTTCCTCTCTCTTTCTTGAGTGATTGCACTGTGTGTAGGTCTGTTGGACTGTATCAACTTCTTCGTGCAGCCCATAATTCATTGCCATGCTTTTGGCTCGGTCCTGCAGCTCAGATATGCAAATGTTTGAAAAATCAGCTACTGCTTATGCACACCCAAGCACAGGCAGAGACTTTACAAGATATGCGAAATCTGTGTGCCAGCATATTTGTGGGCGCTGAGCCCTTAAGCTTCAGAGTATTTTTACCAAATACAAAATACTGATAAAAATGCAACAGTATGTTTATGTCATGGTTCTAAGAAACATTTCTGACTGTGTGCAAACAGTCTCATTGGGCTGGACTACCTTTTATAATTTTTTTTTTCTGTTTGCAGTACATAGCACAGAAGGCTCTGTGGCTGTCATCACACTGAGGTGCCCCCACAGCACCCACAGCTGCAATTAAACACATGAGGAAAGGATTTTACAAGCTCAGAAAGAGGTAGTAGATGTATATCAAATTCTGCTGAATTATTGAGACAGAGAATACCTTTCTTCATATGGTCTGGAGAAGTCCCCAATGTTTCCCATCTCAGTATAATGCTCTTCTCTTGCTGTCAGTCAGTCCCAAAGTGAGCAGAGCTGACAGATGTCGATTATTTCAGATTTTCCCTTTCCTAAAGACCTTGACAGCCTCAGCTGCTGAGCAACAAACTTACCTTTTTTTTTTTCTCCTTACCTGTTTGCTCCCACTGTAGCTGTCCTCTCTCACGAGGAGATGTAGATTCAGTTCATATCATGCAACATCAATACTTTGCACTCACTTTGCTGAAAAGAATCCAAGGAACAATACAACAAACTACCTCTCCTCTATCTGCTGTTTATTGCAGCCACCATCATCTGTGCTTTCATTTCAGAAGCAGTTAGGTATGACAGAAGCACTTTAGGATAGACACAGCAGTGCTGTGCCAATAAAAAAAAAATACAGTTAAAAAAATCTGCAATATGCATATCAGCAAAATAAAACAAGTGGAAAAGAAAGGCATTGAAGTTTCAGTAGTAATGAAAAACCCAAACTGCAAGATCTGTCTGCATCCTTGTTGCTACTACATTAACTGAATCAAAACAATAGTTTAGATCACGCTCTGTATAGTCACAGCTACTAATACACAGCTTTTTGAAGTTGGATAACACATTCTGGATCAATATATGGAAAACATGGCATTTCTGGATAGTTCCGAAGTGTATGGGATTTGGAGCCAAATAGTTAAAACTCTTTGGTAATTTGATTTTGTACAGGGGATCTCCCATAAAATAACATTGAGTTGTCTGTTATCTGCAGTCACTGAGGGTTAGTAATTCACTGCCATTGTGTTTCTTCTTTCTGATTATTGCGTGTGTAAGAATTCTGCTGGTAAGCCTCTTTCTTGTGACTTTTACATATTTTAGTTTCAGATTCTGTGGCCCTAAAATCTGAGCAGGGCAAGCAAAGATTTTTTTTTTTTAATTAGATGAAGAGCTCTACTAGCTAAAGCCTTTTCCCAATTCTCAGAACTCTTTTTTTTTACTGCAAGTTGATAGAGTTTAGTTCAAGTGTGTGATAAACAGGAGCAGAGCTCTTCCCGTAAAAGACAATCCTGAGAAAATGCAACTTAGTTTTCAGCCTGCGATAATGAGATAATTCATGGAGGGCCTGTCAGGAAAAGCAGCTTGCCATCTCTATGCCATTTTTAAAAAATGTGTATTATCTACCTTTTTACCCCTCCACTTTTTACAGAAATACAAAGTTTTCTCTATATTACACTGAAGGATGGCAACAGAAATCGGGGGAAAAAACCCCTCACCTTTTCTTTTTAAACACAAACATTTTAATTGACCTGGGGGAAGTGATTTCTGTTGGGTAATGGATCCACCTCTCTGCTCCTCCTGCTGCTGATCCCCATCCAGCTGGGTGATCTGTAGCCTCCCTTGCACTGACATTGTGTGGCTTTTCCAGCTGGTGGAGCATCAGCAGAGCCCTACACATGAACGCAGTCACTCACATTCCTGCCCCTCTGGGGGGAGTGCAAAGCCCAGTAATGCTGTCTGGTAGCAGAGTCTTCAGGTCTCTTTTTCAGCAGTTAACACAAAAGTCCATTGCAAACCCATCTATGCAACAATATTTGGTGCTAAAAAGGCCTGAGAAAGCCAGGACTGGGGAGAAACCTGTTCAAGATAGAAGAAAAAGCCTGCATTTGTCGGGTAGTGCTTTAAACCAGCGGAACTGTCTGGTTCAACTTGCTCTCACCGCTGTTAGGCCTTTTCCACATCTATTTTCCAGCTCTTATTCTTTTAATACAGAATAAATGTTCTTTCTGTAATTACATTGAAGTTATTCTATAAGATTATAACATTCTACTTTTCTGTCTGAGCAGGGTCTGTTCCATCTGAATTGTAAAGTGGATATAGGATTGCAGTAGTTACAGAAGGAAAAGCCGTATTAGACCGGAGTCCGTCATCCTGTAAGGGTATGATATAACACTGTGACAGAGGCCATATGAGATATTAAATTGCTATAATACAGAAGTGTTTTACACTTTCTTAAATTATAATGAGAAAGAGCCGCCCAGGAGTGGATTTCTTGTCAGTGCAAGAGCTGTGTTACCATAAGAGCAGGAGGTAATGCACAGACTGTTAGAAGAAACAGTCTGCCAGGTTGGTTCATGTGCTTAAACCTTCTCCAGCCTTAGCCCTGAACATTTGGGACCATAAGGTCCTGGGTGAACTGCTCTCATGCTTCCGAGCAGAAGAGCCTGGTTATGTTCTTGGGTCTTGAAATAAGATCTGTGAGAAAGATCAGTGGGTCTTTGCCTGTTGTTTTGGGGCAAAGCGATTCCCGGCTCAGCACTTCCCAGAGGCAGGAGGGGACCCTGTGCTGTGACAGATCCCCTCTGCTCCCGGGCAGCCCCATGCCCTCACAGGAGGCACTGGGCAGCTGGAGGTGGTGGGTTTGTGCTTAGCACCTGAAGGCAACTTTGTCTTGCTGGAAGGAGGAAAAATCCCCGTGGCATGTTTGCACAGGAAGAGATAAAAACCTTTTGGCATCCCGGCTGGTCTCAAAATTCAATGGCTCAATTCTGCTTAATTTCTCCTGCATTTTAATTGATGCAGCTGTAACTGGTGCCTTGTTTCACCCAGAGTGAAGCAGGCTTTGAAATAGCACTTTAAATGTATATACACTCATCCTCCCCCCACAAATTCCAAGTAAAACAGCCTTTTAACACTTCTTGTTAACCAGTACTACACATTAAATGCAGCTGTGGAAGCTGCCACTTTACAAATATCCTCTTTCATAACTATTTTTTGTAGATTTGTTTCCAGCAGAGTATGAAACCATGGCATAGAAATGCTTTTATAGTTTTCTGCTTCTGGACATATTATTGAGAGACAAGGAATATCGTTAGTGCAGAGCTTTAAGCTCTCACAACAGTTGTTTTTTTTTTTTCCTCTCAAAACACTTGTAACAAAAATACATTGCACCAGGTGCCCTGGTTTCATTTCTGCATGCTCCCTTCTCAGAGGTTTCACATAACTCAGAAATGGAAAGTCAAACTACACAGTGTGCATTTGCTGCTGATGGGTATATACACAGGGGCAGACTAATAAAAATACTGTATTTCTTCTCAATACAGTGTACATTTCCAGTGCTGAGTAAATACTAAATGCAATGGCTGAAAGATCCTGTTACTAAGGCAACCAACTCCCATGTTATCCTTAAATATATATACATAGTCTGTCTGCTACTTGAAAAGAAAAATTCTTGTCAAGATTTGCTGAACTGAATTCTTAATGAGGTCTGTCTTATAAAAGGCTAAATATTGTGAGTGCCTCAGCCTGGACTTTCAGGTTGACAGTAAGACCAAGAACAGAAGCTGATAGAGAAGATAATGATTTTGAAGTTGCAAAGTTATGACTAGCTTGTACAAAATGGTGGTAGGACAAAACTTTTCTAAGGCCTATGCCTGCTAAAAGTGACTTCAGAGAATTAATGTATGTAAATATTTCACTGTACCTTCTTCTGAGACAGCTCTTGTAGCTTGCTATATTAAGCAGACCAGTGTGTTTCTATGATTATTCCTTTAAGGAATGAGCCTAAGCAAAGCAATGCCCCATGGCATGGAGGTGCTGTGCAGCCTGTATCTTTTGCTGTTACTATTTATTTCCAAATACATATTTTTGATATTAGACCACATTGTATCCTAGAGCTGGCAAGAGGTCATAATTCAGTGCTGCTCCAAAAGAGTGAAGAGTATAGTTGAGGCACCACATGCACAGTAGAATTTTCCCAGCTTTCTCAGCTATGACTGACTTATTTCTTGCCCTAAATGTTGATTTTGGGGGCCACTCAGCTGTAGTTTTCACCCAATCTAAAAAGAAGACTTCCCCCACTGAAGGGTAAGTTCTTATGCAGGTGTGGTGTCAGTTTACTTCAGGACTGAATATTAATTAACTCAGCAGCAATACGCCAGCAGTGAGGGAGGCTGAAAGCCCAGAACTTCATGGCCTGACCTAAACCATCCTTGGAGGCAATCTTTGGTTTCATGGCAGGTGGCCTGGGGAGTACAGATATTTCAGTGGACCTTGGACTGAGCAAGTTTGCAGGTTCTTGACCTCTTCATGCTTTCAGTGAAGCACTACAGGCATTAATAAGTTCTGTATACAGGCTTTAGTTAGAGTTACCTTAAAAAAAAAAAAAAATAGTTTAAATAGCTCCAGCTTAGTGCCTTATCCCAATAGCTTGGGACACTAAATGAAGTTATCTATGATGGTGTTAATCACCCCATGTGTCTCTGAAGAGCCGGTATAAAATCAGATAAAAGGGGTCACAGAATAAGCTTGAGGAACAATGAAATGGTATCAGGTGAGACTTTCCCCTCCTAGTGAAGTCTTAACCCCAGTTTGTCTCTCACAGACATAAGTAGTGAGGCAATTCACAAATACTCTTTCCATCTTCTGTGTTAAGTCTAAGAATTTTTTGTTCAGAACTGTGGAAATTCACCTGTGGGGTACAAAGATCTCTCACTGCTTTGCTTTCCTTTCCTTTTTTCAACACTGGGAGAAGTGTCTGTGCCTTCTCTCAAATCATGTAATAAGGCTGGGAGGTCCTTATCCATGTCACTCAGTTGGGTTGTTCTCACTCCATGGCTTGAGTCCAAGTACTTTCAGCTCTTTTCAGCGTCTCAGAAGTGACACCATTCTGTACCCATTTTTAGAAAATACCAGGGACATGCTAAGGCTGAGAAAAATCCTTGCTCCTAAATAATCTGTTCTGCATAAAACTTTCCTTGTCTCATTTCTTTCTGAGTCTTTTCAGAGGCTTCCCTAGTGTGGTCATAAAGGCGGTGCTTGTAATTAGGGAAACTCATCGTTCCAAGCACAATTGATACAGTGCTTTTGTCAGTTATCCCCCAATAGGGATAATACTATTTTATCCTTAAATCCAGAGGTTAAATGCGTTTTAACCAAAGTCCCCAAACCCGATGCTTAACTGCAGCGTGTATGAGGTCTGTCCCATACAGTCTTCCTGGCTCACCAGCAGACGTTCGAGGAATGCACCCTCCCCTTGGAGACCTCTGTCCATCTGGAGTTCCCAAGCAGCCCTTAGGCTGCACTTCTCCCTTTTCATCAACAATAAGCTCCTTGCTCTCAAAACCTTCAGGGAATGTGGATTACACAGCCATGGAAATGGGATTTTTAGTAACAAGTGACCAAATGTTCAGACATCTCCTCTAAAGACGTTTGTGCTTCTAGTGAAAAAAAAGAGCCTGATCCCAATAAGGAGTCTATTTCTAAATTAATAATAATTTTTAAACACCCTCAAGTCTGAGATACATTAAAATACAAGGTGACATTTGAATACGTGCTGTGAGTCAGACTGATGCTCTAAGGCACATTGAGGACTGTTTTACTTGCAAGTAGCTCCATTTATTTCCGTGACCCAGTTATGGAGTAAGACCCCACTCAGCAAGAGAAAAGATGTTAAAAATGTGTCCACAATATTTGATGATAATTTGATTTCTCTACTGCCTTCCAGACCCAGTCGCCCCATTCTACTTTCACCATAGTGCAGCACCTCTTTCATAGATGCTGACATCTGTAGATGGCTGTCAGTCTTTGTGATGGAGAATATTAGAATAACATTGCAGCTGTGTCAATAAAGCAGATACGCATCCATTCATGAAGAGGATATTTTTGAGCAATTCTTGTGAAATATCTTGTTTTTTTCTCCTCTAAGTTGTTATTTGGGTTTCTGTGACTATGGTAACTTCTGCGCATTTGCATATTGTAGGCTGTGCAGCCACAAAAGGAGATAATTGATTTTCTCCCCAAAGTAATTTGGTACTCTTCACTTCAGAGATCATCCTTTGGATTATCGACTCCTTATTATTAGTCATTTGCAAAATTATTGCCATAGCTATGAGGTTCATAGCCCTGTCAGACTTTTGGCTTCTTTTCCTCTGGGTTTTCTTCCTGACCAGGAAGGTTTTAATCCTCTTGTAGTTGAGAAAAAAAGAAAA
>WBMY01007259.1:83245-215651 GCA_013397315.1 Donacobius atricapilla | reverse complement strand
AAAAAAGAAAAAAAAAGCCAGCCAGCTGTGCTGGCACCTCCTCCCAGAAGGCTGACATTTCAAATCAGTTCTTTATCAGCACATGCTTCTTTCTTGCCTTTATGATAGCCTCAAAAAAATGTTGCAAAGAGCTTGGTCAGTAGTGATAACCTCTCCAAAGCAGTGACCTACAGCAAGGAGAGGAGTGTTCCTGAGCAGCCATATTATAGTAGCAAATAAATAGTTTGTACTTTACTGCACTGTCACTCTTTTCAGTGTTCACATTTGGACTAACACTGTGGCCACTAGGCCTATGCCTACTTTTTTTTTTTTTTCTGTTTCAAATATATTCATAAAAGTTCAGCATAAAGCCTCACTCCAGGTTAAATGGTATGTCAATATTAATCATATTATTTAGTACAAAATTTTTGAAATTTTCAGACTAGGTTTTGGAGACTCAGAGTGGACCTAGTGTGAGAGCCTTTTTGGTTTGGGCTAGACATTCTTTTAAAGGTGAAAGGCGAAATTAATGTTTTAGGAAAAAAGCCCCACAAATGTATTGATAGTTCAGTGCTTACTTGCAAGTGTAACTTTCAAAGCACTTAGGACTTCACAGAAGTGATAGGCATAATATGAATTCAAGGTAAAATTTCAGCTTCAGACACAACTATTTCCCTGTTTGCACTCTATTTTCATAGTGGCATTTCTCAGTCTCTGCACTGTTCTAACACTGCGGGTAGCAGTGGGAGTGACTCAGTGCTTCCATTTCCATCTGCTGTTCCCTGCCTGTGCCTTTGTTGATTTCTGGCTTGTAGTTAAGGTAACCATTGAGTAGAAAGGTTGTTCTTTGTGTTTCTGCACAAGTGGTGTTGTGCAGTTGTATCTGAACTAGGCATAGAGGTGAAATGATGGAGCTGTCACAGTAAGCCTCCGTGGCAGTAGCATGCTTGGCCATCCATGGCGCTTCCACATCATGTGTTATTTTGGTTGTAAATCAATCTCTATGAGCTTCCTGCCAAGCTCATCATTCTGTTCGACAATTAATGTAGAACTGAAACCCAAAAATGTATGTACAGTTTTATTGACGTCCCAGTCATGACTTCCTTAGTGTTGGAGAAAGATTGATGTGGGGAGATGGTGTTCTGGGACAAAACATGGAATAACAATAAGGGCCGTAACTACTAATAGCATTTTTGTTGTTGTTGTTG
Source organism: Donacobius atricapilla (assembly GCA_013397315.1). Taxonomy (NCBI): domain Eukaryota; kingdom Metazoa; phylum Chordata; class Aves; order Passeriformes; family Mimidae; genus Donacobius; species Donacobius atricapilla. Next base: position 214,464 of record WBMY01007259.1, on the reverse strand, counting down.
TTGTAAAGTGTTAATTACAGCAGTATTCATAAACACGCACGTTCATGTGCATATACACAAACCCCTCATTTTCCTTTCTGTTTATTAGGAGCCATCCTTGTCTACCTAAAGAAGTGCTCAGGATCACCTCTGTGCAGTGAAGAAGAGCTCTGTATGTCCTTAGTCTTAGCCTAGCCCTGACAGACAGGTCTCTCATTTCAACCACATATTTCTCCAGTGAAGGTGATTCTGCAAACTTTACTGTAAACTTGTTCTGTAGCCTAACTTTTCCAATAGTTATAACATTTACCTATTATTTAATCTAAATTCCCCCTTGCTGCATCTTAAACCCATTGCTTCTTGTTCTGTTCTTGTTCTCTAATGAGAATAATTGGTCTATGTCATCTCTGTAACAGCCCTTTGCATATCTGTAGACAGTAATGCTTCCCCTCAGTCCTCTTTCCTCCAGACTGAGCAGCCCCTGCTCTCATAACCTTTCCTCAGAGGTCTTATTTACTCACTCTTAAATCATTTTTGTTGCTCTCATCTGAACTCTCTCCAGTGTCTCTGTCTGTTTTAAAATGCAGTGCCCCAAAATGAGCGTTGTTCTCCGAATGAGGCCTAGCTGGTGCTAAGTAGAGCAGAATAATTATCCTGCTTGTTTAACATGAGGTATTCCTCAGCATGGCTCTCGCCTCGGCTGCCAGGGCTCGCTCCCCTGGCCTCCCCATCCATTTGTTATCCTCAGCAACCCTGCAGAAAATGGGACCTTTCTAACACAATGTTTTTGGGGCGAAAATAAATAAATTGAATCCTGATGTCCTAATTATTCCCCATTCCTAAAGGGAGGCACTCCGCTCTTCATCTACTCACAGCATGGAGGGGCTGGCAGTGTCTCTGCTGTGTCCCCACAGTTCCACGTTGGCTCTTGGATAACTCCAAGTGCCGAGCCTGGGGTGGCGGCTGCAGGCCCACGGCACAGAGCTGTGTGTGGGCAGTGCTGACCCAGCTCACCTTTGGCTGAGATGCACCCCATCATTTTTAGTGTGGATGCACTGTTAACCTCTTGGCCAAGCCTTGTGACTCAGACATTGCATTTTCCCAGTCCACTGCAGCTCTGGAGACCTGCACAGGAGCCTTGTGTAGGTGGGAAGGGCAGCTCTGGGGAGTGTGGGGTGGTTGCCACCAGAAATAGCAGGGTCAGAGGAGGAAGAGCGCATTAATTTATTCAGTCCCATTCAATGAGTGGAGGATAACTTCAAAAAAAGTTATCAAAGCAAGGTGTTTTATTTTGTTTACATGCCCATACCAGGAACAATTTGATGGAGAATCATTCCTGATATTTGTTTGGGCACTTGGTGTTTAAGATTTGATCTTAAGGGGTGAGGGGTGAGGCTGTCCAGCAGCATGGGAACTGCAGGGACAGCATGGCCTCACAGGGATGGCTCAGTGCTGGTGACAGGCAGGCACTGATTCGAGGCTCCCTTGCAGACAGAAGCTAAGAGGTTATATCCAAGTCTGTGCTGGCTCACACCTGTGAGAGCGGAGGTGCTGATACCCTCAGAAGTATTTCATCCAAGGAGAACATGGACAAACATGGGATATTGCCCTAAATATCAGCCATCACCATTTTGTAGGATCATGTAGCAAAACCTGTGTCACTCTTATGTTACAATTTACACCCAAAATACAGAGACAATGATATTTCCAATGAGTGCCATGTGACATATTTAAAATGTTCGACAGGCTTTGGAGCTAAATCCAGTGCCCTCTCTTTCAAACATCCCCTTTGACTTTGCAGAGCTTGGAGTCAGCCCTGGAGACCCCCTGACTGGAAGTGCTGCTGAAGATGATTACTTCTTTCAGAGAGCTAGACAGTACCTGCTGACACATTGTTTTGCCTGCAAAGAATTAAAAACTCAGCGAATGAATTCTGCATAAATGTTCCAGTCAGACTACAAGAGAGAATGTGAGTGGTAAAAATACACTCACAGTCTCAGGCTCTGTGTTCAGCAAAGGCGCTGGGCCAGAGCTTTGGCTTTGCTGAGTCCACGTTTGTTGAAGCAGAGTGAAAAACTAGTTATGACTTCCTAACTGTGTGCCTGCCTGCCAGCCCACACCAGGCTGGGGAAGCCATGGAGCTGCTCTCGTGACAGCATTTCCATTGCCTTAGTCTCGATGCATACGGATGGTGTAACCTGGGCACATCCCCTAGCCATTCCTTCCCTTTCTTGTCTCTGTCTCCGCTGCTGACATGGGCCTTGGAGCAAAGGTGGCGAAAGAGCAGCAGAGCAGTCTGAGGGAACATTTCAGTGCTAGCAATCAATCATGCATGCAGGTAGCACAGCTTTTCTCTTTTACCTCAGCACCTCTTAGGCGATGCAGAGAATGTGCCCAGGATTTACGAGGCTCGTGCTGCATGCAGCCAGCATCACTGCCTGCTACATTTTTCCACTTCGGTGCACCAGTATGCTGCTTAATAGACCTCTGGCATAATGTGCAACAGTACCCAGCTCTGTACCTTAGAGCTAAAAATGAGGAGACAGGAAGAGATGAACAGCATAGCTGTTTTTCATGCTGCACAAAGGGAAATTACACAGGAAGTAAGTCACCTCCTGAAGAGACTAGACACAAGAGGAGTTATCTTTCTCCGTTAAATTAAAAAGAATGATTAAATGCCAGATAATTCAAGCACTTCGGGCAGATACTGCATAAGCACTTTTCTTGCTAAGGAAGTAACCACGTAAGTTACTGACTTTAAAACAACTGAGAAACTGCAGTTGTAAAAAATCACTGTTGCTAATTTACCTTCTGGCAGGTGTAGGAACCAATTTTGGCTCCAAGTAGCACTTCATGCAGTACTACAATACTGCAGCTTGTAAAGAGTACCTGAACATGTGAGGATATGGTGTCTGGGCTGCTCCATGCTTGACTGCTGAACTTGAATGGCCCTCACAAAAGCTTCACATATTGAGCAAAGAACTGTGAAACCCTGCCCCAGATAAATGCCTAGTCTGCTGTCTCTTTTTGGCTTTGCAAAGGTGTGCAACACTGGATTCACATAAACTGACTGAAGCTGGGGACACTGGAGCAAGGTATCCTTGAATCTCTTATCACATCCAGCATCTCTTTGGCATTTCTTGTTAGCTAGGTCAATACACCTGCCAGAGGAAATCCTTTTCTCTGCTGTCTCAACACTAACCCTGTTCTGTCTCAATCACAGCAGGTAAAATAAACCAGAATGGTCCCTCCAAACTGTTAGAGGGTTTTCAGCACAGCCAACATAGCAAAAATCTCCATATCTGATCTTGTACCCAAGGAAAGATTTTTTTTTTCATCTTTCTATTTTTGTCCTTTTTACTTCATACCAGCTAGCACATTAGTCATATATAAAGGAAAAGTACAGTTCTTTTTAGAGGTTTTTCCATCCCAGTGTGTATGAAAACCTTCCCATTCAACTCAGCAGATGTTGGCAAGTTGTAAACCTGACCACTAAAGGACAGTCCCATAGAGAAAGGGATTCATTCCATTTCTAAGCTCTCTGATTCTGGGGTCTAGCAATTTTCTCCTGGTGAGGGTTTGCCACCACCACGAAATATGAGCAAGGAGTTTGTAACTGGGGTTGAATTGGAACTGATCAAACAAAAACTTCCCCTAAAACTCTAGTTTCCTCATAAAGAGAAAAAGAAATGCTACAGCCAAATAAAATTGTCTGCACAGAGTCCTGGCACAGTATTGCTACCCCACACTGGCCATTTCATGCGATCAAGATTTAGGTAACACCTACAGGCCTTTCAGCTCCCCCAGCAGCAGGAAAATTAGGGGAACTTCCTCGTAGTCTCTTGCTCTTTCATACTGTCAGCATTACGTAAAAGGTCTCTGAATCAGTGGAATTGTAGTAAAAATAAAGTAGTGGTGTGTGAACCTATCTCTCTGGTGTCCCAGGCTGGAGAGAGAAGCAGAAAAACTTTGTTATTCAGGTCAGCTGCCTGTCTTTGGTTACTGCTCTGACTGCAGCTGAGGGCAGTAGGGGAAGGAGAACAACACAACCTATCATTTGCAGCTCATATCAAAAGCTGACCAAGCCAACGCAGTCTCTTTCTCCCCCACCCTTATAAATGATAGTGATAACTTTTATGGGATAGGAAAGGATCAAACTGTTGTTATTATACCTTGCTCCTTTGAAATACATACTTCTGGTTGCCCCTATATACTTTGCTACTCAGGTCCTAATAATGTGATGGGCTATCTATAACCCTTTCTAAAAATAATCTTTGAAGGGTAAGTGGGACAGAAAGCCCCCATATCTTTTAGAGACCAGCCCTAAAAGAAGATTCCTTCTAAATCCATCTATTCCAGTCAATAGGGCTTGGCACAGCCACTACGTCTGCTATTCCAGACCTTAAAAGATAATTTATAACAGAACTTTGAATGTTTCCTGGCTCAATGCATTTTTTAATATACTGGATCATTTGCATTAGTGTCTCTGTTCACCTTATATTTCATGAGTAAGTAAATTGTGGAAGGTTAACCTCTTCTATAAAAAAATAGGACTTTATGTGGAAGTCAATATTGGCACAGTCTGGAGAAGAACTCTGTCTCGGCTGTCGGTGAATGTTTTGTCTGGCCTTCATTGCAATTCTTTTGGTTTTACTCAGTCTTTCTTTCTTTTTACTTTTTTTTTTTTCCTTTCCTTTTTTTTTTTCCCTTAAGCTAAAAAAGGAAATTTAATAAACTAACATTAGCATCAAATTCTCTAAATTGCCAAGTCATACTCTGGCTAGCTTTCCCTCCATGCTGTGCACCATGGTGAACATTTATGCTTACACCACATCCCTTCTTGAGTAATTTATAGCATTTAAAAGCTTAGTTGATCTTGTGGGCTGCTTGGTTCCTTGGTGCTTAAGTGGACTCTTGGCTCTGAGGCAGTGGCTCCAGGTCTAGCAGGCAGCAGTGCCCCCTCAGTGTTTGATTGCTCCCCTACTCATCCAAGGACTTAACTAGCAGTATGAAAGATTTCTCCCAAGACTGATGCACACAATTAAGTGAATTACTTCAACAGGGTGTGGATAGGATAGATTTAAAGTGGAACCTGTTACTGTGCCAGTGGCTGGATGACGATCCTGCTGTGCCAGTCACAGGGGAAGAAAATCCTTCTCTGCCAGTTCTCAGTGTAGAAGTTCTTGCTGTGACAGCAGATCCAGCTCACACGCTTGATATAATGCCCTCAATTACCATATCTTTGTAATTATCATCCCTGTCTGATAAGTCTTGTGGAAGCTATCAGATCTTGAGTATAGGATCTAGGAGACTTGTAAGAATATAATGTCTTGAATTGATCTGTCTGTTTAATGTTTCATCACTCTGCCACCAATTGATCATTCTTTGAATAAAATGATAGCATAGCTGTATGCCAACACTTGTGATTCATTTTCACTTAGCTAATCAAAATGTTGTTTCACAAGACCCTGATGATGTTCAGGATGCCTTTTAGGAGGTATTACCTTACACCAAGCTGGCTGACTCAGGTGGTCTTTTTCTTATGTTACCAGACCAAGCCCCATGATTTATGAGGCATGTTTTTCTCTAGCAAGTTCCTACGAGGGTGCAGAAGGGTTGATTAAAAAGTTTATCTGCTAGAGAGAAATCATAGTGAATATGATTTTTTTTTTTAGTTGAAGGAACTGCAACATCCCCACATATCCTGGATAAATAACTGAACATTTTCTTTTTTTACATGAAACGTAAGGATTTTATCCAAAGATTTCTGCCAGGTCTATGCAGATCACCATCCATCGTTAGCTAGCCAAGACAAGCATCTGTTTTCACTCTATCTCACACTGAAACCAAAATGTTAGGATTCAAACACTAACTTGTTTTTGGGAGGGCTTCTTTTAGCAATGTGAAAAAATGCAAAGAAAACTTCTTGCTGCTTCTCTAGTCATGAACTGTTTGTAGCTCTCTTTGAAAGCACGCACCCATCGGTCAGGGAAGTGACTCTTCCTTTTTTATGAATGCTAGTTGTTCTTTTTACTGCTGTAATCCTGATGAGTTAAACAGTGTAATACAGTTTGATGTTTGCTGTAGCAGTGAAGTGGTAAGTAAAAATCACCTCTAGTAAGAATTAAGCACTGAAGTAGAGTGAAGCAGTGAGTCAGGATACTCTAATGTAGTTAAGAGACTGTAGCTTTCAGACTACAGTTGTAGGCAAATATTTCATAGGCCTTAGGGACACCAGTGAATTTTACCCAGAAAACAAAGCCTTTTCCCACAGGTTTATGTCTGGTATAATTATGTTCTAAAGTTCCGGTGCTTGCTTTTTTTTTTTTTTTTTTAATATTCTTTGAGCCTCGGCAGCAGTAGCACTGGAAAAAATTGCTCTGTAGCACTGAACACTGTCTGCCTACAGCAAAGGCAAAGTTCATAAAGGACACAGAAAGCACAGAGCCCCTGTTAACCTTCTGAGAAGGAAGGTGTGTTTGTATGCGCCAAGAAAGCAATCTTTTTTTGCCTTAGGTCTTTGTACAGTCTCCTATGATTTTCTTCCAAAGAGAAAAGACGCCACTGTAGTCATTTTGTAACTATTATCAGCTTTAAAAAGACTGTAGAAGCATCTGGCAGGGCCAGAATTGTGATTCATCATGTCAGCCACCACCTTGCCCATTATTTTTTAAGAATTGAGTTAAACAGCCTCTCAAACACTGGCAAGTTGGATAGAAGCCTAACTCAATGGCTGGTGGCTGGAATGGCCACTGGAGAATGTCCTGCAAAGTGATCAATAATCCATATCAGTTTTTTGGGGTTTGGGTTTTGGTTTGGTTTGGGGTTCATTATTGTGTGTGTTGTTTTTCTGGTTTATTTGCTTTTTTTTTTTTTAAATAAACAGTGCAAATATTAACTTTGAGAAAACCAGCTTTCTCTAAGACCATCATGTCAGACTTCTAACCACTGCCTTTGCTTTCTGCAACATTGATGGCCCTTTGAGTTAGTGATGCTTGTGCAATTCCAGATGAGAGCTCCCAGTGCTCACGTGGTACCTCTTCTTCCTGATTAAGCAGAACAAGTGAGCACCTGATTGACTTTTACCATAAATGCTGACATTCTGCAGCCAAAGGGGAGAGGGGGGGAAAAGAACCTTTTGACAGTGTTTAAAGCACAGAGGTCGTTTGCAGCAAGGATTTCCATTTCAAGAGATTTGTTAGTGTAGTCTTGGATTAGTGTATGCATCAAAAGCTGTACTTAGGAAGATTTTCAGCCTTTGAGGCCCACACTTACCAAAGCTCTTTGTTGTTCTGAATCCATGATTATGTGCTGAATAATGAATATTTTTTTAAAGCCTTATGCAGCCATACTGTGATACCTTGACAATTTCAGCCAATCTCACTCCCTCTCTTTTTTTTTTTTTTTTTTGACATTTGCCAACAAAAAACTTCTAGCAAAGACTTTTAGCAGTTTAGAAGTTCTTCAGTGCCAGGCAACCGAATTGCTGAGATGCTGATTTAAAAAAAATTGAAAGGTATCTTATGTTGATTTTGTTTTAGAACAAGCTGACAAGCTGCAATTGAGGTTAATTGACCTTTATAATGGATACACAGGACAGTGCTAAAGCTGTATACATAAACTGCAAGTTTATTTGATAGCAAATTGTGTTAATTGACATTCATTGTGCATCTTTCTGTTGTTTATTGCTAGTTGCTCATGTGAATAGTTTGTTGATATTATAGATAGGATAAACATTTGCTTCAGATAAATAGGATTTTCAGTTGAATAGGTTTTAATTAAATGATCCCCAGTATTCAATTTTGAAACGATGAGGTACTGACAGTATGTACCTAAACCTCTTATCTAGGATCTCATATTGTTGAATCATGTCTCACACAAATTTGTTTATTTTTGTCAGATAATGCCTAATTTTTCTGCCAGTTGGGCAAGACTTAGGTCTTTTGCCAGAGAAAACAACAAAATTACAGTGTTGGAGAGACAAAATTTATGCAAGAATTATAAGTGCCTAGTCTGCATATGCTCATGCACAGCTCCTATTCTGCTGGACACTCAGTCATCATTATCTGTTCACAGACCTCACTAAACAGCTGTAGGGCTGGCCCATTTAGCTATGGTCTTTACGCTTTTCACAACATACAAGGATTCTCATACCTTAGCTAACTGTTAAATATATCTACAAATTCAGTCCAAACCAGTCAATTTTCCTTTTTTTTTTTTCTCTAGCGAAATGAAACTGTAGCTGACAAAGTCAATGGTCACATAGCCCCTTCCACTGATGATGGCTTTCCCTCCACTCTGCAAGCAAAATGAAAAAGCAGCCCCTCCAAAGCCTTTTCTAGGTCATTTAGCATGTTTTTCTTAACCAAGTTAAATAAGAAAAGACTGCTATTACATTTTATCTGAAAAATAAAGCATAACTAAGACAGGTAGATGTCCTGCAGGCATGTGCATACAATTGAGTGGTGCACAGCTATTAGTTAGCTGTTATGGTCTTTTACCTCCTTCTGATACTTCAGCACTCTCTTTAAATAGCCATGTAGCTCAAAACATCAATAAGGAGGTATTTGCTGCATATTTTTACCAAAGAGACATTTAAAGAGAAATAACTGTTGTTGAGTAAGTTACATTTTATTTTAATATGCCCGTGTAAATAATGATAGTCATTCACCTCTTATGTTGGAGATGAGAGCAAACTTGGGAGGCAAAGTAGTTAGGTAATAATATACAGAGAGATTTCTTTAAAAGAGTGCAAGTTCCTCTGGTTGCTGGATTCATTTTTCTCTAAAGTGTTTTTTTCCTCACATGAGTGGCTTTCTATTTCTACTTCTTTTACATTTGCAGTCTCTAAAGTCTAAGGTTATTGCCAACAGTATTTTGAGAAGTCCCTTCCCTGGAGGATATTTTTTTTTGATAGGCAGCAAGGGACTGCTCTCATATAGGATGGTGAGCATTTTAGAGAGATTTGTGATATAATGTGCATCCCAGGCATAAAGACCTTGTTTCTTTTCAAGGAAAAGTGGCAAAAGGCTGGAGCCTGATATTCAGCTCTGGCTGAGCTAACCAGCTGCAGGAGCAGTCACTGAGACCCGCACTGGGTACTGGGCATCAGAGCAAAGCAGGTCAGTGTTGTCTGGATGAAGTGCTTCAGAAGATGGGAAGAGAAGCAGCACAGGCTGTCTGTCCTGGTGGCAGAGTATACAGTGCATGCATACTCCACCCCAAGTCACTGAGTAACCCTCAATACTTTTATGTTTGTTTGTATTCAGGTTATCTGTGATTCACACAGTGAGGTTCCCTCTGCAGGAAAGCTGAGGCTTGGGAATGATTCAGATTGAGGCCCTCCCATGCCCTCCCTCCCTTAGCCATATGGACATGAGTGGTAGCCACAGGGTGTCAGCCAGCTTGGCCACAGTCTGTCAGAATTACCTGATGGCCCTGCACAGTCCTGACCTGCCTCCATGTCCTAATGCTGAATTGCACAACATGGCTACACCTTTGATGTTCCACCCTAAAAACCTGTCTATGAGACACAGCACAAAAGATCCTCCAGAGAAATATTCTAGACTGGCCTGGGGAAAGGGCCTTAGGAGCTGAGGACATATGTGTTCTGCCCAGGAAATATGCATTTTGTGGGACAGTGGTCAGGCTTAAATTAAGCAGCCAAGGTATGTGAACTTTTAAGGAACACCACTTGCCCTCCAGCCCTCTTGTCCCTCATTTCTGTATGACTTCTTGGCACAGGAAGGTTTCCTGTCCTCTTTCTGTCAGCAGGCAGTTCTCATGCCTAGCAGAGATTTCTGAGCATGTCAGACCTAACTCTGCCAAGCCACAAAAAATGAAATGACCCTCCAGACCCTCCCAGCCGATCATGGACCTCCTTCCACCTGTGTCCTCCTTCTAGCAAATACGTATTTCCCTGAATACATAATTCATGTTCATTGCAATGACTGCTATTCATGCATACGTGATGCAACTCTGTAGATTTAACAGGTGTGTTGCCATGAATTTGTTACTGTTCTCCAGCTTCTTTTGCCCATGTGTCTGTAGTGAAATTTGTGGGCCTTTCCTAGCTAGGAGAAAATAGAAGGTCTGAAATCACTTTTATTGGTTTTGCAGTGAACAGACCAGTCCTTCCTCTAGGAGCAGTTAATCATAGAATCATAGAATTACAGAACCATAGAATGCTTTGGGTTGAAAGGAACCTTACAAGTCATCTATTCCAACCCCCTACCATGGGCAGGGACACCTTTCAGAGGACCAGGTTGCTCAGAGCCACATCCAACCTGGCTTTAAACACTTCCAGGGATGGGGAATCCTCAACTTCTCTGAGCAAGCTGTTCCACTGCCTCACCATCCTCGCTGCAAATAATTTTTCCTAATCTCTCATCCAAACCTACTTTCTGTCAGTTTGAAGCCATTCACCCTTGGCCTGTCACTCCAGACCCTTGTAAATAGTCTCTCTCCATCTTTCCTGTGGGCTCCCTTCAGGTACTGGAAGGCCATAATTAGGTCACCCCGAAGCCTTCTCTTTCCCAGGCTGAACAATTCCAATTCTCTCAGCCTTTCCTCACAGCAGAGCTGCTCCAGCCCTCTGATCACCTTGGTGGCCTCCTCCTGTTGGACTGGCTCCAACAGGTCCTTCCTGTGCTGGGAACCAAAACTGGGTTCAGTTTAAGGGTTGTCAACCTGCAGCAAGGATTCCAGCCTGTGCCTGTGGCAAGGATTCCTGCCTGTGTCAGTCCTCTGGGCAGTCCTCAGGAAATCATAGGCAGATGAGGAGCTGCAGGGTTGTGGTTTCATCAGGTGATTCTGGGGACATACAGACTGAATGCTCCATGCAGCCATTTATAGCCTCCTCCACATTCTCCTCAGCTGTAGGCAAAAATCTGCTCGTTGCCTACCAGGAACCGAGGATCAGGGACACAAATGAACATCCCCTGCAGGAACTGTTAAACCAAAGGGATATACTTGTACCATCCAATGTCACCTATTTCTGGACCTGCACAAAGAGTGTCATTGCACAAAGCAGTACTACAACATATGCAGCCAGCAGACAGAGCATAATGCAAATAATCTACTCAGAAGCCAACATAGCTCAAAACCTCATCTTTGAGCTGTGAAAAAGGCAGAGTGTTTGCCACGCTGTCGCTAGACATGTTGAGACTGCTTTTCTCTGACATGACAAAAGGCTCAGGCACCTGTGACACTGTGACTCAGTTGCACAACTGCCATCAAAGCTGCCTTAAGACAGATATGAAGCTGCCATTGTGACCCAAGGCACTGAATCAGTCTGTGGCACATCTTCCCTTACCTGCTGCCCACAGATCTGTACGTGTTTATGTGGGCAAAAAGAAATGTACTGGCTTTGACTTGATGGAAAAGCTGATTTCCAGGCAAGGGGCAGGTTGTACTCATCCTGTGAACACTGTGACATCTTCAAACTGGCCTGTCTGTTTCACAGCACCCTTTCAATACTGCCTTGTTATCTCTGCACCAGCCTTCTTTACAGACAGGTCTACAGCGTGATGCAGCTCCATGACAATGCCAGAAATTATTTCAATTGCCACTACGTGGGAGAAAGTGCTGTGGTATAAAGGTGCCCTTTATATCACAGCTGATGAGCTGTGGGCTTCTGCACATCACAGACCAGATACTCAGGGGTAGAACTGGTGAGGTATGGGATGGAAAACTGAGTGGTAAGGTGGGTGGAAAATTGGCTGGGCTCAGGGTTGTGTGAGTGCTGTGAAACAGACAGGACAGTTTGTAGCTGGCAGCCTGTAGTTGGTTGAGTCCCTCAGATATTAATCTTCTCCAGATATTCTGCAGAACTGCCCACATTGTTCTTCATGCTTCCTGTGCTCACGGGCACCTTAGCAAAATGAAAGCAAACCCCTCCTTGCTGGTAGCCCCCACGCTGCTGCATTCATGCACTCTGACTTTAGAAGTGTTGTTACAAATTCTGGAGAGCAGGATGCTGCCTCCTGAGATCTGCAGGCTGGTCCACATGGGTCATAGGGCTGCGGCCTGGCACTCAGCTCCTATCTTTGATGGCAGAGCAGCCCTCCTTTAATGTGATGCCAGCTGTGGATGGCAGTCACATGGGCTGAGCATGGGGCAGCACTGTTAAACACTGCTGACTGTGACCAGAGACGGTTTTGCTTTGGGAAGGAGGAGGCCTGAAAACACCTGAATTTTTGTCACCAAAGTCTGTCTTTGTGGCTTTCTGCTGTGGGCAGCAGCAGCACACGTGTCAGTATCAGCCCTGGGGGAGTCTGCTGCACCTGCACCACAGCCTTGTGCACTCAGAAAATCCCCACTGCCTGAAGGCTAGAAGGGCTGCCCTCGTTAGCTTTGCCTCTGCTGTTACTGACTGGTTTTGCATCTTTTGGTAACTGCAGGGAACAGGCTCCAAACAAGAGACTTGTAATGTTTTAGTTCTCCTTAAATGTAGAGGAAGGTTAATAAAATGAAAAGTGATGTGACACTCTTGAGCAAGTGACAGAGAAGAACAGAACCTCTACTGCTTTCTTCTCTTCCCTGTCTCAGGGACATTTTAAGGATTACTTGAAATTCACTCAGATCTCCACCAGACTTTTTCCAAGAGTTCCTAGAATAACCTTTTATTCAGATTTCCCAGCACTTAAAACAATTGGAGAAATGCTTCTGCTATTCCAAACAGTTTAATCCATGATCCATGTGATTAACGAGATCACCAAGACAGGAAAGCATGTTGAGTCTCCTTCTTGTACGAAACACATTTCCTCATTCTTTTTCTCAGAACAGTGTGAGAGAGCAGAAGTGTCACAGTTTGAGATCTAATCTACTCTGCCTTCACAGGAAGCTATAAAAGTCTCAAGCAAGCTTACAGTTGATATATTTTTCTAAATAAGAAGTCCTTTGGACAAAGTCTTACTGCTCAGAGATCAGAGCAGTTGCAACCCATGCCCTTTGTTCTCAACTACTTAACCTTACACCTTGTATCCCCTTGCCATCAGCCCAATAGGCAGAGTTTAATTCCCGTAAAATATAGCAGCTGTTGGGTATTTTGCTCTGTTGAAAGCTTTGCCTGTCTCTCTGCCACTGGCTAGGGAGGCCTGTTTCCATTTTCAAACCTGTGCAAATTAATATTTCTCAAAGTATTTATATCAGGACACAGCTCTGGTCTCTGTGGTCATTAGTCCTTGACCCAACTAACTTATCTGCTTCTTGACAGTCACAGTAATATTTAAGCTCACCTCGACATACTTTTACAGGTTCAGCAATTTTGCTGCTGTCTTCAGAACCTGAAAACTAAGGGCCTCTGCTCCAAAAGCCAAAAGATAAGCCCTTCTGAGAGGGATTCAAGCTGAATTTAGTCCTTCTCTAGAATGAGGAGATGATAGAAGCCAATTCAAACCCATTCTTCCAGAAGTTAAGTCATATTAAGTAATGTCAGTACGGCGTGTCATGATACACCGCTGGCAGAAAAAGCATTAAGAAACAAATATAGCTGTTTGATAGAAGGTCTTACATTCTTCATCCCACCAAGCGTTCTGCATCCCCACCATGCCTGGCAGCGTGGGGTTATTGCTGCTAAATGATGACGTTTGTTGTTGGTATGAAAACTAAGTTAAAACCAGAAACAAATCGGGATAGTAGCTCCCTTTCTGGCGTATTTTTTTTTTCTAAACAGAATTTATTTACTCCAAATCTTTGAAATCTTGTTAATGCAATTTTTTAAAATTGCAGTTTTTTATACTACAGCCTTCAAAGCAGATTTGTGTATTAGGAGTCTGACAGCAGTAGTCTTTTTAGAAGTCATGAAAAGTATAGAAAACCTTTATATTGAGGAAAAGAAACAGAAAGGGAGAAAAGATTTCCATTTGTTTATAGCTTCTTCAGAAATACTCTTTTTGGGGTGGAACTTTTTGTGTTTCATCTATTCTTGAAGGTGATTTTCTTCAAGTTGTCAGCAATATGTGGAAACTTTTTAACATAAATGCAAAATGCCTTAAATTATGAAAATTGTGTGACTAATGACTGAGCAAAAAAGTCTCTCAATTGATTTGATACACAGATTCTTGTGCATGCTAAAAATGCTCAGTGGAATTACCATTTACTGTGTTAGTCTTAGAAGAGAGCAGTCTTTGAAATGTAATGACCACGTTAAAAATCAAGTATTTTTAAAGGGCTTAAACATATGATTCTGTTTATTACTGAAGGAAGTACTCCAAAATAAGACAGGCAGTTAAAATGTGTATTCCAGTGTGAAATATACTGGGAAAAGACAATAAAATCCCATATGAAAGACAGTCAGGTACAATAACCTGAGTTCTGTATACAAACAAATACTCTATTAATAAACTTCACACCACACACAAAACGCAACATCTTCACAAAATGTTATCATAAAAGCATAGCACTGATCCTGATGTTACTCCCCTCCAAGTTTGAATTCTCTGTATAATTCTTGAGACAAATGAGAACAGGTGTGAAAAGAGCCATAAGAAAATTGCTGCTGCATAGGCCATTCGGATGGCTCTGTTCTTCCACAAGGTAAGGACCACAGAGAGCTGAATTCAGACTCACCCTACAGTTCTCTCATGCCTCCAGGAAAAAGTACAGGAAATGACAGTCTTCTTTAGAACTCATTTTGGAGGCAAGTGGTGTGAAACAGCTTTAATATTAGTGAGAATTGTCTTGGTGGTTTTCAAGGTAGGGTGTGACTGTATCCACCTTTTTATTATGATGATATATCAATGGAAATACATTCTGTACACAAATCAGCAAGTCACAGCTGAAAATAGAGACAGTGTGATTAATCAATATATTTTTAAAATAAATATATACAATATTTACATTTTGGACAGTTCCAGAAATGAACATCTCCAGATTATTAACCGTTACCTAAAAAAAAACTTTACTATTATAGAAAATGCTTTCACTGTACAAGTATTTATAAATACTTTTGTATAAACTTTTCCAGGGAAATACCTGTGGATTCATTGAAAAGAAAAACATGAGAAATTCTTATTATCAACTAATATTTAGCTATCGAGTGTCCACATATGAAACAGTTTAGAGCATCATGAATCAGAAAAAGTAGATTTTCAGTGTTGAGAATTATTTGTGTTCTGCTTCTGTGCCATCATACTGACAAATGTGATTGTCTTTTCTGAAAATCTGCAGAAAAGCAGCAGGACCAAATCAGTTTGACTCACTGATTGTTATTGACTGCACCATGTCAGACAGGGCTTCTGGGTCTGCTTCTTCTTTACCATTATCTGAATTTTCTGATGAGATGTAACAGCCAGAATCTCTTGGACAGTCATTTAACTGTGACTTGTCAAAACTCTGGTGAAGGCTTAAGTTCTGTGTCTCCTGACCACCCTCACTTTTCTGCTGTTCTTCAACTAGGAAGAAAGAAAAAGAAAGAAAAAAATGTCAATACAAGTACCTTGGGAAAGAGCTGAGATAGCAGCATGGCTGATCTTGAAGAACTTTGGAAACAGAGCTGTTAATCTACACACGACTACATCAATATCGTTTGTCCATCAGAAATAGAAACCTCAACATCCGAGAATTAAAAGTATGATTACATGAGTGTAACAACATCTGATTTGACACTGAGGTTGGTATTTTTCCTTCTGGATGTTTCTCAGAGGTGAGTGCTGGAGGCTTTGGCCTGACCCTTTATGCTGAGGTCCTTCAGGCTGTGCACAGTTCAACAGTCCCCGTGCCTGGTCACCGTGCCCACAGCAGTGAGGGAACCTTTCCCCCTCCCGTGCTCATGTATCCCAGAGTGGGGTCCTGAATTAACCACAGAGCCCACTGTGCCTTGTTCATAACACACTGCGCTATAGATCTGTGTCTTTTGAGTGCAACCCCCACCACCTGATGTGCTCTCTGCAGGGAGACAGAATGCCCTGGCCTTCGGAAGTGCTCGGCACAAAGATATGGTAACCAGATTTTCTAAAGCACTGAGCTTTTCAGCAGGAGTGGGTGGCTGACGGAAACTTCCTAAGCTTAACTTAATATCCAGAAGGTTATTTTCCAAAACACAGAAACCTCAGAGGAAGCTAAGATGCCTAATTTCTGCTGTATGGTTTTTGAACACAGTTCCAAAACTAAGCAGAAGCAAATTATCTTGCAAATAATTTGCCCTTGTTTAGTTGCTGTATGACTGAACTGTTCAAATTCAAAAGTCTGAACCTCAGTGGCAGTATCAACAGACCTCTCAAGAAAAGCTCAACAAGAGAGGACATACAAGTATATAACGACTCTTATATGCACTGGTTTTAAATTTCCTCTTCCTGTTCTCTGGCTGTGAAGTACATGTTTACTCACAGTAAATTTCTTAAGAAAATAAACTACAAAACATAAATCTTTCCATTTCCTACTTTTTTTTCTTGTGCTGTTATCAACCTCCTGTAGCTGTATTTTTACTTCAAACTGTATCTGGCTTTCTGAACAAAGTAAAGGGAACACATCTCAGTGGAAACAGATGGTTTTGCTCAGATTTTTAGCCCTTCAGAAAAATGGTACCTTTTTGCTTTTGCAAAGAAAGTGCCATTCTTCCACTTGATTTGTTACTCCTTGGTTAAAGAGTCTGTCCTGGATCTTTAGTCATATTTAAACTGTCTTAATTCAAGTTCAGGCAGAATGGGAGTCCAAAGATATGAAGGATTTAATGCTGTGTCAAAATCTAAATCTATTTTAGTTCCTAGAAATTTAAAATTTCCACAAAGAATGTTCATACTGACTTTTATTTCAATTGTTGGAAATTATAACATTTGGTAAAATGGGAGAGATTTTAAATTTGACCTTTTTTTCTATCTTGTATTGAATAACATAGACTAAATTAGAAATGAAAGACTGGATTTTTTTCACTCTTTTAGAGTGATATGGAACAGTGGGAGAGTTTCTTTGGGGACTTTTTTCATTGTGTGAGATTTCAAAAAGCTTATTTCATAAAGAATTTTGATTTACTGAGAAATGTTCTGAGGTCTTGATGGAAGACTTGTTGATTTTTTTGGCCCAATTAAATCTGCGTAATATCTTCTAACTTCCAATTTCCTAATAAATTGAAGAACTAAGCTGATTTTTAAAGAGTGCAAAGTCTCAACTTAGTTATTTTTTCAATAAAGTCTGAGGGCATAGGCATAACCAGATCTATTTAGAAGAATAATAAAAAAAGTACTTAAAATATTTTCCAAGGAATTAAAGTTCCACCTCATTCCCAAATAAATTAATGGTTAATTGCACTTGCGTGAAAGAGTACATGTTGCAGCAGATTTAATTGATATCTGTAACTGTTTTATCTCCTCACTTTACAGAACACAGTTTGTCATGTCAAATGTTATCTCTCTCTTTGCAAGGAAAATATTTGATCATGTAGGGTCCAATTGATTTCTGATTGAAGTCAGGAAGGAATTACAAAGGCACCACACCGGTGAAGGTATTCCCGCCGCTGTTGGCCGCGACTGAAGTAGCTCAGCACAAATAACAGCCGTGGCCCAGCCAAGCCTTGCCCTGAGCGTGTCCTCAGCTCCCTGCAGCACCATCCCACCAGGGCAGAGGGACCCAAGCCTTGTGCGGCACTGGGAGCCCTGCTGCCCTGCTGCCTCGCCCCTAATCCCTTCGGCCGCCTAATGCTGCTTGCTGCCTTTTCATCTACTGCTGCAGCGTCATCTGCTGCCCTGGCAAGCACTGACCTAAAAAGTGTTAATCCTGTTTACATTTTCAAGGTCGGAGAGAAACCCCCATCCACTTTGTTTGTTTTACAATGGAAAGAAGACCGAGTAACCAGTGGATTAGAAGGAAAATGCCGTCTCAGTCACTGTATTAGTGCCTTGTAACCGGTTGCCTAGATAATCTGAGCAGTTCCTATGTGAACAACAGATCCTATTTTTTTTTTTTTAATCAATGTCTCCCTAGTGTGTTTCATGGAAAAAATGCACAGACAAGCTTGGAACTGAGATTTTTTTTTTTTAATCTGAATTTAGATCAATTAGGAAAATGAGAAATTTCTATTTAGAAGACATACATATATGTAAAACTTCCTGTAAAACTAGTTGAATTTTCTTACATAAAAAACTGAAAACCAAAAATATTAAGGTATTTGAGACAGTAAAAAGGTTATATTTTCTATTTTTCATTCTAAGCAGAAAAAGTTGGAAGAGCATCCCTCCCCCTCCATTTTTATAAAGAAAAGACTGAAAGCAAACTTTAGTACCTTTTTTTTCTCTTTAAACAGTCTTAAATATTATTATGCAGTAACTACTAAACCACTTGAACAGGATGCTGAGTATTATAAAAATACATAGCATGCAGTTTTAGAAGTTGCTTCATGAGAAGAGCAAAGCAACTTTTGCTCTTTCCCTTTTTCTTTTTTAAGCTTTTGGCTCTTCTATTCCATTTTGCTTAAGTCCTTTCTCTAACATATACATGCTCAAGTTCTACATTAGGAAAGGTAGTTTTGCTGCTTCAATCTTTTGGGCATCAGAAGAAAGCCACGCTGCACAGAAAACAGGAATTGATAAAATTAAACTGCTGTTAGATGTTGCGGAATCATCAGAAATAACTATCTTATCAACAAATGGAAGTCCTATCATTTTTTCTACAGTAAAGCAGTTTCACATAAGATAAATGGCTCTCAGTCACTGTTGTCTATGATATGGCCAGAAGAGCCCAAGATATGCATCATTTTGACACATATATTCCAGTACTCCTTTAGACAGTAGGATTATATTCAGACTTCTGAAAAAAAATGCAAGGCCTTTAGCCTTGGTAAGAGATGTGTGATGCATCCCTTATCTTCCTCACTATTTAGACCTTTAAAATGAGTTTTTGTTATTCAATGACTTAGATGAGCATGACATGTGCCAGGATAGATTTCTTTTTCCTTCACCAGCGCTTTTCCCCTTTCTAATGAGGTTAAAGTCCTGATTAGGGAAGCACTTTAATCTTGGGTTTAAGGGAATTCAACTCAAGAACGCACAGAGGTCACCCTGACACCTGTGCAGTTATGTCAGTTTAAACCAGATGAGTGGCAGGAAGCTTGGATTTTGCCTTGGACAAAGAGAAGGTCACCCAAGAGCAAACCAAACTTCAAGAGTGTGCTTGCTGAGAGTTTTCCTTTGTGAGTTTTGTCCAGAACTGGGCTAGGAGCACTTTAGGCTTTAGGCTGAGTCACTCGCCTGCCCTCCTGGGAGGTACTGTGGTGCCGTACTGGGCAGCACCTTTCGGTAACTAGACTCAAAATTACAGAATCACAGGATACATGGAACAGACCTCTGGAGATTATCTGGTCCAACCCCCCTGCCAAGGCAGGGTCACCTGGACAAGGTGACACAGGAACGTGTCCAGGTGGGTTTGGGGTGTCTCCAGAGAGGGAGACTGCGCACCCTCGCTGGGCAGCTGTCCAAGTGCTCTGCCACCCTTAGTGCAAAGTTCTTCATGTTGAAATGAAACTTCCTGTGTTTTAATTGATGGCCATTGCTCCTTGCCCTGTCACTGGGCCCCACTGAGCAAAATGAGTTTTGGAGGATGAAGCCAGATCTCCAGTACACAGGCCATGTATCACCTGTGCCAGTTAGACCATCTACGTGTGAAAATGAAATGAGAACTCACAAAGCATCAAACTCAGAAAGGATCATTTTGGAGCAGCAAAGGGCAGTAATTCTTGGAAAAGATGCAGAGAAAACCTGAAGTGATTTGTGCAATACTTTGGTCATTCAGAAGATCAAATATTTTGTGGATATTTACAGATATGCAACTTGAAATATTGCATTCACTGAAATCAGTGGCATAGCTTTTGTGGGAGGGAAAAGTTACTGAACTGATATGAGAACTTGTTGTGAAAACAGAAATGAGAAGCTTCTTTTTTTATCTAAAAACTAGAAGCAAACAGATGTGTCTGAAAAAAATAAAGGTGAAAAATACTAATAGTCATGCAAGGATGAACTTCCTTGGGAAATCTGGCAATATTATGTTCAGGCCAATGAGTTGTACCACAGTACAGAATGGGAGATTGTCTTTGAGCACTATTTGACCTTGACAAGATACTGTGTGATCCCATGTATTGAAAGGGACTGGCCAGAGTAAAATGGAATTCCTGGTGCCTGATTCTCACGTAAGGAGTGTGACCGAGAGAGAACTGAAAGTCATGTCCTTATCTATCCTCTACCTTGCTGTCCAAGAACAATAAAGAATAAACCTTATTTGGTGTTAGTAGTGGAATTTAAAGTATGATCTGCACTTAAGTATGAAAAGTAAGCTAAGGAAATGGATTTGGGGAGATAAATGTAAAATGTTATCCCCCAAATTGTGCATATTCACCTTTTGGGGTTTTTCTATAAAATGAACTGTATGCACATATCCAATGAAGTCTAATATTTTTTTAGCTCAGAATAACTTTGGTCTAGTGTAACCCAGTGGATTTCAGGGATGAACCTCTTGCTTTAAATCATCAATGTGAGAGGAGAATCAAGCCTATTTTGCACACACAAAAATGTGTCCTGAGAAGCGGTCAAGAAAAGAAGTTCCAAGTTTCTTTTATTACTTTATTCATTAACCATCCAGCAACTGCCTCACTTTAAAAATAGCATCCTACAAAAGCACAGACATCCATCTCCTGTCTAGAAGCCATCTGGGAGAAGAATGGAAAGCTATTAAGAAATACTTTATGAAAAAGCCTTTTTTTTTTTTTCCCTCACAGCCATGAATTCATGGAAACCAAGACTTTTGCCCCAAATATATAGGTCTGACCAACTTGTTGAAAACCTAAAAAGATATCTGAGGAGGGCGGGAAGGTCATGAGGTGCTTACAAACCCTTTCAGTTCTGGGCTAGCCTTGCTACATGAAGTACTTGAAGATGATGAATTTGGGCCTGGACTCCCAGGAAAGAGAGAAAGAAGATAGTGCAGCAATAGAAATAAAAATCTTAAAAAACACTATTTATTTGCTAAATAAAACTTCCTTTTTTAAATTCATGGTATAAGATGGATAAAATGTATTATTTCAAAGTCATTCAGATATAAATCAAATGTAAGATTTAAAAAATGTCACTGCCAAAAATCCTATATTTTGCATGTTTTTAAGTAGCATATAATGTGGAAACTACTGCTGCAGGTCTTTTGGTTAGAAAACTCAATAAATGTTTATTCTGCAAAATGAATTATACACCACGAGTATGTGTCATGAAGAAATGACTTGGTATAACATACAATAAATGTCAAGAAAAAGCCAAGAAATGACAAAGAAGTTAAAAGCCTTGTAAAAACTGCTGGACATCTCACAAGATCAGATTTCACATTAAAGAAATACAAAATCTTGTTTTACTACATTTATAGGAGGGTCTAGTAAAATGAGCCTATTTTCCAGCACACTTGGACGTTCTGAGTAATAGCAGCATCACAAAAACTCAGAAACCGTTGTATTTCAACTCTGGACCATACCTGACTCTCCATCCATCAATCAAACACATGCTTCATGTAAGCATGAATGGAATGCAGAGACATGGAAGTCTTCTAAGCTCTGTGAGAAAAATGGGCCTAGAACAGTAAATGCAGTCTATGGCCTTAGCTTATTTTTTCATAAAGTTTATTTTTAAAAAGCGAACTTTTTCCCTGGAAAGTGCTGAAATTCTATCTAGAATTCTCTTGGCCAGTAAACAGATTACGTTGTAGCTGTGGGTAATTATGCAGCTCACTTCTAAGCAATGCACAAAATCAATTTTAATTAAAAAATCATTTATGCTGGACTGAGCCATGCCCATTTAGGAAAAAAAATATTGACCCAGGAAAGTTCAGTCCAGATGCAGAATTCACTTTCACAGTAGCACCCAGCTCTTTCAACCCAATTTTCCAATCTGATTGACAGAAGGACAAAGAGGTCAAATGATTCAAACAACGTCAGACTCATGCGGAGCTTATCCCCAAGATCATCTTGACGCCCTGTCTTTTGTTATAACAACTTAACAGATAGCTTCCATCCATTTTGGTCTTTAGTATCCTTCTTTCTGGAACAGGTTGTTCAGTTCTGTTCCCACCAGTCACATGACAAATGCTCTGATCCCTTTGCAAGCAGACAAGGCAAGGCTCGAGAATCAAACTAGGACACAATTTACTCATGGCTTACTTTAAAATATACATGACTCTTACAAAATTTAACTAGACTTAAATGAATGCTTATAGATGGCATGACACAAAAAGGTGCTGTGGTTTTGGTCCCTGCGAGTATTCATAAAGTCTGGGAAAATTACTGAATGGAATACTGGAAAGATTTGCTATATCTACCTGAAGCACATCTGAAACAAATATTCATTTCATCTGTTGAAATACAACTACAGTGTCATCACCGATTCTGAAGCATGGACCACATTGTAAAATTTAGTGTTATTATTCCCAGAGCTGTTTCAAGAATTTGAACTATTAGACTATCATGCAGATAACATCAGGAACACTGTTTTGCCTGGAGAAGTGACTTAATCCTATGCTGCCAATGTAGGAAGAACCCAATTTAGATAATAAAGGTGAATATATTCATTTTCGGGGTATGGGACATGTAAGGATCTCGTTGGGTTTGGTTCTTGCACAGGTGCATGTAGAACATTAAGTGTTAAGACACCTTCAGTATCAAAAGCTGCTTGCTCTGCTTTTTGCTACTCAGCAAATATAAATAGCTAACCAGACTCTCACCACTACAGAACAGTTTGGCACTCGTGTGGTCTGTTAGAAACTATTATGTTTCAGTTCGGCTTTCACACTGCTACAAGACTGCAAAATTACAATCTAGCATTTTTCTTTACTGTTTTTCTAGTGTTAAATATGGAAAACATTCACAAAAAAAGGTGCAGAAAGTGCAGCAAGGCTGGTTCCCTAAAAAAAACCACTATGCTCAGGTGACTTGCTGGCAGATAAAACTTCTGCAAAATGTAACCCTTTTTTTTTTCTGGATTCACTCTTTCAGTCGTTGCTTCTACATAGACAGCCCTTCAAGAGCTCTTTTCAAACCTGTCATCTCACAAAGCTATGGACCAGAAAGAACTTCTGAAGCTGGAGGGCAAATAAAACCTTTCTAATGCCACTCCAACATGTTTGCAAGAGCCTTTCTCTGGAAGCTGATTGAGAACAGGAGCAACTTAATGCACAAATGGGGTTCCAAAAAAAGCCCAAACATTCAGAAAACAAAAAAAAAAAGAAAAAAAATGGAAAGCTGCCTACATACTGAGGAGATAATAAGTGGATGTCTGACAAAAAATTGATACTAGACTATCCCAGGAAGACATTGTTTATCTTTCTCTCTCTTTCCTATGCTTCTCAATTGGAAGTGCACATTTGATGACATAACTGATCAGCATAGGAGGAGTATGCACAAATATTAATGAAGACAAAAATACCTCCTGTTTTGGCTGAGTGTCTAATTAAGTAGCTGCTTAGCTGTAGTTTCTACAAAATTGACATAAATTATTCACAATTCAAATTCAGACTGGAAATATCATTAAAATATCATAAGAAAAGTTTTTCCTGTTTTGTATCCTTTATTTTCTACTCCCCACGAAGGGAGCAAGTGAAGAAAACATAATGGTGATCAATACACGTGCATATACACGCTCCATATGTTCAGCTCATGGAAGCTCACCACAAACATGAGTTAGATTAATTTTGAGAGAAGAATGAAAACCAGCTATTAGAATATTTTTTTCTTTTTTTTTACAATATTTTCCTACAAAATAAAGCTAATTTTGAAAAGGATAAAGAGTGTCGGATTAAGCAAGGAAAGAAAAAAATAGTAATTATCTGCAGAATGTTGTTTAAAAATTTAAGAAAATTCTTTACTGGAGCTGTTTGAACTAAGCTCTTTTTTGCTTAAGATACTAGTGCATATACTCTTAAGAAATCTTAAACACTTACTGTCACAGTCCTGGAGATTTTCAATCGCTGATAACAATCTTGCCCTGTCTTCTGGGTTTGAAATATTTAATTCAATAAGGTGGCTTTCCTGTAGATCCTTTAAGTCCTCTAGAGTTTCATAGCCATTCAGCAGGAGGGTTGAGGCATATTCCTATGAAAGGAAACAAGCAAATCCTTTCATGGAAACAAGCACTATGTTTAGCAGAGGAATAGGCACAATTCCGTTTTTTATTTTTGGCCAGGTTGAAATGGGCTCCATTCTCCAGTGCAATTGACTTACCTCTTGCAGAGGTGGAGAGCAAGAGGGAACAGAGGCAGAGATGCCTGGGAGTCCTCCTGGCCATGCCAGCATCTGTGTCTGAACTCCCTAGCACAGTCCAGCAGAAAACAGGACCTGGGCAGAGCTCTGTCAGAAATTAACTAATCTGCTGAGTGTCTGGATGTTTGTGGGTCACCCCATGAGTGTCTCCCACACCAAGGCCATGAGGCCCTCTGAGGAAAGGAGCGCTCTGCCTTTTCACAGAAGGACCCCCTCGATACGAGCAAGGGGAGAAGCAGAGGGAGCCCTCGGCCCTGCTGTGTCACACAAGGTCCCCCTTGAGCTGTGTGTGGAGTCAGTACAAAGCTCTGTGCATGCTCCAGGGAAAGGAGTGTTTGCATCAGCAGCAAAGCAATTACCCTTATTAAAAATGTTACTTGTAAATCATGACCTCATTACACTTTGACACTCAGTCAAGATCTAGGGTTGCGGGGAGGGAGAGACGCAACATGAGCATAGTGCAAAAACACTTTTGCTCCCTGAAGATCAGTAGAAATTAGAAACACAAATTCTCAGTTTTGGCACTGGAGTCAGACCGCAGCCCTGTCCCTGAAATGCCCACAGCCACGCATCTCCTATACTTAGGCACACAGCTGCAGTCAGGCTGACCTGACAAGTCACCAGTGTCCCTCTCTGAGTGGAGTCTCCTAGCCCAGCCACATGACGAGGTAAAATGCAGTTCTGTAAGGCACTCATGATGCCTTTCCTGGTCTTAAAAACTGAGAGCCAGACACAGTTAAGGGGTAGGGGGTTTTTACCTTGGTATTTTAATAAGGATCCTTGTTGGTACACCACTTCACCTAAGAGGAATGCACCGCAATGCACACACGATAGATCGCATATACAATTTATAGACCTTAAAAATTAGCATATTTAATGAGGATGCCCCAATAGGAGCCCTGGATGAATGGTGTGATATTCCCCCATCTGCAGAATTCCCCCCTGGATGGGCCAAATCTCTAGTTTACAGGATATGTTCTAGAGAGGACCTTGGTTTCCCAAGATAGCGTAGGGTTTTCTGGCCTCCTACTATGAGGTCTTTAGGATGTTTTGGTCTCCTAACACAATGCTAGGATTATGCTAAGTTAGTCATCAGACTTCAGGAATTACAAGTACGCATGCTAAGAATACTGAGGATACATAGAAGTTATATAAAAGGCATATAAAAGAAAAGGCAAAAAATCATCTTGGCATCACTCACATCAGATAAAAGACAGACATGAAGTTGCTTTGCTTTGCTTTGCTGACATCCAAACTGCTGAAACCTGCCTTTTTCCTCCTGCCTGCAAACGACATTCAAACCGGAGCACACAGAAAGGGATAATAGAGCTGGGAAATGCCTTGGCTGACCTGCAGGTGGACACATTCCAGGAGCTCTTGCAATGTTTTAGGCTTGGTCCTTTTGCTTCCTCTGTGTGGGTTTATCTTTCTCGGTGTAGCTTCTTCTTCCAAGATAATATCCACATAAATGAACTTGAAATTTCCTACTTTGTTGTTCAGCATGCCTGTCCATATGCCCATGGGAGTCTTGCAGATGATATCTATGATGTCGCCTTTCTAGAACAATAAAGAAAGCACACCCCTGCTTACACCTCTGGTTTGTTACATGTGGCTTTTCCTCTATGGACCAAACCCAGCACTAGTCAGTGTGAAGTAACTTTTTTTAATTACCTAGATTTAGCGCCTTTGCTTTTAAAAAATCCCAGGAAAATAATTACAGAAAGTGGAGCTAGTCCTTATCTCCAAACCTTTGTGAAGGAGAGGTGAGCATAAGCAACCCCTCTCATTATTTTTGTGCTCCACTTGGTCCCTGAAAAGGGATAGGGTTTCATCAGCAATTAACTTTTGTCATGGGCAGTAAGCATAAGTTTGTCAAAAAGCAAGGGATTACTGTAAGGTTATTTTCAAAATATGTGCCATAGCATTTACAGAATAATCTTATTATCTAGCCTCTCAAGGGTCTTCAAAAACAGCTGGTCTGTGTGAAAGGTGGACTCCTACACATTTTACAGTAAAAAATACTGGCAACATTTCTCAAAGATAATAAAGAACATTTAACTCCCTTAACAAATATGAGTGCTTAAAAGGGTGACAACACAGCTATTTCAAGTGGGCTTTTTTTGGTAAAGGTGTTCACAGCCACACTGTGGGAACCAAGGTCTCAGCTCAGGAAAACAGTCATTCTGAGTAATTCTCATAGTAAAAAAGCTCTTACAAAGTCATAGACCCTACACAACTTGCTCCCAAGGACCTCAAAAATGAGTCCTCTCTTCTTGGCACGTATCACAGAAAAATACTGAAAGCCTTTGAAGAGTTATCCAACAAATGCCTACTTCTTTTGGGATTCTGTTGCCAAGTTAGAAATCAAACTCAGTTTGTTGTGTCCACAGCTCCAAGACTTACATCTTTTCTGGTCTGGTCAAAGAAGAGCAAGTCAAGTGGTCACCCTAGTTTTGGTACAAACCCAAGTACAAAACTGAGCTGGTGACCTGGTTTAGTTAGAGCATGGGGCTCAGAGCTGTGAGCACAGTTGAAATGGAAACTAAACAAACATTTATTTAAAGCTCTATAAGCATATGTTATTCTACAAACTCGTGCAGGCTCAGGAGCTTCAGATGTGAACGCAGGTCGGGATTAGGCAGTGGCTCTTGTAATATGCTTGGAATCCAGATTCAGGATACTGAAATTTTGTGTGATAAATAGAGGGGATTTTAACCCTAAGCATTAGTTTATAATTCCATAAAATACCACCCTAGTGACTAAAAAAGAAACCTATATGAGCCAGTAGATATTTGCCATTTCATGACCAGTTAAATAGTTAAAACAGTTAAAATGTATTAAAAGAAATGCCTTAGATGTGGGTGGAAGTGGAGGACAAGTGCTGAAGACTGCAAGTACCAGCAGAGTAACAGCTCTCATGTAGGCCAGAGAGGAGAAGAGGGAGTCTGTGAGAGATACAGGATTTGGCAAAAAGAAGAAGCTGTGAAGAAGAAAAGAGTCTGAGGGACTGGGTTTTGTTAGTAATGTTCAACTGGGCCCCTGTTTGCTCCTCCTCTTCCACACTCACACAGCCCACACACCCCTTGCCATGTCTGGGCTGAAGAATGTTCATAGTTCAAACATAGGCTTAAAGAAAATTTTAATGGAAAGGCAAATTGTTTTTATTCAAGGCAGTGGGTGCCACTGAGCTTGGTTATATCCTAGTTGTGACTGGGAAAGCTCAGGGAGACAATTACACATCCCATCAGACTTGACTTTTTCTTACTCCAGACCATGTGTGTGGGAAGAAACACGTATTTCGCCTTGGGGTATGCAGGGAGATACCACGAAGAGATTCCTACCTGGACTCTGTGCCTTCAAAAGCCTTTAGCAGCACTTGGCTTTGCAGCCTCGTCTGAACTAAGTTCTTATAGAAGCATTCTGGAGCTAGAGCAGCCTTGCTTTTAGAGTGTTCCACATGCTTGGTGGTTAAAAATTCATTAATAAATGTATTACTTAGATGTAAAAAAATGATCCCCCTGGCATTGTTAGTGAGAAAGAAGGAAGCCTGGTGGCTATCTCACCTTGATCTTCAGCGAGTCGGTGTCGTAGGGGCTGGGTGTGAAGTCGGTGTGCACCTTGGCCCGGCCGCAGAAGGGCCCGTGGTAGGGGACCTCGTCCTCAAACCGCAGGCTGTCCCTGTTGCTGGTGCCATCGGAGCAGCTGGTCACCCCACCTGGGAGAGAGGCAGCTTGAGAGACCCCTGCACCAAATGCCCAGACGTGCAACTCTGCACAGCAGCCCAGCGTTTAGTGTTCAAAACCACAGAATCAGAGACAGAGCGTATTCTGTGCAGGTTTGACATGTTCCAGGATAACTACATTCAATAAAAATCATGCTACAAGAGACAGAAGAAAATGGATAGGAGATCTTTCATTAATATCTTCCCTAAAGTAATCTTTTTCTGGTGATGATACTAATAGACTACACATTTTATTTACAGACTTCTTGAAATATTACCTCTGCAGATTAATAAAATGTACCCTAAAAGTGCAATTTAGGGAATTAATTCTGCTGAACTTCTCCTGTTTATTCAGCGAAATGAAAACAAGTACTGTAGAAGTTATTTTATTTCATTCCAGAGCTAGCTGAAACATCAAAGGAACCTGCATTGCAGAGGGAAATTTTAATCTTATCAACATTTCTGCCTGTCATTTTATCCAAGTTGAGCAATAAAATATCAGCAGAGTAATTCAAGCAAATTTGAGCAAGCTCTGCAATATCCCATCCAAATATGTTTTTAGATAAGAGCAGCGGTGTGTTGGAAGTAAACTCCCATATACGATTTTCACAAATCAAGCCACAGAAAATGATCATAAAAATGGTTTTGTTTGAGGTGATTGCTTAAGTGCACAGTTCCATCTCAGGGCCAGATTCACTCTAAGTGCAAATGGTCTGGGCTGCAGCTCCAGCCTGCACTCATGGCTCGGGCAGTGCCTGCAGGGTGGCACAGCAGTGTCACCAGGGATAGCTGTGACCTGCCATCCAGCAAATATCCACAGCAGAGCAACACAGAGCGAGGTGGAGGCACATTTCTCATCAGAGACTGCTCTGCCCTCTGACTGAGACTGCCCTGATGGGGGAGGGTTTTCAGTGGGTTTCAGGTGGGCTGTGTCTCTCTGCATCATGTCCCAAAGCTGCCAGGTCAGACACACATCCTTCACCATCTCAGAGAGACTTTGTCTGCCCCATCTCCAGGGCAAAGGATGAACTCACAGCCAGTCTGCCAGGAGAGGATGCTTGTGTGACTGCACCCAGTGATTGCAAACCCAGAACTACGGCAGTGACAACCGCACAAAAACTTATGGCATATATACCAGCAAACTGCCCTATAATTCATGCTATTTTTTTTTCTTCAATTAGTATTTCCACTCTTAAAAACATTCAACTTATTTCTGGATAGATGTATATCTACCCAGCTGCTACCCATTTAACCAAATTACATTTTTGTCTGCCAGAATGAAGAGCTCTCTACCATCACATTTTTGACCACCAGCTCTGATTCCACAGACATAAGCAATAACTATATTGATCCAGTGACTGAATAAGAAGTGTAGGTGTTTTGTACTTACTAGATGAGCTCTGGCCACTGTTCAGACTATAGAGACTTTCCAAAGAGTCACTGGCTTTTAGGGGGACCTTCTCAGTGTGTGTTCCACCACCAGGATCACTGTCATCTTTTCCCTCTTCATTCTTTAACAAAAAAAGTCAAATGTTAACCCCCAAGCAATGTATTTTAGAGATATTTTATTTGGTTTTTTTAAAGCATCATTGCACTTTATTAAGCAGTCCTTTGTGAGAGAAGGTATTTGAGAAGTTGATGCCTGGTAGTAACCATGCCCAACAATCACCCCTAGTATTTTATGATCCTGAGAAATTCCTTGTTTCTGCCGCACTCGCTTCATCCCATCCCTGCTCAAACAGCTAAGCTAGGAAGACTGCAACACACCATGGCAGAGCTGAAAGCTTGCAACGGGAAATTTGTAGGCAGCCTGATAAGATTTTGTCTGCTTGTCTCAGAGAAGGAGATACAAAGCTCAGCTCTGAAAGCAGCTGGTGAAGAGCTGGCTGACACAGCTGTGTTTTTCACTGAACTTGTGAAATTGGTGGTGGCTTGGTGGCAGGCTGCAGACAGCCTGCACACATGCAGGGCACTGGTGTGTTCTAGCACTGTGCTCACCACACTGCCCAACATTCACCCTGTCCTCGAAATCCAGTGCATTTCAGAATTAACAGGTACATGTTTCTCTCACAAAGTCTAATGGTGTATGAAATTGGCCCCTTGAGTTTATACCAATAAATCACACCTCAGGAATCACAGCCTGTTCAAAACAAGAAGATCCATATTTCAGTCACAGTTAAGTTAGAGATGAAGTAACAGATAAATGAAATAGGGATGATCTTTCAAAGGGAGGGATTTTTTGGCAGAATTCATCATGTTGCCCGTGCATGTGTTATCCTGATGCAACTGAAACTTCCTTCAGCACATTGTATTTTGAGAAAAATTAGTTATTCACCAGTTAGATGACGATGCAAAGAGGGCAGTGCATGTAAAAAGTAGAGACCCACGCAGGTACATATCAGGTAGAGAACTGAAATGAAAAACTATACTGGTTTTCAACAAGAAGTGCACTTGTTACACCAGCCAGCAGCATAACAAATTAATCAAGAGGTTGGTATTGATTGTCATCATCTCCTGCAGGAATGAAGATCATGTTACATGTGTGTCCAACCGCATAATCCATTGAATTTCTGTCATAGGAATTGTTGCTTTAAATGTGCATAAATGAAATATAAAAAAAATAATATAAAGATCACGGATTGCATTTTAGGGGAAAAAAAAAAAAAAAAAGAAAACTAAACTAATGAAATATGGATCCCTGTCTTGGTCCTGGAAAACTATTTAAGAGTATTCTGTGAAAAATCATTTTCTACTTGTGAGGTTCCTCATTTCTTTTCCTTACTTACTTGTTATTGACACATGAGATAGGATGCAGACTAGCTATATTTTTTTAGGGTTGTTAACTGTGACAAGTTTTTTTCCTTATGTTTTTAAATTTTGAAACTTACTGACACAAAGTTCTGAGAAAAAAGGGTTTGCAGTATGTGTAGGATTATTGTTTTTGTGTTTAATAAAGCTGGTTTCACTAAGATTAGATAAGGTAAAAGGAGATAAGGCATATGAGTTGGAATTCTCTAGGATGCTGGCTGACCTTTACAAAATGGGCTTCAGAAATAATTATTGTATTGGGAGATGAATTCTTCTAACGAAGAAGCTTTTCATACAAACTGAGCATCAAACTGATGATGGGGTTCAACCAATACTCCCTTGTGTTCACATGAGGAGGGTTTTTTCTTTGTGCTCATACACACATGCTCATACAAATGTTCCTTGATGAAAAAGCAAAATTAAATGATGTAAAACTCTTATGAGTCTCTTGGGCCCTTACTATGTGATTCGTGTGTGCACTAAAATGCACACGAAAGAACAGGTGCATATCAAAAGCTAGCTTAATTCATTATGTGTTGTTACCCTGGTTTTATGGTTTGTCACAACTGAGGACAGCTGAAACACGAACAGAAAAAATGCACATCATTATTTTACTTCACATGTATTTCCAACAAACACAGAGCTCTTAGGCTGTATTTACCATCTCCTCAGAGAGTGCCTTGATGTATTTTTTACCCATCTTTTTCTTCATGGTAAGTGAAATGGCTCTCATCTTCTTACTCAGACTTCCTCCATTATTTGCTGCTTTGATTTGTACTGCTTCCCCAATGTCACTTATAGTCTCCAGCTCAGGTATCTGTTATGAAATCAAAAAGTAAGCAATAACTCACCATGAAAATAAAATGCAGCATACTGAAGCAGGAATTACTGGGAAATATTTAAGACACTAACATAGTTAGCATGACAAAATTCAGTCATGGCAATTTTCCTTGGAAACTGTGTACCTAAACAAGTTTCCAGCACAATACTCTATGTATGAATGACAGAAAGAAAATATATTTTATGGTAGGTAGTGTTTTTTCCCATTATTTATTGTCCCTAATATCAATAAAAATTGAGGGAATTTTTGCAGAGGTCTTGAAAACAAAAGTGAGACATCTGTGGGTTACTTGTAAAGGGCTGGTTACTTTGGGCATGCACCAATGCACACATGAAGTGAACTTTTTTTATTTTTTTTTAATAGTTTCTATTTTCACATCAAAGCGCCAAAATTTAGGTGTGATTCTCCTGTTTGTTTTTTCAAGGCCTCAATCTCTCAGACAGATGCAGGTATAGAAGCCAAGTTCTCACCACAGTAAAATTTACACAATAGCTTCCCAATGCTTTTGCATAACTGCCATGAGAGAGTGAACTGCAGAAATTTAAACTTTGTGTTCTACAGACCTCAGCTGAATCCTCTGCCTTTGATATCGAGTGGTGCCTGAAACGGTCGAAGCTCCCAAAGCTGCTCGTGCGCTGTAAAAGAAAAGACAAACCTTGACTCACTGGTGGTGCTTTGCTTTGTTCTGTTATTAACTTAAATAAAACTGCCAAGCCACCTGTTGGTGTTAAAAATCCCTCCCATATCACTGGACCATGAACTGCTACATCCATCTAGAAACAAAATACGAGGTGACTGCAGGGGGGAAAAAAATGTGACCACACAGGCAGTGCACAATTTTTCTGAATACTTTTTCTGAGTATTCAGAAAAATAAGTAAGAGAAACAATTCTGCTTCAAATACTAATTAGGAGATGGATATGATTAAGAGTTCTTCTACATCTGTTTCACTTTACTTATGTGTGTAAATAACCATGCATCATTTGCAGGTAAGAAAGACTGGTTTATGAGTTTGAAAAAAAGCCGAGTCAATTCCTTGTCTCATAAATATGATACAAGCAATAGACATGGTTTTGGTGATGTAAATTGTGGCAATTTACACAATGTATTTTTGCAGCTGGGGAGACAATTTGTGGTTCTTTACCATCAGGAATCAGCAAGGACCACTGAGGTTTATGAATACATCTTGTCCAAAATACACACATTGCAGAGGGAGTAAGTAACAGAATAATCAGGCAGGCCTCTTGCTTTTCTTCCCAATTTTCCAATTAGAAATTCTGCTTTTTAAACATAAATGGGTACAATTTTCTGCCATGCCACAGTTTTACTTGGCTTAACAAAGCTGCATCACCTGAGCTGCGCATTAGGAGAGAGTGAATGGATTGCTCTGACTTCCTTCTAGTTTTTACTCTTTCTGCACATGGATAAATGACATGGAAAGGAGTGAAGTGGAACAGCAGATTTTGAGGAGTGGGGTCAAATAGAAATACCTGTCAGACATGCCCAGGCAGAGCTGCAGGACACTACCATGGTGGCATAAAATTGGCATTGATGACAAGTTGGGAGTCCCTTTGAGTGTGGCTCTAGAAACAGCCACAGAATTTGAACATCTATTCACTCTACAGCGTCTCTAAGAGCTTGTTTTTATGTTTTCACCAATACTCACAGCTACATCTAGAATGATGCGGGGTTTTTTTAAGTACTTCCCTCTCCCATACTAAATGAAAGTCTTTAATGCAGTATGAGAGTTCTTGAGCAGAGTTCACTATTATATATGAGGCAATATAATCTCAGTCCTTTTTTGAGTATTTAAAATCCCCTCTGGAGGAAAAAAGGCACTAACTAAAATAGCAAACCACAAAATAAATGCACTCTGTCTGATTTAATAAGTGATTTCAGACTATCTAGGCTACAGCTTTTCCTGTACTTATTCATCCTTTTGCCTTGCATATGTGATTTCAACCAAACTAGTTCCATGTTCCATTGCTTTCTTCCACCACCCTCAGCCACATGAGTCATATTCTCATCTCCACCAGGTTTCTAAAGCACCCACTGTGCACTCTTCACCTGGCATCTCCAGCTCCCTCCTTTTGCTGCCAATCCAGGAACTTTGCAAGCCTCAAAAGGCTTGTGAGCTCCCAGCTTTCTTATTACAGAGTTCCAGTCTTCTCCACCAGGCAAGAATTGTCATGAGGCACCCTCAGAAGCAACAGGGGTAGAATATCCTTTGGGTGACAAAAGAGGAGGAGCAAAAGACTGGTTTGGAAGCCAGTGCCTTAGCCTGCCTTCACACTGCAGGCACGCTTGATGCTGGCATGGGCCTGTTTCCAGAGAAGTTAAGGAGAAATCCCTCCTTGATGCATTTTCCTGTTTTCCCAAACTTATTTATTAACCAGTTCTGCCACCTCCCCCAAAAAATGAATATGGACATAGCAGTGGGAGCCTGAGCAGCATCAGATGGAAAAGTTTATCCATATTTTGGCTCCATATTCTAAGCAGTGTAGCTTAAAAGAGTAATAACATCTTCTTTCCCCATCCCACCCCCCCTGCCCTGTATTTCTGGGCACATCTAACCTGAAAAATATTTCCAGCCAAAGGTTATTTGAAGAAACTGACCCAGATTTGTGAATATTTTTGGACAACTATAATGACGCTTACTATCCACTGGGGGAAAAAAAACAAAAAGACAAAAATCACACAGCTCTCCTCTAAATTGATTGCAAAATCTCTGTTGTCTAAACACTGTGGTTTATTTGTTTGTTTTTATATTGTGAAATTGAAAGTGACAATTTGAATTGTACATTTAATTTTATCTAAAATTCCCATAAAGAGCTTTGCTATTAAGTAGATGAAGAACATCCTGTGACAAGGGGTTAGCTCAATAGTGTGATATAAAAACACAGCCGTGAGGATTATGGTTCTATTAGACAGGATTAACACCTTTCACTAGCTTGTCAACCCAGCCAAGTGTGCCCTGCAGCATAGAGCAGGAGAGAGAAGGGAGCCTGGGATTCACAGCAGTACTGGGAAGGGAAAGTATAAAATTGTTTCCGCAATCTCTAAACATACACTGACCTTTCTGTTGCATTCCAACACTTCAATATGTCTAGTAGGAATAAGTGTATATTAAATTGCAGATGTGCTGGAGATAGTTTAAAAGGAACAAGAGGGAAAACATTGTTTGGTGTTGGTCTTACCTATAAACAGCTTGAGCACAGGGAAATCAGTTATTCTTTTCTGACCCTCGAAATAACCTTATATCCTACATGTGCAGGGGCCTTGGGCTATTTGGTAGTGTACTTCAATGTTGCTTCATCCTGATTAAATATTAATAAGGGTTACAGGATGATTTCCACTGTTCTAGATAATGGTCTTGCTGCACTGGAGAGCACTGAATAGGGCTGCTTCAGCAGTTCTCTATACTAACTTTTTCCATTAAGTAATCAATAGGCACCACCTTTTAAAAATGTATCCAACCCCATTATACTGATAACGAAAAGCAGATTTAGGAGCTCCTGGCTGCAAAGGGAATGGGACTATTACTTTCAGTAGTGTCAGTCACTGCATTAGTGTCAGGGAACACCTACTTTGTGAAGATATGGACAGGCCTTATTTCCAGGTGAAGGGAAGCTTTTAAAGTAAATGCAAAGCTACTAAGAGAAAATACGCTATTGACTTTTGATACCAGGATTCAACATCCTATAAAGTTAAGTGGTTTTTCTGGCTCAATTCATGCAAGAGCTACCCAGGGATATGTTAAGCAAATACGAATTTGCTCCGTAAAATCTAATGGAGGCATGGGCACAGGGAGAAACAACAGTGTTTTCCTGAACAAGCACTGATCAAATAATTTCTATAAATCAATGCATTAACTTTCATCTCTTCCTGTTCAGTATTCCAGACTAACGTAATAGAAAATATCAAAGATACTTTTAAGTATTTGAAAATCTTCTTCCAACTTCTCCAATATCATTTATTCCCTGAAATCCAGGAACTTTAATAATCCTTTTAAAGGGATAAGTGCTATGTAATTGTTGTTTATTTTAATTTGGACAGTCTGCAGTTGATTGTCTGGTTTGTCTGTAAATAGCCTATCATTTTCCCTAGGAAATAATATAGTATGGTATGCAAATGGTAAGACTACGACAGGTTCTGCAATCTATCTCTTTCTGTTATAAAACATCCTTTCCTTGTAGGGCATACCATCGGAGAAGTAAGTTCTTGTCTGTGAGAAATTAGTCAGAGCTTCCCTGTGTCTAAAAATAACCTTTGAGCCAAAACTGACTGCAGTTATCCTGATAAATAATCATTATGGAGATATTCATCCCATAGTTTTCTTTGGACAATTCACACTGCTCAGCAATATGGTTGCCTGCTGTCAGAAACTCTGGCCTATTATATTTTGCTTCAAGTCCTATTCAATATATCTGTTAAGTCCCACGTGTGTCAAAGGTTTTGTACTGACCCTCTCACACAAGTAAATCTCTTCAAATTCCTCCATGCATTTTAAATTTTAGCTTCCATTCATCCTTAGACTACCCAAACCATGTAAGCTGTACAGAGTCAAACGTGGACACTGGAAGTAATAAAAAGGGAGCTCAGCATGTTGCTCAATTTCCTTGCCTGCCGCAGACACTTGTCTTCTTCCCTCTTTTTTGAAAGCAGACATAGCGGCCCTCAAAAGAACAGCCTGTTCTTGCTGCTCTGATTGATGGAGATAAGTGGAAATCAGGATTTGATTCACTTGTTCTAATTTCTGATGGTTCTAGCTCCTTCAGAAGGAGGAGACCACTCTGAGAATGAAAAAGTTACCAAGTAGGGATAAATATTTCCACTCTCCTAGCTTATCTTCTTGCATAGATAATCAAAAGAATTATCTCCTACTTTCCCAGATGGCAAGATGGCATTATATAGCTTTTTGGATGTTCTGTGGGAAAAAAAAAAAAAAAACAACAAAAAAACAACCACAAACCAAACACCACCAAAAAAATCCTCACTTTTGTATAAAAAATGAGAATTTGCATAAAAGATTAAGCATCTCTCCAAAGGGTAAGGGAAGCAACAAAAGAGAAAACATCATGACCTCCCTACCACAGGGAATTTTTTCCTATTTACACATTAGTTACACATACAGAACTTCTGACCACTAACCAACACATTAATACAACTTTATAGCCCACATGAAACACGGCCTAAACCTTGCACTTCACCAGTCAAAAGCAATAAAAAAAGATACAGCTTGTTCCTGTTAACTCAAATAGAGCCATCTACTGAAATGGCATTTTTAACTGGCTTAAAAATGACTCTATAAAAGACTGGTTGTTATCGCGGCCTGGTGTTCAGCAGCTGCACGCAGCTGGGGGAGAGAGGGGAACAAAGTGAAACAACAACAAAACTGCCACCATGAAGGCTCAGCTCAAACACCCTAATTTTAACAGTGGAAAAGGACTGGAAAAGTAAAGCTGAATTAAAAAAAAAAACCAAAAATGAGTTATTAATACTTAACACTCCTCCAGGTGAACAAACTGTGCTCTCCAAAGTAAACACTGAGCAGCTGTTTTATCAATGCCTCTAACTGGTACCAGCCTCGGTCTCTCAAGCCTAAATCCCTGCTGACACGGGGCACGTAGCTCCCAACAACCCAGTTAGAGTCACCACTAGAAATCCAGTCTCCAGTGCTTTCCAGGGGCACCTTGCCCTGGGCAGGCGCTGGGGCAGCTGAGAGCAAGGGCAGAGCTGCTGTTCCTGAAGGCAAACGAGGGTGGATTGTTTGCAAGGTCTGTAAGTCTTCCTCTGGAAGGCGTAGCCATGTAGGACATCTGAGCAAAGAGGCAGTTCGGTCTGGCAAAAAATGTGCTGTGTTGATTAAACAACTTTGTGAGGGACTAAATAAGGAAGCAATTTAGGAAACACCAGTCTTAACACTCGGAAAGTTTTGTGCAAGTGAGTATTGCAAAATGTGCAAGGGGGGGAAGGGATCTGACTCCACTTTCTTTAAATGCACATTGACCCTGAATTTTGAGCACCGCTGTTCCTGCCCAGTTGCTGCAGAGCACTCTCAGTTCCCGGTGAGAAAAGTCACTCCAAGTGCTCTTCTGGCAGTCTGTCCGATTCTGGGAGTGTGCACACAGGTATTTGCAATAATTATGTAATTAAGACTTTATTATTTATATGACATTTAATTAAAAGTGACTTTCAGTGGCACACAAAACCATGAAAAGAAAATGACTTTAAAAGAAGGTTAAGGATGTGTGACAAACTCAGAGGAGCTTTGAAAATGACAGTTAAGGATCTGGCATGATGTGCACTTCCACCTCCCTACCATCCTTTTTTTCCCCTTCATTTCCACATGGGCAGAAACACCGAGGGATGAGCCTTGAAATCCACTCTCCACAAAACCATCACTGCAGTAGAGAGAAGCACTGCCTGAGTAAAGGCTGGTTAAACACCACGTGAGCACTGTGGGCTTTGATCTTTAATCCCTTAAATACCAATATCTTTCCTCTCTTGAAACTTCCTCCTCTTCAAACCAGCTGAGTTCACAGATGAATTCTCACATTTTAAAACCGAATTACCTAACAGCTTCAATTAAAGTCCTTTCCCTGATTACTTATACAGCATGATTTAATAATGCTATGTGTTACCTAGGTCCTGACCTTGCAGGGTTTTGCTGGATTTCCTGTGTGAGAGAAATTACTCACAAGCATGTTTACTTTAGGTGAAGACAAAAATTCATATGGCCAAAGAGGAGCTGAGAAGAATCCAGCCCCAAAGGTTCAGTTTTGCAGGGACCCCCACACCTGCCAGCACACCCACAAGTGGGACAACCAGTGTGCTGTGGCAGAGGAGGTGGGAGTGTGGCTGTTCAGTAGAAGGTGTTCCTTCAAATGACCTTCCAGATGAAAACAAGATTAAAAAAATAACCTCTAAGTCACAGTCAAGTCTGACTATCCCAAAAGCTCGTTTGTTCTTTTTCTGAAGAGTAAGCAAACTTCAGAGAGCCCTTACATGAGTTTTACTGCCCTACTGCAGTCTTACCCTTGACAACAGGTAATGACCAACAATAAGCTAATTCTAAGAAACTTGGGGGAGGGGGGCAGAAAGAGACTTAGTTTTTATTACTTTTAAATGAGTGTTTGATACATCATCCTGGTTCCCCTGATTAATGTTCGCAGCAAACTCAGCCATTGGAGTTGTAATGTTTCTGCAAGCTTCCCTACAGCAAAGCCTAGCCATTAATTCAGTGGCATATGTCAGCTCAGCAGAGCAAGGTCACTCTTCTCTTTCAAGGGGAACCTTTTTAGAAATAATAAAACTGACAGAAAGTTCTTTTTTGCATGCTTTATGTCACCTGAGGTTGAGTGCTGCAGTTAATATCACAGAGCTTATAAACATTCCCATCCTCAGCAGTCTCCAAACCCACCGGGCTCTTAGAACCTCAACATTTTTTTTTTTAAAGTAATATAATGACAGCTTTATGTGGGGCAGATATACAGTATGTAATCCTAAATGAGTAAAAAGTGAGTAAAAAATGAACAAATCTTTTCTTGGGCATTTTAGGGGAGAAATTTTGGAAGACACTAAGAACTGCTGATACTCCAGGATGTTAGTGCTTAGAGAAAAAGATGTGGGATTAGGGACTTTATCTCGATGGATGTTTGCATCTTTGGATAAAGGGAGGAAATTTTAAAATGC
This sequence comes from Donacobius atricapilla, assembly GCA_013397315.1. Lineage (NCBI taxonomy): Eukaryota > Metazoa > Chordata > Aves > Passeriformes > Mimidae > Donacobius > Donacobius atricapilla. Next base: position 175,204 of record WBMY01007259.1, on the reverse strand, counting down.
ACCAATCCACCTTGTTTCCATTTCACTGCTACCTGATACTGTATAGGCATGTGATGTAAAGAGAACACAAAATTAATTGATCTATTTATGAAATGATTTTGAATTTGTAAGTAAAGATGTCCTAGTCGTCTGTTATGATAACTAATTGCATCTGGCACTTATTTATCAGGGTAAAAATATTATGGAACATGATAAACAAAATAACTAGCTGAAGAAAAAGATCCAAACAATAGGCCCTTTTTCCTCCTCATTATCTCCCTTCAGACATCCTGACTACACATGATTAATGAATCCATAGTGAGATTAGCTGAAATTGCCTTAATGGAGATGCACTACAGTAGAGAAGCAAAATTCAGTGCAGTATCTATCATCAGTCACTGTGAATTTGAGCGCTTCATCAGATCTATATGTCCATTTATTTAAATTATTTTTATACTGGAAAACAAAGCAAAAGAAAAAAACAACAACAATGAAGAAATAAAACACTACACTCATTAGAGCGGGTTAACTTTTGACTCCTTTGAAATATAGACTAGATTCACCATTTTTTCTCCTTCTTGTGCCCTCCCTTGTCAAATGGCTGTGTTCCAACGTTGGCTTATTGTCATCTACAGGCCAAAGTTATTCTTATTGTCCAAAACTGAAGAAAGCACACCTGACACTTCATTGCAGCTTCTCAGGCTTCAAAAACTGGACATGCTAGCACAGTACATGCCTGGGAATCCTAAATATGCTTCTTGAAATTTTGAACTCATAAGGTTTTGGTTTTGTATGGAAACTGAAAGAAGGTTGCCTGCTCTGGGTTTCCATATGATCTGGAAGTGTGTAAGAATCCTTCTTAGTGCCCAAGTTATAATGTATTACATTCCGCGTTTGCTTTGTAGTGTAAGCTCTATAATTGTAATTCAAGGGGAAAAAAACAAATTGAGGAATCTGAAGATATCATCCTGATTCTGTTCAGGTCACTCCAGAAAAAGAATGAATACAATCAACAGCTCACTGGGGTACCAGTGAGGGCACATCAATTCCCCTCTCTCCATTTGATTATCTCTGTTTCATGGGTTGTTGTGATCACAGCTCAGTGGAAAACTACAGCTTCATTTCATGACAAAGAAGTGCACCAGGTGCCTGAAGTGTATTTTAATTCTGACACATGAGAAGAGTGAGACTGAGTATTTTCCCCCTTCCCTGTTCCCACAGCCTCCACAAGAACCACACGTAGTGGAGAGACACTCACCAGTGAGGTGCTGCTACTGAGGCAGCCACAGCAGTGAGGGCTTTGAGGTGTTCTTTGAACCCCAGATTTAAGGACGTACTCCAAATCCTACTGAAGTCAGCCCTATCACTGCAAAGGGAACTGTGCCAGCTACACAACTTTAAGCTGTCATGAAGGGGTAGGAAGATGTTGCCTCTTCCCAATCCTTCAGGTACTGGCTAAAATCACAAACACAAAGACATTTTCAAACATTTTACCGCAATTACCAAGACATATTAGTTAAGCAGATATAAGCTCCATTACAGAGACAGGAAGAAAATAATGTAAACATGCCAATAGCCAACACCAGAAGCGCCCCGCCACATGCTTGTGCTGGAGCTGAATGCCTGCTCTACCGTCATCAGTCATTTCATGCATCCTCTCCGCAGGTTCTGAGCTACTTATCCACCAGTGAACCATGTCCCCTTTCCAGCGTTTTGAAGTGGTTTTTGAACTTTACATCTGATGTTAAAGAAGGGGGCAGAGAGACAGAAGTGTAAGAGCAAAACAGCACAGCTGTGGCGGGTTCAGGAGCGGTAGAGCCGAGCATCCCCTTTGCACAGGTGGAGGCAGCAGAGAAGCCGCGTGAGCTCACTCAGCTGTCTTGGCCACTGTGTTGTCCCGTCTTCACAAACCTGCTTTCGGCTGTGCTGCCACTAAGTGAAGCTGATTTCTTTATCTCATGGCTTCAGCCTGTCAGTGACACGTCTCTATCTCTGCCTCAAATGTAATGGGAGAAGGAAGACGTGAAACTGCGCCATGTTTTCTGGCTGAGCAGAAGTCCTCTAGTGTTTATCTTTCTCCCTGAAGAAGCCATGAGGAACACTGCAGAAAAACCTAAAGCCAAGTACTCAGGAACTCAGAGACCCGCTTGTCCTTCAACACACCTGGAAGAACAGCAAACCTACCACACCTTCTTATGAGGTCAGTATGGACAAGTAGAGGAATTCTCACTTCTTACAGTTCTCAAGGAAGAGACCATTTGGCACCTCATGGCAATCAGGTTCAGCAGTGTTTGGTCACATGGTTGTTCTTGTGAAAATGATAAAAGAGATGAAGACATAGAAGGGTAGGAAAAGGACTAAAACTCCACCCAGAAGACATAATGGTGCAAACAAGAAGGTCACTAGAGCTTCTTGCCAGAGAGAACTTGTCAGCTTCAGTGCCGGGTGATGAGATAGAAGATCCTTTGCTCTTAACCTTCAGCTTTCCAGAAAGGGGCCAGAAGATGTTATGACTGGCAATTAAGCAGCCTTAAGACTCTGTGCAGGTGAAGTAATTTTCCAGATTTCTGTATATCCATGGAATAAACCAAAGAAAGTATGGAGAAGAAAAGTGGCAAAAAGGTATATATTGCGCAGAGTCAAAGATGCAGCTTCCCTGAAGAAGTCTCCAAACTTTTCCCCAGGCTGGTATTTCACACTCAAGTTTAAGAAAAATAGTAAGAACATGCTCTTGGGTGCACTGTCAGTGGCATAAAATTTTTTTAAAGTGACAAGGGTAAGAGTAAGCTGGAATACAGAAAAGATGTAACTTAGGAAAAAGATAAGTGGTAGTTCGTCTTCCTGTGGAATAACAACACGTATACAACACAACTATCTGATTCATGAAACAAAATTTTCCATTAGGATGGTTTAAAGGATATATGATATGCTAAATATTCAGAGCATATATAATCTGTAGCCTGTTGCCAAGAAGCAAATGTTGAGCAAAACCACTGATACTGCCAATTGGTTGAACAGAGTGTAACTGTTTCTAACAACTGGAGTAACTCTGCTGTCTTTGTTGCAGCCTTTCAGAAGAGAAAGCTTAAAGGACATTGGGATTACAGAGACCTAGAAGACTTTTTTCCCCTTCTCAGGAGCAGGTATTCCCAGCAGGTTCTGCCCACATAGCAAGGGGTTGATTCTTCTGGCTGAAGTGTTTGTAGCCACCCAGAAAGTCCTTATACAGCTGCCAAGTGATGGCTTTATAACAGCTTTTGTCTGAATTTATGCCATGACACAGATTACTAGACAAATATTGAACTACAAGAAACTGTAGACCACATCCTCTGCCAGTCCTGCCCATACACTGTTAGTGCTTTTTTTCCCAGCAATGACAAATAGCCTGACCAATGTTTCAGTTGGGGTATTTTGGTTTTCCTAGAAACACAGTAAGTAAGTCAACTGCTCTTAAACGACTCTTAAAGAATTAGGAGGCAATTAATGCTGATTTATGTCACCTTGGTAGTTGTGCTATGTTATTTATTGGAGAGCACAATTATAAATGCTATGGCTGATAGTCTGGTTTCTAAAAAGGCCTGGATAAGGCAGTTCAGGCAGACTTCTTGAAATGCTCCTACTTGCTTAAGAAAACAAACAAAATCCTGGATTTGTTACTGTAAGCAAAATTAATATTATTGTGTAAATATTCCCTTCAAAAAATTGCTCTCACTTGTTTTAAAATATTCTGCTCTTAAGAACTTAAGCATGGCTAGTGAAGGAAACCAAGACAGGGAAGAAACAAGAAATTAATTGAGTATTGTGCAAAGTTGACAAAAATGTAAAAGATGCTTTAATCAAGGGAAGGCACAAAATACATCAGTATTAAAACAGGACACAGATATAATTTTTCCTTTGTAACAGAAGCAAGCCAAGAGTTGTGAGAGTCCTCAATGAGACTATGTCTTGATGTGAGCATCAAAATGGGGAGTCTGGTCATCCTAATCAGCCTCCTGCCAAGGGCCAGGTGAGAGGTGGCTGCTCTTTCCCCACAAACACTCTGGACCTTTACTTCCTGCTGAGAAAACAAAATTCCTCAAATTTCAATCGCTTTCTAGAAGAGATATGTTAACATATATGCTAAAACACAACTTTCTGAAGCTGCTCTTGAAAATAAAGGATAATTAACGGATGATTGAGAAGCATGATGATAATATAAAGAAAGAAAAAATAGCAGAAGTAGGAGGAGTAGTAATACGATCATAGAACCACCCACTCACATAAGGAAAATAACGCAAGGTTCACTCTAACCTTGTTCCAGTGTTTTATGAAGCCTAGGGGAGACAGAAAACACCTTCTGAAGTGTCACCTGCAATCCCCCCTTTCCCCATCTAGACACACAGGGTTTTTACAATTATCATTATTTCTTTCTCTAAACCGCTCCCCCGCCAAAGGCCCACAGGTATTTACACCATAAACAAGGTTCTTAAAAATACTTCCCAGCTGTTGTCATCTGTTCCTGCTTATTTACCAGAGTTCAAATGGATTTTGACAAACAGTCTTTCTTCAAGAGGCAATGCAGTAAAGCCCTTTAATGACAGAACTATGTGTCATCTTTGCCTATAAGCATAAATTTGCACAGCGGGCAGTACGGTGAAAACAGCTTATCATCAACTCATCACCTCTCATCATTGTTAGAATGAAATGCAAATGGAAACGAACATCACTTCAGTCATGGTTGTGAAAATTAGCATCTGTGACATTAGCAGTGGCTCATTTGTTATGCACTCAAAATTTCAGGGGGAAAGAAAGGAATATAAAACTTCATAACTCTACCAGTCTTTACCTTTGAAATAAAATTAAAACCTTCAGCTTTCCCCACTCAAGGATAAATCCTAGTTAATATTCATTAACACCGAGCAATCTCTTCACTGCAGATCTTGTCCTACAGAAGATCTAATTATGTCTCGAATTATTTTTGGTGTTTAGGTTTGCTGTACCTATTTTCTGTTTTCTTTTCTTTTATAAGTATTCCCCATTGGAGAGGCACAAGGCACTGTCTGAGAAAAATGCAGCACCAAAAAACTTGCTTATAGCATCTGTCTGCATTACAGGCTCCAAACACTTAGGCAAGCGATAAACTTCACTCAGATAATCCTGCTGAAATCAATGGGATCACAGCTAATTTATTCATTTGAGTCAGAATCGGGATCAGACCTTCTGTGAAGAATATATAAAAAGGTGAAGTTCTGGCCTCAAGTCTACGGCAAAAATGTGCATTGATTTCCGCAATGTCAGAGTTTCATTTTAAGCTTATAAAAAGTAAAATTACTGGTATGAAATTGTACTAGGGAATAAATTTGCATATTAAAATGTTTCCTCCCATTGGATTTGCCACTCTTTTCTCATAACCCTGAAAATAAATAATGGTTTATCACCTAAGTAAGTGAATATTGATTTAATTAGAAGCTTGGACATCTTTTTGCTTAAACAAAATGTAGAGGCATTGACCCTGAATTGTCTTACACACCAGAAGTACGCTGAGTTTAAAGTACCAAGTGCATTTGGAAGCAGAATAAGGAAACAGAAACGTCTCAAACCTTTAGCATAAACATAGATCAACTGTCATGTAGAATAATGACACAAGACTTTCTTCAGTCAAGCCAGAAAAAATAGCACAAAGTCGTCTTCATGTTGAAGTAAAGCCAAGAATCATCAGGCAGTTCTCAAGTTTGCTGTGTCCGGAGGAACGGGGGAGAGAGAGAGAGAAAGGAGTAGGTTCTGCCCAGCACATGACATGTGCTGGCAAGTGGGCAAGACAATGCAGGAATGTTTTACAGATTTATTTGCACCTGGGCAAATGTGTAAAACAGTGCAAAGTGGAATGCAGAATAGCTGTGAAGTGCTTTAATGGGGTTTTATGTGTATGGTGCTGCCTGAAGGGTGTACAAAAGAGAAGACTAGAACCTGTATAATTTGTTAGAGTGTTTTTTCTTACCATCATTCTAAATCTGTTTTATTCCACTCCCCAGATGCACTGACATCTGTAACATCATAAGGCTCAAAGAGGCTGAAATCCAGACAATTTCAGGTCTCTTTCCTCATCCTCCGAGTCAACTGCTCCCCTCCTCCCCAGCTCTCTGAGGGGTGGTGGGACAGACTGCACAGACCCATAGCTGAAACACATCTAGGACACGCGTCCTTTCCCCAGTTGCTTTCCCACTCTGCAGTGCTCCAGGAATGCTGGAGCCACATGCTGTCCCTGCAGCGAGCCACTCCAGCCATCAGTGTGACCATGGACCTCAGGGCTTTGTGCAAGACCTACTTTGTCTGACCTCACCTGCCCACAAATAATTCCGCAGCTCTGAGCAGCTACACCATGTTAACCAAGCCGTGTCTCATCTGGCAGAAGTGAAAGGAGGGCAGGTAAGGACTCCCAAAAGGAAGGGATGGGAGATGCACAGGTTCTGTTGTGATAGAAAGTCATTTAAGGTCTTGGATAGACAGATAGGTTAGATTAGATAGGCTTGGAATAAAAGAACTCAGCCCTTCAATTGCTTGAATTTCTTCAACATTAAGCAGGGTATTTTTAACCCTTAGGACTTTTCCTTTATAATTCAGCTTCCTCAGCTGTTATACAAGGTATAAATGTACCCTAGTATGTGCAGCTACAATGATAAACATTTGTAAAGGATCAGAATCCTTCCAGTATCTCTTTTGAATGCATTTTCTCTTGCATTTCTCTTCCAGTTCTCCCTAACCTGGTTTAGATGTCTTTTTGCCTAAAAATGAATGTTTATTTATATAAATACATTCAGTAGTTATATGCATATCCATGAATACACAAAAGCTGCCAGACATTCAAAGAAGTTATTAGCATGGCTGGAGCACTACTAAAATCTTGCTGCATGACAAAAAAAAACCCCTGCAAAACTATTATTTTGTGGCACAGATCAATTTTTTCATAGTGTACACTGAGAATGTTAAAATAGTTTTTTTTCTATGCAGCATCTAACATATCTGCAGAAGTCTCTTAAGCCCCACAATAATAAATAAGGTAAATGCTCTGCACGTAGTGAACGGTGAGATACTGAACCTTTATTACTTTTGAATTAGTCATTGAATTGCCCACCACCATGAGGGGTTTTATATAGGGACAGCAAATTTTCTTGAGAAAGGTTTTAACAGCCTTCCATGATATTCATTCATCTTTATCAAAAAGCATCAATTCATGCCAGTATTCTTCACATTAGAAAGTAATAAAACCAAAAGGGTTAAAAAGAAAATATTGGTAAAGCACACTAATTAAGGCACAGAAATTCATACAGTTGTGATAAAGTAGTCACCATGGTTAACATTCAATTACCTAAAAAGATCTTCTTGGTTTCCCCTTTGAGGGTCTAAGGCTGCAAACCTTTTCATTTAAAATTAAAAAAAAAGCCTTATGGCTCTCCCACAGGTCTGTGTGGAAGTCTTGGAGACAATGGGATGTCTAAGTGGCCTAAAGGCAAGGTGAGGTAGCCCCAGACGTGCCCAGTGGCAATGGTATCGTGCCATGTGAGCACGAGGAGGTGCCAAATGTTGCTGGCACAGAGCAGGGCCAGACAGGACATGATCTACAGAGGTCACTTGTGAAACCCTGTAACTTCTCCAAGAGGTGAGGACCTGTGTCCCATCTTACTCAACTCAGCATTAAGCAACTTGAGTATTTACGCTGCTTCCCTGGGACAAGTTTCGAAACGTGCTACAGCAAACCAAGATTCCCTATTCTATGCAATGTGGGGCTGTCTGCTCCCCTGCTCTGGTTGTGAGCAGCACATTGAATAAAGGCGTTCTTCTCATGGAAAGTTTGCACCATCCTGAGCAAAAGTGGGCCTTTAAAAATAAAAATCAGACTATTGTTAAGGAAAGCCTTATTCTGGAAGAAGAGAGTGGCCACAAATGGCTTTTGAAAATATTTTATGGGCAGGGAAACAAAGGCCATCCCCAGAGCCTTTCATGGTCATTTCTTGTTTAATTGATAATGTAATTAGATATTAATTATAATTCTTCCCTGCCTTTAAAACACAGTATAATGAGTGAGCAAAAAAAATCCATACCAAACCAACCAGTGCACTGCTTAAACAAAAAAATTAAAATCCGGGGAAAATGGTATCAAAATTGCTTCAAATCCATGGGAAAAGCCATTAATTTTAACTATTAATGAGTCATAGTCTAAAATTGCAAGCACAATCCACGAAAGCCTATGCTGTGTAAAACCAGAAGGCATCCTTGCTGAAACAGTGCAGTAATCTCTTGGGACACAGAAGTCACTAAGGCAGGTCTATTCCCAAACAAAGAGAAGGCAGATCTTCTGCCATGTAAATTGGGAGGCATCAGTTGTTGGGAGCAGAGAAATACTAAAAAGTTTTTCTAATCTCTTTGTTAAATTTTCAGCACCGATAAACTGAGGCAGAAATTGAAACTGAAGTACTCAGGTTGAGTAGTAGCTGTTGCACTGCAGCTTTACAATACTGTACAATACTTGTACAATACAATGCACAGAGGTCACTTTGCACTCAGTCCAGGGACTGAAAATAAATTTCGAACATCAGACACATCCTTATGCATCTTGCAAAACTCCCACTTCCTTTCTTGCAATTCCAGATTCCAGTGTAGCACATAGTCAATTTCATTAGAGTATTTCTTTCAGGCTGGTATTTTAATGATTCCCAAAGAAATTAAGAGGACAAACAGTGATTGCCAAGTACCTTCTTCTCGTGTGGTTATGGTAATGCAAAATAAAATTTATTAAAATAAGGAACTAATTTAATAGCTTTTCTAATTCTTCACTGATTTTCACACTCCTTTCTGGGACATCATTGGTTTATTATAGATGGAATGGAGAAAGGGGATTTTGTGTGCCCATCAAGACTGATGCAGAGCATAAAAAAGCAGACAAAGTCCAGCACCAGAATTCTTTAGCACAGCTATAAGCAGCTTCACAATGATGATTCCTTGAATTGGATCTTTACTATTATAAAGTGAGTATATGCAAAAGATTCCTGAGATTATAGCACTGAGGTACTTGCAAGCACATAACAAAATCTTGAAGCTAGGATTTAAGAGGAAACCCTTGTATTATTTTTTTTTTAAGAATTCCTGTTACTATTATTATTAATTGATGACAAAGATAAGACATTCTTACCTTTGGCTTTTGACTTTTCTCCTTATCAGACACGTTAGATGGTTTTCTCTTCAGCATGTTTAACTCACGTTAATCCACTGGATGTGCAACTGCTCTGAATTGGTAACCAAAGTAAGTGCAAGGGACAGCACTCTGGACGTGTACATTGGTTATGCAGTTCCTTATTCTATCAGGATGTGACTTCACACAGCTGCATGGGGGAGTAAACTGAATTCTTCCTTTGGGGAAGGGGTGAGGAAGCAGGGGAGGAAGTGACAGGGACAAGAAAGAGAGAGGTGCACCAAGGAGATGAGTTGAAAATTAGGGCAGGGGTCAAAGTGAGAAATGCTTTAAATCTTATCTGCTGCTTTGTCACCATCTGGTCTCAATAGGACTTAGGACAACCTCAAGAAAATCATTCTCTTTTCTTCTTTCAGTTTTTCCCCCTCAGCGTTATGGCACAAAGCGCACCTTTATTTCCACCTGTGCTGGGACTTGTGTGTGAAGAAGGTGTGCTGATATGCAGAGCACCAAGAGATATTATTGATATCAGATGTGAGCTACACTGTGGGTATAACCGGCCCCTAACTCCTCCATCCCTCTCTCGGCTCTCCAGCAATGCAATAAAAGCAACGAGATCAAAGGCTGCTGTTTGGTAGAGAAGGGAATTATCCAAAGCCATCTTTTTCTTTTGCATGGTGGAATGGTTTTTTTGCTATTCATCATACAACTAGGACTCCCTGAAACAGCACTTTTCGGTCCTCCTTATTGCTTGATTTGCTGAAAAATTCACAGGGAGAAAAGGCAAGTCTTACAGAAGACTGTAAACAAACATGCAGAGAGAAATGGCAGAGGTCCTCTACAACCTCTTGAAAACCAGCACAAAAGCTAAAAGAAAGTGGTGCTATTAAAATGGCTTAAATTCCTGCTTCATTTTGCTTGAAATTTTTTATCTTAGAGAAAAAACTCAAAAGTCTTGAGCATCCTAAGTAAAAATTATTTGTTGTGAATCATAGGCCACAAACTTTGAAACTATTAAATAATCCCAACTTCTGCTGAGCAATGGAGGCAAATTCTCAGTTTCAAACCCCAAATTTTCAGGCTCCCCACAGACCTTCAATTAAATCTTAATTTAAGATTACTATAAATGTAAAAGAAATATCTTAGTAAGTTATATCTATAATATCTATATTATCTATAATATCTTATAGTAAGTTGCAAGAAAAAGGTTCAGGAATAACTGCCAAGAAAAAATGCCAGGTTTGTTTTGTTTTGTTTTGTTTTTTGTTTCTAAATTTTTTATTTTTTCAATTTTTTTTTTCCAAGCAAATGTATTCTAAGTAGCCTTAATTCATAATTTTGGCTTAAATAAAAGATCTTTTAAAAATACTCTTCTTTCTTTTCTACCATATGAATATTCCAAGCAGGGCTAAGACATGCTCATCAGATGAATTCCCATTTTGGTTTGCTATTTGGACTTCTCTTTAAATGTTTAAGAGAAGTTTGGGAGGGTTATTTGGGTTCTGGTGGGTGGGCAGCTGGATGGACTGAGACTGACTGATGAAGGACTAATTGTTATACGCTAATGGTATTATGAGGTTTTCCTTTCCAGGCCTTCTAAGATGGGGTTGGTAAGAAGGGGAGGAGGAACTGCAGTTAAGGTACCAAAATTCTGTCAAATACAGCCCAAAACTCTCTAGGTTTGTGGGTTGCAGTGGACTACATTTTGAACCTCAGCCTATGATGCTTCACTTCACATTTTAATCAGAACAACGGTAATTTAAACCAAAGTCGAATGTGAGGGCTTTATTATTGAAAATAACATATCCATCGAAGTTCCTAATATTTGAGATTATTAAGAATAATTAATTAGTAATAATGTTTAACTCAGAGATATTTTTTCCCTATATGTGAAAACACCACCTGAAACATCAGTTTAAGTTTCTAAGCAGAAGGAGGTTTTACTGTGGATATTTAGTCAGCCTCAAGAATTCAGTAGGGCCATAATTTGTTACAAAAGCTGCATATATGTTTAATAATAATTAAACTTGATTCTTATCTCCATAGATTTACACTGCATTATATTGGTTTTCTTTTTAATCTGATCCAAACGTGAGGATTAAATCAGACTCTGCTGATCATTAGACTGTGATTTCCTGTCTGAGGCCACTGTTAAAATCTTCATGATTAATAAAATGGGAACTCAGCTGAAGAGTAATATATGAGCTTCCTTTCTGTAGAATATTTATTGTTAAACAGGAAGAAAGAGGCTATTTCAAGAGATATAGTACCCACCTATATCTATTTCCTTTCCTCATCCACATATCAGAAAAATTATAGCAGCTTGAAGGCTGACCTGATTATGTTCTTGCCCTTGGAAGGTTGACCCACCAGTTTTAAAAAGTAACAAAGTGAAGAAAATCAAACATATATAACATTAAGTTCATTTAATTTAGTAAACTATTAGGTTTCAAAAGGAGCTCTTTTGAATTAAAAATTAATAATAAGCTTGGTGCTTATATCCTCTGTATTTGAACCTAATTTTTCAAAGGGGAATGAGTACCTGTGTAAAATTAAAAGAAAAATTCTTATACTTAGTCTTTTGTTGGACATGACTGCATGTAACATATGCCATTTCCTTGCTGGGCTTTGAATCTGATCCAAATCCCAGTGAAATCAATAGGAGTTTTTCAGGTGATTTTTATGGGGCTTGGACTGATTCCTCTATCCTGAAACAACCAGGCAATGTCACTCTTTTATCTGGAAAGTCGTATGGGCAAAAAGACTATCCACTTAAAAATAATTAAGATGGCCCCATGAGAATGATTCCCACCGTCATTATATTTATAAAAGGCAACATCCCTTATAGCTTATTATTATCATTACTCACTTTTAATGAATGGACCATGATGAATGGTCCTGGTTGTTCAAGTGCTTTATGTGCCTCCCTCCCACATGGTATCATATTCCCTCAGGGGCCCATCTACTTACCTTCCCTGAGAGGAGAGATCACTTCCAGACTAAACTGCAAGAGTAAACTTAGCCTTTCAATACTTGATTATTCTGATAAAACTAGAAAGTAGGGCATGAAGTAGATTGAAGGGTTTAGCACACTGCCCACCTGTCAAGAAGCAAATGAAATGAGACTTTCTCTGTATTAGCAACTTGGTTTTCATTGTCCATCAGACAAAACTGCTCCAAGTTTAACTGGAGACTCAAGCCTTGGGGCTCTACATTGCTTTCCCTAATTCTAAACAAGCCCAGAGTTTCTTAGTATGCTTATTTTAATTAAAAGAAGACATATTTTGAACAAGAAAGGAGTCCTGCCTTCAGCCTGTGATTTTATGGCCGTGTGCCTCCCTGTGCCATCTAACTCACTCAGATGTCACAGAAATCTCAGAACAGCAAGTGAAGCTGAGTGAATAATTTGCAGTGAATAATTTACTCAACAAATTTAATCTTTATTTCCTCAAGGAATGTTCGTGAGCAGAACCAAATTTCCTCAAATGTATTAATTATGGGCAGCTAGATACTTCCCTCTCCTGGTCTGATTTGTGCCAGCCACAGCTACAGCCACTGCTAGTCCTCAGCAGAGCTATCTTCATGAGCCACCACAGCAAAGACTCTTCAGAAACTAAAAGGAACAAATGTGGAAAAGTGAAGCCAAGAGCCCTCTCCCCTAACAACCCATGAAAGAAGTAAGAAGATGAAGACTGGGCTGTAACTAAACAACACACTCACTTTAATTTCAATGCTGAAGATGGAGGCTGTGATTTTCCTCGGGGATGCTGAGGAATGGAACTGGATGCTTAAAGTACCATCTTTAAGAATCTCACATTCTCTGAAAAATCCTCATCCAGAACAACTAGTGTTGAAAATTGGTACAAAATATTCAGGGACTTCACACAGCAAGGTGTATGATTTCCTATTGAATAGGCTTCCATGTGCTTTCCTCATCAGGGGTAGAAAATGGAGAAGCTACATAACATCAGACTCATAGAGAGACAGGATTTAATCATGATTAAAGAATATTTTAAGCTTACAGTTTTGATTTCTGGCTCTGTTGACCCTATATCAAGAAGACTCCTATCCCATACAAAGTATAATACTTATGAAACCTGGTTATGCAGCAAAGTGAATAAATAACACCTAAATTGTGCTTCAAAAACTTAATTTTTTGCTAAATCATTTACTTTGGGTGGATTTTTAAAGACATACATAAAATGAAAAGGCATAAGACTACAAAGAGGGGGAGTCTAAGCTGCTTTAAGCAACCATCAGGGTATAGAGCAGCAGGAATACCCTCATCATGCCAGGTCCCAGGAAATGTGATTTTGACCTCTCAGACTACTGGGTTTCCTTCTCTTCCTGAAAAAATGTTACTGTGATTCTTCCTTCTTTTATGCTAATCCTTTGTCTTTAAGGTCAATGGAGTCATGAAGAATTATCGCAGGGACAGGCTATAGAACACCACTACCAGAGTTAAAAGAGGCATCTGGTCCAAAAGAGTGGTTGATGCTCTATGAGTAAGAAAAAGTGTCTCACTGCCAGGCCCTCAGACTGTGTCCTTGGCATGTTCTCAACACCACCTGGCCTGAAGGGAAATTGAAGTACCAGGAACTTATCTCAAGCTTCGATCCCAACACATTCTGTTGCATTAGCAGTAGATGAACAGATCAGTCATACCTACACTATGTCAGGCTAGCAGTAACACTAATAAAAATGTATACTACTATGACATAAGGATTCTCAAGGAGATTGGCTTTCGCCTGTTGAAAAAATCCCTTTATTATTAGCTTGAAGAGTAAGAGCCAAAGTTGTGTCTATATAATCCAGGTGTTCCTGGTGAGAAAACTCAAAGTCAGCAAGGTTGATGTCTTGTAAAGCACAAGCCACAGTCTTATCCAGCATCAGTGTAATAATTTGCTAGAAAGGTGTGCGTCACTTGTGGTTTTCCTGTACAATTCCTGTACGCTGCAAGCCGAGCACGTGTTACAGACTGTGATGAACAACAGAAGGCAACTGGCAGGAGGCTGCTGCTGTGAGTCCAGCGATGCAGGGGAGCAGCCACACTGTTTCTCAGAGTGAATGTTAAAATCAGGGCTACACTGCAGTGTTCATACCTAGAACATCTCAGTGGATTCCTTTAGTGAACGCTGTGGTTACTAATCAGCTACAAGGGCATTTTATTCCATGGAATTTGCAGGTTTGTATGACTTGTTTTATAGTCATGCAGCTGAAGCTCAGCCTCCCAGAAATGCATTACAGATAAATAGTGATGGTTGCCTTGTGCATCTATTTAAAAGCTCAGATGAGAGATTTTCAATAATGGAAACTGATATAAAAATAAATTTAGGCTCTCTGTTTTAATCTCATACACAAAAAATGACATGCTTCATTTGGTATTTAGAAGACCAGCTTAACACGGCAGCACTGACAGTGCAGCAGGGGATTTTTCCAAGGTATGTACATGATGTTTGCCAGCCTATCTCTGATTAGAATCAAGATCAACAGAAGTAAATTCTGATTAACTTTAATGCCAGCCTGCTGTCAGAAAACTCTGCAGTTTGAACCATCTTTCCCCAGTAAACATCTCCTGCTGAATTTCTTCACTGGTGTCAGAGTGTCACATTGCTGCGCCATCACAGTGTTAGGAATGCTGTGCAAAGGCTAACAGGAAAAGGAATAACACAGCACACTGCCCATTCATTCCCTTGCAAGGCTTGGATTTCATATTGATTCTAGAGGAAAATGTTCTCCCTTTTTCCTTTAACATGGTGAAAATCATAATTTGGAAGTGACAGAGAGGGACAAGATGGCTTTATTTGTAATTTGTTTAAAGATCTATTTCTAGCCATTTAAATGATGTGATACCTGACCGAGAGCTAGCAGAAACACAGCCATCATCATTGAGAAAAGGTGGTGATTTGCAAAATTAATCTTTCTTTCACTCCTCTCCTCCCCAAACTCTGTACCAGACCCGTGGCCTTACTGTAGCAAAACTTAATTCAGGTGCTGACATAAATAGCAATACCTTCAAAATCTGGCAGGATGTGGGTCAAGATAGCTCCATCAGCAGACCTGCCAAATCACACACACTGGGAATGAGACTTGGGAGGCTGATTTTCTCTTACTTCCAGGTCTGAACCTCAGTGTAGGGTGGCCTGTCTCATGCTCTGTGCTTGTCTAGCAGGTGTAGGAGGTTTCTTGGATCCATCAGCTGCTTGCTCCAGGGCAGGAGTGTGGCAGGGTGGGCAAGTTCTAGCCATGCTGAGCTCCCTGACAAAGAAGAGGAGATGTTTTTCCTGCTGGATTTTGGCACTGAGGACTGGCAAGGTGATTGCTGCACCCTGTGCTGGTCATGGCTAGTGCCCCTCTTGCCTTACCCAGGATTTCATGGGATGCTCCAGGCTGTGGCTGAACCGTCACAACTGACCGAGCTGCCCCAGGTCAGCTGGGCCTCGCTAACAGGGTGGGGACCTGCTCTCAGCCCATCAACAAGAGGAAGTGGAGCACAGTCACATAAATTTGTTTCATTACAGGCTTGAGATAGCGTACTTTATCTCGGGCTGTAGGCTAAAGGCACTCGCAGGGACGGTCACAGTGCTCCGTATGTTTAAGGTACTTACTTATGTGTCAGTGGGGAGACAAGGGAATGGAAATGGAAGGCTGTCTCCAAAACTGTGCTTTGCAGAGAGTAATGCTTTGCCTCTTCACAAAAATCCCCCTTTTCTTCCACATTCCTTCCACCAATCTTTACCTTTTTTCATTCTATTATCAAACTCTTTCCCCTCTCACTTCACGCAAAGTGTATGAGCTTTTGACTCATACCTTGCATACCTTTTTTCTAGAGCATATTTTTTTACCATCTATTGTCATCTATGCTTTTTTCTTCTATTACATGTATTATTTTGTGTGGTTTCTGTTTCCTTTGCCATACTGCTGCCACAGAAAGCAGAAGCTGATGAAAAGGCAACAAAACCTTTCCTGGAAACAGCTCCATGGTCTGCTAAAAGTTCTACTGAGCTACAGACAGCAAACTGGAGAGGATCTTCACTCCAGGAGGAAACTCTGAAAGCTAAATTTAGGCCTCCTAGTTTACAATAAGTTTTTTGGCATTTTTAATATATGTACAAACTGGTGGAGAGAAACATTAATATTATGGTCCTCTGGTTTGTGAGTGGAAAGTTCACAAGAACCTTTGAAATATCTTTGGGTTCAAACACCACTAGAGGTTGAAAGAAAAATACATAAACCCCTAAAATATCAGCACCCTTATGTACCATATACACCCAAACTCATTAGAGGAAGCAAACAAACTTCTGAAGCCAAGGAAAGGCAGAATTATTGCTATCTGTGATACCTGATTCTCACCCCTACACGTGTGTGTTTCATGGTGCAGTTTTAATAAGACAGCTTTGACATTTACCACATTTTTTCCACTGAATATCTGTCTAATTTAGTGCAAACTATGAATCTGAATGACAGTGTCAGAGCTTGCAAATAAACTGTTTGAACTGCTGCCCTTCTGAGGCACAAGCTGGAATGTGTATCCTTGCTCATGCACCAACCCTGTGATGTGTATAAGAACACACTATCCCTGTTTTTCAAATGAAGCCTGAGGCAGACAAGTGAAGTGATTTGTCTAATTTCACACAAGTTGTCTGTAGTAGTGCAGGGAGTTGAATCTGCATTATCTACATCCTTAATCACTGGATCATGATTCATGGGTTTAAAGAGGCTATGCTGCTCAAAGGAACTGGAGTAAGGATTTATTTTGTCATTCTAGTTCAGGGGAGCACTAAAGTTGTGTCTAAAGTTATTTACTTTGCAATTGATAATTGACTGCAAGTAATTCTCAGAGTATGACCCTTTGGTTAGATGTGCAGAAAATTTGAGCAAATATAGCTGCAAGCAAAGTTTGGGGAGTTTGATTTCATGTCTTCCAGACTGGAAAATCTGAATACTATCCTGCCATAATTTTTAGGGGAATTGTGTTGAAGCATAAATGTGAAGAAGGAAATCTAGGTATTAAAACACTTACACAATCTAGAACTAAATATAGAAACCCTCAAGATATTTACAAAAGTTTCTGTTTCATGATCTTAACTGAATTCTTGATTTTCCTACTTCCCACACACTTTGTCATCATTTCTTGTGCTATTCTATCAAAGATAAGTTGTAAGGAGAAGCGAATAAGAAGTTTCATGTCATTTAACCTAATTAATTTGGTTCTTTTGCAAAAAATATTCAGCCAGATTTCTTCAAATGGATTTGAGTGTAAGCACTTCCAGCAAAAAATATGTTATTTTCAAGTTTCCAGTTTGCTTTCCTTATGTATTAGGGAGGGTGAACTTCTTCAATCAATTAAATGTCTGCAAAAAAAGGGTCCACAAATTTCATTACCATAGGTGAATTCCTTTCAAAATGAAAGTGAATACTCAGATACAAATCACTGTCCATTTTTTTCCTGAAAAGCCCTAGTCTTTGTCTTCCAATGATCTGTCCATGTATCAGAAAGTATTTAAATAGCAAGATTACAGGTGTGTCCTCTCTGTGTTCATTTTTTCATTTCCAGTCTTATTTTTCAGGCCCTATTCTTGTTCGTTTCACCACCAAGTATTTTTTTCCAAGTTGGATGAACACACAGTTTTCACATTAAATTTTCAGTTTCTAAAAACAAGTCTGGAATTATGTAAAGACATGCCCTGCTTTTGGAGAATGTCACAACAGAAGTGCTTCTTTTAAAGGGCTTTGAAACAGGTTCATTATAATAATGCTGCGGCCCTGGAAACCTTAGTACCTTTCTAGCACTGAAAATCCTCACTCTTGTGTCATTGCTGAGCACTGATATCATGTGACTTTCCCTTCATTTCTGAGGGAGATGAAAATAGAACTAATTTCTTCTGATTTATAAAAGGCTTATTTCACAAATGGGATTTAGGAAGGACTTTAAAGTATACAAACGTGACTTACCAAAGAGAATAACAAGCTAAATCTACACTCACAAAAGGAGCAAGCAAACATAATTGGCCATCTCAGAACTTCCAGAAAATTGATGTCCCCATAAGAAGACCCATTTGAATAAGCTAGAGAAGACAAGGAGTATCAGGTGTCGTGGTGGGCACTGCTAGCCACCACTTAGCTATTCTTTTAACTTAAGGACAGTAAGGATCCTTGAGTCATCTTCAGTCGTGGCTTTCTTACCAAAGCCTCAAAATCCTTACCTAATTAGCCACATGGCTAGAACTTTAATTATAGTTTCATCAGGGATTCTGAGGAAAGCAGAAGCTAAACTTGCTAGTTCCCCTGCCAGAGAATGAGCACACATGAAGATTGCACTACTGCAAGCACAGTGAAGATTCAACATTTTTGCTACAAATGGGAAGCTTGTCACCAACTCAACAGGCACAAGATCTAGAAAATATTTGGGTTTCAAAAGTGAGTCTACACAGAAGTAAAACTGCATTACTTTTTGTGAGGAGACAAATTGCGCTGTAAAAATTTTAAAAGTTGCCCGATGGTTTCATTGGTCAAAATTTCCCTGCCAGCACCAGAAGCTAATGCATTAGCACAACACAGTATGAAACCACAGCCTGTATTAGCTGATTCATTCAGCAGGAGCACTGATTAAGCAGAGTAATGTGTTTTTGGGGTTTGGGGGTTTTTGTTTGTTTATTTTGCTTTGTATGGTGTACAGGAAGAAATTATAGCCTTGAATAATTTTTTTAAATAAATAACAACAAGAAGCATGTCTTTTATACTGGACTGACAGCAGATCCACATAAGGTTGATATTGTCACAGAGTAGGTAAATAAAGCAGCAGACCAGAAATGCCATCTATTTCCTTCAGTATGCAAAAGTGCATCATGTTAGCAACTCTAAAGCAGGCTAGCAGGAAGTCATCCTTTCACCAGACAGTTTGTTACCAACAACTTCATTTAGCTTAATTATATTTTGACTCTTAATCATATTTCATGAAGCAGGTAGCACTCTTTCTATTGAGAATTCATATACCATTTACAAAGAATAAGTCTACAAAATGCACGCACAGTTTTTCCTGAAGTTTCAAAAATCATATTGCCCTTCATACTACATTCATGACAGTAATCCAAAATCTTTCATTTCTCTCTCTAGCTGCAGCTCTGCAGGACCTAGCAGCTATGTCAGAAGCAAACCCATGAAATCTGCTGAGGTGAATTGCAATGTTGTTCTGCAGTTATCTGTAACAATATTAAAAATGTTGTGGTATTCTAAAATATCTTTTAGTGCAAATAAATTCACTTCATTATCATTCTGCCTCATATCTACTAGCAAGTACTTGCAATCCAACTTCACAAAACAGCCCAGAAGTTTGTGGCAGAAAAAGTTTAAGAAGCTTTTTGGTAGATTTAGGTGTCTCTCAGACTAATGGAAAATATGATATCATTCTCTATAAAGCTATGAAAATTCTAGTCAGGTATTAAAAATAAAAAATAGGACAAGAGTTACCATAGTGAAGAATAACAGCATCAGATTTTTCACATTTTTTAAAACCTGCTTTAAGACTGCATGGTCAAAGTCATCACAGATGAGGACATCAAATTTTTCACGTTACTGTGCAAGAAATAGCAAAAATCACTGTAAGAAGTGGAATGGTAGTGGCAGATATTTGCTATTAGCACAGTGCAATGGTGCATCTTTAGAGAGGCTAGACACCCTCCCAGTTTCCTGTCTTCCCAGCAAAAAGCTTGAGAGAAGAATCCTTGCACTTTAAGAAGTGATTTTCTCTCACTTTTTGTATTTAACTGAAGCAAGCCCTATAATGTTTACCAACTTGTTGCTGTACCTGTTTCTTGAATAAAGGTCCCTGCAACAGCAGAAAAAGTAAACCTCTACAGACTCTGAGGCATCAAGAATATGAGTGTTCTTAAGTTGACTAGAATTTGTGTCTTTTTTTTCTGAGTCCATATTTTTCTTCGTATTTCCAAGAAAAGCAAACATTGAAAATGTAGTTGTGGCTCTTGGCTTTTCCTCAGTGTATAAAACAAAGCCAGTCAAATGTCACCAGCACTTTACTACAACAGATTTGTACAAATCACAATCCCTACCCACTTAAAAATTTTAAAATTCAAAAGAGGTTTTCACAAGGCTCTGGAATGGGGTTTGAATGGGGAAAAAATGAGTGCCTTTGTAGCACAGTCTCTTTTTGCCTATCAGTTCCTGTATATCCCATGTCTGCAGTCTGGGGAGCATGGGGATGTTTCTAGCTGCTCTTTACCTTGCAAGAGAGGTGCTGCATACAGAGGGAGAAGGGCTGAGCTCGTGGACCAATGGGGAGAGCAGGGTAACCACTGAAATTATCTAGAATGTTATAAACAGCAACAGGAAACCTATTGAGGGCCTTGTAAATGAAGATATGACAAAATCAAAGAGAAGCAGCGGGGGACAGTTTCATATCTTAGGAAACAAATCCTGTTTTCGTGTCTTAGCCACAGCTTGTCACCTGAAAATGCATGTAATGGTCTTGACTGGTTTTGTTTACTGCCTTTCAGCTGCCCTTTATCTCTTCCCTGGGCAAAGACTGGGCTGCTGGTTGGCTACAGCTGAGCAGGACTCTCCAACACCCATAGGAAATAGACTTATACTTGGTGAGGCTCTGGCTTCCTACCTTGTCACTGAAATAGGAACAAGAGCTACAGCTTTTAAAAGGGACACTTATTACTGACAGTGAAGCAGCCAGAGTGACCGGAGCAGCTGAAAATTCGTGTCTCAGAGAAGCGATTTGGGGATTTCTAGGCATTCTTTTAGTGCTGTATTTGTGCCAAATGAGGATTCAAAATGCAGTTGAGAAAGCTCTTCTAAGGCATGTTCAGGTGTCTCTCAACAGAAAGATATTAGCTGAAGAAAGGAAAAACTGCAGAAAACAGTCAAATTGCTTAAGAAAATTGAGCAGTCAGAAAGTCCATTTAAGCCCACAGCATTCTGGTGAGCAGCAGAAACTGCTGGCTGAAATGGAGCAGAAATCTTCCCACAGCAATTCTCTGGGCAGTGCAAATACAACTTTCAGCTTGGGAGCACATTTTGCTACAGAAGAACACTCTGCCCTGTTTGCTCATTACTGGCTGTCCGTACCCTTCCTCCCCACTCCTCTGGTCCAGGGAGCAGTGATCAGTCACTGGTATCACAGATATCCAACGCCTGCATAAAGCTCCTGGCAATATGCAGCACGTTTTTGAGAACCAAAGTGATCAGGAGCAGCAGGGGAGGTGCAGAGGGCAGGGTAGGAGCAATCACAGCTAGGAAACAAGGTTGTCATGAAGCAACCAGCAACCAGAACTTATGTAGAGTGTGTCAGGAAAAGTTAGAGTAAGGAAATGTACAAAATTAGGGTTGACAATTAAAGTGTTTCTTCAACAACAACAACAAAAAAGGGTGTCAAACTAGCCATGTCTCCTAGGGGTCAAAGGAAGATGCTGAGAAATGGCTTGTCTGACTAGGAAGCAAGCCTGACCAGGAGGAAAGGAAAAAGCCACAAGGTCATTGAAATGGCAGAGAACCATGGCCAGAAACTGCAGGGCAAACATAATCATGATAAGACCATAACACTTTCTTGAGAGGAATATGGAGAGAATGAACACAGGAATTGGCATGAAGTCTTTTGCAGTTTCCCCAAATTTATTGTTCATTCCACCACAATGTAATACATTTATATCAGATAGAAACCAATCTTTCAAAGCTTTCTTATCTCCTCTTAACCTGAAAATGGGAGAGAAAATATATCTCCCTCTGCAGTATCTTTAGTTTTTTTCCTTCTCTTCATCAAAATCCCAGGTCTTTTTAGTCTTGGGAAATGTCCATCATATTTCATTCTCACTGAATACCAACTACAGGTTGCACCAGATAAATATTCTTGTGGTATTAATGACTAAATCCTTCTTCTGTAAAATTTAACCATGCTGCTAAGGTGAGAAGAAGAGAAACCCCCTTCCAGTAACTCTCTGCTCATTTGTCTAGAACAGAGGATGTTGTGTCCTCTCCCTTTCCTGTAAAGGAGGGCTGTGTGATTCTACAAACACATCTTCCATATTTCACAGATATTGGGAGAGTGGATGGGTCAACCAATGATGTAGCATGTTAAAGTATTGAGGGAGAGGATAAAAGGACTCATCTGCTTGTATTCTCTTTTTCTCAGACTGTCCAGGATAGTCTGGGAAACCTTTTGTGAAGAGGACCTCAGCTGTGCTCCACTGTGCCTTTCAGGTCCATTCAAGCCCAGCAAGCTCCTGTAGTTCACAACCTTCTGACTGTAGATTTTTCCTGCCTTATGAGGTTGCAAAAGTCTTATGCAATTGCACAGATTAAGATAAAACAATAGAAGGCTGAAAGAGCTTGTATAAAAGTCATACGGACATGGAACTTCTAAGTATACTACTTTGTTAGGGTAGTGAGTATCTTGGCATACAAACGACAGAAGGGCAGCTTTTAGTAAACACAAAAAAGAAGAGAGACAAAACTAGTCTGATACAGACAGCTTAACTGTTTTCTGCAGGGCTAAGCCTGAGGAATAAAAATTAGTATAAAAACCCAATAACCTTTCCCATTGGGGTCAAGTGGTTGTTCAAGTGGTGTCTGGACAATCTTTTCTTCCATCCTCTGCCTGCTTTTCAACTGATTCATAACATCACAAACATTAGCCCAGATCTCCTCAATATACTTTGTGATAATAGAAAAATATGCAGCATAGTAGTAACTTTATCCAAGCATGCAAGAATATTTTTCTTTTTTTCCCCCTCAAGCACTCTGTATTTTTTTAAAATACACTCTTCCACTTTCTAAGGAAGAACTATTTATAAATTACATCTCTCTGGAAAGAATACCAGTAACAATAATTTCACATGGCAAGCTTGACACACCAAGAAAAGCAATGCTTTATGTTGCCCTTAGCAAAATTTTGACCATCCACTAATTATATTTTTAAAAGCTGAATTTTGTGTATATATATATATATATAAAGACCTGTGGTTAAGTTAACTCTGCACAATGAATCTAATGGTGGCACCATGGCAGGATGGGTGAAATGTGAGTGGTCTGCAATACCCCTGTGCCAGAGGCTGTCCACCTAGGGCAGATGATTACTGAGGGCTTAACTGGGGGAGGCTGGAGGAGCCTGTTGCAGCTGAACATGGATTGGGTTTTTGGAGTCTGTTCTCACAGTCCTCACCTAGATAACCTCTGCCAGCCTTTTTACTGATTTGGGTGAGAAAACCTGGCAATATGAAGGACCATGTGTGCTGTGTCAAGTGCTGAGGCAGAAGAAAGGAAGGAGGGAAGGGAAGAAAGGTGTCAGGGGAAGAAATTGGAGGAAGGGAATTAGGATTACTCGTATTTTGTCTCTCTAAGTAGCAATCTGTCACAGAGAGATCCATGTCTTTCCTTGTGATTACCAGAGAGCACTATTTAATTTACCATCTGCCATTCAAGCTTTATTAATAAAGGCCAGGCCTGATCAGCTTTGCATGCATTGTTGAGAAATGTCTGGATAATATTTGTCTGATCTAGATATTTGTCTGTACCTCAAGCCAGATGAGAAGCAATTTGCTGATGGAATAGTAGGATCTTGGATCTTTGTCTTGCATCTACCAGTTTAGTCTCAATGCAGGACATAACAACAAGCATTTTGATAGTTCATCTCCTCCACAACTTGATGCAGCAGAGACAACAGAGTTACCAGGTCAAGAAAATGAAACCACACCTTCTTTCTCACAGGATAGGGAAGAGTATTATGGAATATATTGATTTTACTTGAACAAGTAAATCAACATCAGAAAGAACATCTGCACCACCCTCTCTGTCTGATCCTCTCATAGCAAAACCACCAGTGTCCGCTTTTTGATCCTTAAACAGCAAAACTGAAAATCCAGCCTTTGTAATCTTCAGCTGAGCTGGTTGGTAGAATGCAGATGCAAAGAATGAGATGTCTTGCCATTGGCTGTAATCTAAATCTAAAGACACTAAGCCCACAGAGATACATTAAAGTCAGAGAGCCCATCAGGAAGGCAGATGGCAAAATAAACAATTCAGGGGAAAAAACCCACTAAACCCCTTGCTGACACTTAATAGTAACATGGGTAGGACAAATCTCACCAGGGTAGGGAACGTTAACATCCTGTTTGTGACAAAACAAAATAAAATAATTTGAGTTGACACTTATGTTCTCATAAGTCTGACCGACACCTCTATTACTGTTTTTACCTGGGACTTCAGCCTTCGCTTGGGATGCTGAAAGCTGCTTGTATAAAGGAGCTAGGCATATGATGGAGCCCAGCATCCCTGATACAATTCACTTTCTGCAGAGACTCCTATTTCCTGGCATGCAGGGGGACTCCCCTGACAGCCTTTGCTCACAGCTCTCAGCCCATTTCTGCCAGCTTTCTGTCCCGCAGGTCTGTCTGCAGGTGCTCTCCCTGGGAGAGTGCAGGGCTGAGGCTGTCCAGGGTTTCATTGCTGCATCCTCCTTAGGGTTTTTTTAGGAGTAGTTTCCTTTCTTTCTTCTTCTAATTATCCATCAGTCAATGTTTTAGGCTCTGTTTTCTATGTCAAATCCCAGGAAAATCCCCAGCTAGATAAATCCCACATTTCAGGTCCTGCCTGGTATGTCAGCTACTGTGTCATTGAAAAGGAACTGAAGCACTGAATCACCTCCTCCATGAATTCAGAAATATGGCTTCTGTATAGACCCACATCTATTACCTTTTTAATGCTATATAGGCTCATGCCACAGATCATGCTGTTCTCAGCAGGACACTCTCTGATCTAAGGCTGTGGTTGCTCAGGCCTACATTTGAACACTCAGCTGGCTCAGGTTTCAGCAGGTGTCTCACCTCCTGTGGTTTAGGTGCTCTTTCCGGGGAGCTGGTCTTATTTCACAGTGAGAGACAGCTCTGTCCCTGGAGCACTGTAGAGGAAACAGGCATAAAGGGAAAAGTGGCTACTTTTTACTGCTTCCCTGATGTATTTCACTCTACCAGTCACCACTGTGTGGAGTGCCAAAACACCTGCTGTGCCCAGTGAGGAGAGGGAGAAAAGCCTTGTTGCAGTGTCTGTATTTTGTATATCTCACCAAAAATAGTTTCTCTTGGTTTTGTTCTTCTAGTTTGAATATCCCTTTAAAAAAAAGACAGCAATAAAAATATGAAAACCTCCTCCAGAGATCTATCCAGGAAGATAATTTCAGTCCAAGATTAAACTCTGCTTCTTTGTTTCTGTCCTTAGAATCTTCTCGCTGGCACACAGGTAATTTCAAATACAGGCTCCACCAGCCAAGCTGACCAAGGAGACACAAACACAGATACCTCTGCAACCTCTGACATTTACCTAAATAGCTCTAGTGTCCTTTACTAGTATTGCAGTGTCCTCTAGGAGCCTGCTCCAAGTCCATTGCCTTCATTGTCCCTTACTGAGTTAACCCAGACTTCCAGAAAGCTTTCTGTGCCTGGAAGGATGAGTATAGTACAGATGAAAAAAAAAAAAACAAAAAAAAAAACCCATGAGTGTGCTGATGAGGAATAGAATAGCCTAGAGCCTTCTGTCTCTAAGCTGCTGATGTCTGCATGGTTAAAAATGAACTACCTAGGGCTATATGAACTCCTGGTGTTAGGCTGAACAATGCATTCACATCCATTTACCTGAAATCTAAATTTGGTTTATTGCCTTTCATAACCACACAGAAGATGACAGCATCTCTTTAATGCTGAATCAGAGCAAAAAAAGTTTCCAATTTTTATGCATATCAGCATAAAAGAAACCACTTCCACTTACCCAGGAGTACTGTAGATCCATATCAGTTAGGGAATATGTAAGATGTGGCTGATGAGAAGAGCAAGTACAGTTTTCCCATTCTTCTATTTTTGATATTAAAAAGTCACAAGGACAGAGCTGGTTGTCAGGAAATGGCTTCCAGTCACTCCACAAGTGAAATTCTGTTTCGGAATGAATTGAAATTGTTCCTAAGTTATTAAGTCTGGAAGTGTATGAGCGGCCCAGAGACGCAGAAATAAAATCCGTCCTGGTCTCAGTCTCTTCTTTTCTCCTTGTGCTATCTTTCCACGTCTTCTTTTCCTGAGGTTTTGTCAGCTTCATGCAAGAAGTTAATGCTTCTTCATCCTCTTCAGAGAGATAAGCATCTTCTAAGGTATCTTTGAAAATGCAAATACTTGTATGTAGAAATTCATAGAGAAAGTAGCACTTTTTGGTTTTTTTTAGTTTAATAGCTGTCTTTCACTCTATACAAGGGAACAGCCAAGGACCTCATTAAAAAAATTTAACAACAAAAAACTCCTACCAAAAAAACAAACCCAAAAAAAACCAAACAAACAAACTCCCAATAAAACCAAAACCAGATAATTATGATAATTAGGAAGATGGAAAGGATTTTGTACTGGGTCAGGCATCTGAGCCAAAAGTGAGATCTGTTCTCCATTTGGTATATTTGTCTTGTTCCCTCAAAGGTGTGGAAAATTTTATTAGTTCTGCCCATGAAAATTTGCTAACTGAATGTCATATTGCTGATAGTTTTCAGAGAGCATGAGCTGAGCCTGGAAAAGTTCAGAAAGCTTTCTGGGCTACTGCTTTCCCACCCCTTGTATGTATGCAGTGGCTACAAAGTAGTTGCTAAAATCCCTATTTCCTCATGTGTTTCAGCCCAAGAAGTGATTTGGCTGGAGCAGTACTTCAGCAGATTGTTTAAACTCGTTTTGCTGATACTGGATTATAAATAATCATATAAATAAGTGCATTGTACAACCAAGGCATGCACTGTTAAAATAATGTTGGCAAAACAAGTTCAGAGGAAGAACTGTTGCACAGCCAGCTCAGAGATGTATAGGAGATCCCAGAAAATCAGCTGAGGCCAGAATCAGTTCAAAATTCCTGGGTCTTACAGCCCTGGGCACTCAGGTATAATGAGAGACCAACTTGCTTGTCATACCTCAGCCCTTCCTGCTGATGCTACTGACCCATGGATTAGCACTGGGAATCATCTTCCCATTTGTGAATTCTGCCTTTCTGACCAGAAATGTGATACAAAACTAGGAAACCCAAAGTGTCCCCAGCACGGCGGCCCCGCTGTTATACAATTCTATTTATCTAGACTCCCCACTTGCGAGATATACTGTTACAAAACTCCAGCTAGTGCGACAGGAAACAGGTTTTCACACTATGAGGAAGTCAGCGCTGGGGTGGTATCGCAGTAACATCTCAGCTGGGGGTTGAAAATCGTGGGTGGTGAATGACAGACCAGGACAGGATTGTTTACAGTTATGTTCAATCCAGCGTCATTTGCCAAATGTTGGAAAGAATGCTGATGTGATGCTGTACTTACTGAGGGGAACCAGAATGTGCTTGACATCTTCCAAGCTTTGTGTACTTGTTTTCTTTGTTCGGACCAATTTCTGCAATCTTTTTAATGTTCCCCTGGACTCAGCTTTACTGTCTGGTTCTGTACCCTGCCAAAACCCAAACCAAACCAAACAAACAAACAAACAAAACCCAACAACAACAAACCAAACAAACCAACAAACAAAACAAGAAAGATGTTAAAATAATTCAAACCTAAAAATAAAAACTAAGGGTAACATGATGTTTATCTTGAAAATGACAAAGTGTTGGATTCAAAAACTGATCACTGACATAATGCTTTAAAAGTTAGGCTTTTCCTTGCTTTGGAGTAACGGGTAAAAAGAGGGGGGAAAGGCAACTCACAAGAAACATCAAACTTAGGCCAGTGTTCATATTGCTGTTCACATATTACTTTTCTTGAATACATTGAATTCTGAGCATTACTGAATACAAGCAGTATTCTAGACCCCCCCCATAGGACACAATGTGGACATCAGCTCATCAGCACCACCTGTTCTGCTGTGCTTTTTCTACCTGTGTGTAGATATTTTTGTCCTCCACCAAATTCAAGATAGCAGGAATGCATTTTTACCTTAGCTAGTGAGAGAAACTGAGGTGCAGCTTTTCTGTCTCTCATTGTGAGATGTCTTTGCAAAATAAATCACAGTGGTTTAAAATGCTAATATTGCTCTCATATTAGATTTCTTGTAGCAATAATAATTTGTTCACTTATAAGTAGCAACACAAAAGCAACATGACGACTTTGATTTATGATCTGAGATTTCCATCATGGAGATATCAAGATAAATGGAAGATAGTCTATTCAGATAATTTCATTAATGGCAAACTCTAATCCTCTTTTCCTTAAAAGCACTCATTTCATGTAGTCTATTATTAGGGAAAAGTCATAAGTGCTTAAATAATAAATGCAGTGACTCTCTTTCATGGAGAAAAAGGCTCATGCAGTATCAACTGTTGGTGAGATAGCTTTTAACTTTACAGTATTTTATTTTTGCTTACCTAAGCATTCAAATATGGAATTTTATCTGCCTATCTAAACATCCTTTGATGTAGAAACCAGACAATCAGGTGAACCGGGCTTTGCCCCAATCTATAAGCAAAGCTATCTCTAAGGAAAGAATTCCTGCATGAACAAGAACCAAGAATATTATTGATTTCCCTAGTTAATGGGTTTTGGTGATGAAAAATCATGTCACATCACAAATCAAAATGAATTGTTTAAAAAAATAAATCACAGGCTGCCCTTTAGCTGCAAATAATTTGCATTTAGTGTGCAGGAATACTTAAGCACAAAAAATACACCTTTTAAAAATGCATTACGGAAAAAAATACCTAAATTGTGTCTGCTAAACTTTTTCCAGTTTATACAAAGGTATTTTAAATACCTTAGAAATCTTTGCACACTGAGATGTTATGAGGATTAACCTGGTGACAGAAATACAGCAATTTTGAAGCTAAATGTAAAGCACTGCTGGTCAGACTCCTGCAATCTCAGTCCTGTTGAGAACTCTCTTTCCTGGGTGCAACTGCATTAATTTCAATAAAACTACTTGCACAGCATGTCACTTCTCAGCATAAAGAATTTAGTCATGGCACAGCCTAATCTCTGTGATTTTTCTTCAACTGATTTGCCTTTCCCAAAGAAGTGCAATGATTTAATCATGGTTAGCAATGAACTTAAATTCAGAGTACAGTGTGATAGTGCGAAGACGAAACTCAGTGTGTGTTAACTGTGTCCATGGTGCTAATTATTATGGTGCCATAGAAGTGCTTGGAAAGTTTCAGTAATAACATGGCTGCACATAATTAATATTAAAATAGTATGTGATGTTAGACAACTCCTTGCTCTATTTAAAAGAGTTCTGTAAAAAGCACCAAATTTGGATAAATTTTCTGTTAAAAAATGTTGATAGAGCCATGGTCAGCCAGTGTATAGAGAAGCACTGTGCAGACTGCTTTCATGAGCTCCTGCCCATATATATCTGACCTTTAAATATTCCCATGATATTGGTCTGATATTCCAACTAGTTTAAAATGAGTGCAGAGTCAGACTAAGCAGCCTAGCGTAATAGGCAGATTCTGTCCTGGGAATCACAGCAATACTAGAATATTCTATAAATGATAAAGAAATATAATGATTAATAGCAGAGCAATAATAAGGTATTCTACTGAAGACAAAGAGATATCATGATTAATAACATGGATCTGGATAAGGATCTTTCAGCTTTTGGAGAAGGAACATATAGCACAGGAAAAACCAGTCTGTTCTTCCCAGCTGCTGGTGAAAACAAAATGAACAATTTTCATGGCAACTCACCATTTCACTGTTACCAGGCACACCTGGATTGTGAACGCGTGGTGGGATCCATTGCTCATAGTTTATCACCTAGATAGTAAGAAAAGTAAAATCAAAAAAAAAAAAAATACAACTTACATAAGATGAATAAGCATAATTAGCATCATGCAATTAAATACAGATAAGAGCTCAGCAGTTTTTCAGCCTGGTACTGTGTGGATATGAAAGCAAAAGACTGACATACACCAGCTGCCACCCATTGAAATTATTTTCATAGTGAGCTGTCTTGATTTCCTCAGTTATCTGAGAATCAGTAACATCTTGGAGTGAAAGTGGTACCATGGCAGAGCTGTGCGTTATAGTATGGGATCCTTGGATCTCATCCTAGATCTTGGCTTTCCTTGCTCGATGAACAGGAAAGCCAGAGAAGACTTCCCTCAGCAGCAACCCCCCAGCTGAGGAGCATCACTGATACAGTTCTAAA
This sequence comes from Donacobius atricapilla, assembly GCA_013397315.1. Classification (NCBI taxonomy): domain Eukaryota; kingdom Metazoa; phylum Chordata; class Aves; order Passeriformes; family Mimidae; genus Donacobius; species Donacobius atricapilla. The sequence continues at coordinate 144,901 of WBMY01007259.1, read as the reverse complement.
AAGGGTCTTGTTTAGTTCACCTCGTTTTTCCTGGGATGTTGAGCACCAAGGTGTGAGTTTGAAGTGGATTAACAATATGGAGAAAATGGGAGCCTCAGAACAAAGAAAAGACTACTCCCGCTTTCCTCATCTGCCCATAAGCTGTTTGTTGGCCACGGTGTCCTCAGGAGAGGAATACCAGGGGATTCACCTTCCTTGGGGCGCAGCCACAGTCCCTAGGGGCAAGTCTGACAGTGCCTGTGGCTGAGCAGGAAAGTCATGAACACTGGCCTTCTTCCTTCATGAATATGAATGGCATGTTGGAGGTTGAATGCAACCTAAGAATTTACGTGAGAAACGAAGCATGAAACATTTTTGAAAATGTATTAGCCCAAAGACTGCGTTATTTGATATTTTATGTCCTTCTCAATATGCTACAAAGGCTTTGAGCCATCAAGGGAGCCCCTCTAGACATGAGTAAATAAGAACAAAGGTATGAAAAATAAATGCAGAAAGTAAAGGCCGTTTTTATGGTAAGGTGCAATTATTGCAGCGGTGCTCTTGCTATTTCCCTCAGCCTGTACTTCTGTTTCAAGCCCCATTTTCCAGCACTTATAGAATGAATGGAATGAATGAATGTCATTTTAGGAAATGGAGAAGGATTAAAGCTTTTGTGAAGCACTCAGGGAAACTTATTTGCTTCCTCTTTTTTTATTTTTTTCCTTCCACAAGAGGAAAAAAAAAAAACCCTAAAGGTGTTCATCTGTTCTATTTACTCCTGCTTGTAAATTTGCCTCTTCCATGGCTCATAGAATCACAAACTCCCACAGACCAGCTGAGGTAGGAATGCACTTTTGGGGATAGTCTAGTTTAGCTCCCTACTCAGAACTGGTCACTAGAGCAAGTTGCATAGGTCCATCTCCTGACAGGAATGTCTCCAGAGGTGAACTTCTCATATCCTCTCCCGGAAGCTTCATCAGTGTCTGACCATCTCTTATGTTATAAGAGTTCTTTTTGTTAAGTGAAATTTCCTGTATCTCAGTTTGTGCCCATTTCTCCATCACATTCCTAGGAGTAGCTGCCTGTAATTCCATGGACTTTCTGGGAGAGGTCAGTTGTGTGAGTTATCCCACCCAGTTTTGTGGTCCTGAGGCTGCTGTTGTGAAATTGCATGCAGACTTTTAACTCCTCCTATCTGTTCCCCATACTGTGTGTATCCGCAGACAGGCACTTCATAAGGACATTCATTTGTGCTGATTTTGCAGAAAAAGAGCTTCCCCCATAATGCTGTTCCCTCAGCATCTCCTTGTTTGTGTGCATAATGTAGTGTAGCAAATGAATACACATAGAACCAGACTATTTTGGAAGCTTAAAAGAGAATTATATCCATTTTGATGATAATGAAGACAAGAGGGAACAATCACTAAAATTAAAAATAGTGCCATTAAACCTGAATTTTTTAAAAAGCAAGTGCAATAAGTCTTAAACTGATATCAAAGATTGGAAGGACACAAGCCCCTATAGTTTATCATTCATGCACCTGAAAAAATCATCTTCAAATGCTTTCAGAAGTCAAAAAAAAAAAAAAGGACTTTGCTTCTAAAATGGGTAAAATGGTTAGTGGGCAAAAGTTTTAAGGGATTTTATGGTAACTTATACTTAAAGCAGACATAGGCCTTATTCCCTTTTTCCCTCCATAGTCTGTCATGTCTGGGGAATGACCTCTGGGATCTTTACCAGGAGCCAGTCCAAAAGCTGTCGTGGCAGGATAGGGGCAGAGCCAGAGATCCCTCACACTAAGGGAAGAACTATTGTAGGAAATCAAAGAATAATCTTTCTCCAGAATACTTAAGAAATGAGAGAAAGAAATCAGAGGAAGAGAATGAGAGATGAAAAAGAGTGTTTTTCTCCTTTCATTTGTCCTCAGATACTCTTTTGTCAGCTGGGAGAGGAGATAATCATGGGAACAACCTAAGAGCGCAGAGACAGATAAAGCCCTGAGGGAAAGCAGGAGAAACCTGGGACACACTGACTTTCCAGGCACTGGTTTCCAATAAGGTTGTCTGTCCCCCGGTATGCAGATCATTTGACTCTTTTTTTTTCAACCCAGATCTTGACTTTGACCTACACTGAAGCTGAGCACTGCCTAATCATTGGGTCTTCACAGCTCTCTGTCTTATCTCAGATGCCTTGAGGGTGATGAATATACATTTTTTTTTCTTGGTTTTAACCTAAACATCTAAAAGGACTCCTGACATTGTACAGAAACAACAGAGGAAGCTCAGCTTGGAGCTTTTTCTAAAGTTTAATGTTCACCTTGAATTTATAACTTTTCTGCTAAGGAAAATGTAATAGATTTTTAGCTTCTAAATAATTTTATTTGTATTAATTCCTCATTTGGAACACACACACATATACAGGTGTGTGACACATTTTTAGCCCCAGACTGGGTAAACTGTTATGTCCTGTAAAATCAGCAGAGCTAATCTGGTTTGCCACAGATAGGAACTGAAGTAAAACCTTGTCAGAGCAAACACTGGACTGGAAGTGAAATAAAACGCAAACACCAGTCATTCCAATTCCAGAGCTACAAGTCTTTCTCCTCACCTCTGCTGTTCACCAGCTGATGGGTTGTAACCTACTTTTATGTTGTTGCTAAGATGATGCAAACCCAGGGGTTGGAATTCACTAATTCCTCGTACCAGTGGGATGACTAATACAGATTTAGGAAGATGAGATATGGTATATGTTTATAGAAATTCAGAAAGCATTAGGATACATATGCCAATATGGATCATGCAAGACCGATGCAAACACTCAGTATAGATCTCGCCAGACACGGTTCTAGCACATCAATTTAGCAGAAATGTATTCACTCAGGGAAGGAAAAGGTTTTCTAGGCAATGAAATCCATATGACTGCATAAGAGAAATCATGAACAACTTTGGAAGTCACCAGAGTCTTCTTTTAAAATCAGCTTCTGAAATACAGAGGCATACTGAGTATGAAGTTTAGGCTAGGCAAATGCTGAATGGAAACAAGAAATGAAATTTTATTTTGAATGAAAATTTAGATTCTGAAAAAAAAGAGTAGTTGTTTCACCTGACATGTTGTTTCTTCTATCTTCTTTCCTTGGAGCAAATGTATTCCATCAGCAATAATATTATCTTCTGTGAATTATGACCAAAAAAGAGAAAACATGCTTTAAAATGTCCTGCTTTATGTTTTATGAGGAATATAATTTGAATTGCACTTGATGTTTTGAGCTGACATTTTGACTCTCTGAAGTTAAACTTACATCTTTCAAGCATATATTTTACCTTAAACTGCTTTGAAGTGAGACTGCAGAACAAACTGTCAAACTGACTCAGAGAAAGAAAAGTCATTCATGCTTATGTCTTCTTTTGTACTCAGTCCTCAGTTTACTAACCCAGAACCCCACCGTGACTTTACTCTTGCCTTGCTAACTTACAGCAGCGAAGTCCAGAATATTCATATGAAAAATGAAGGGCAAAAAATGATCTTTTCAACTGAGATCTGTTTATCTTAGATTAGATTAGAAATTGCTTTCAAAGGATGAATGTCCTCCCATCTCTTGCAATAAATGAATGTTTGGGTGGGAAGAGTATTAACCTTCACTACAACAATGAGCAACAATAGGTCAAACAAGTCTGAAAAAATTATTTTAAGCAAGCTTACTTTGAAAGATCTACTTTAACTCCCAATCTTAAGGCAAAGCACCCACCTCTGTACAACTGTAGGACAGGCCTAGTGATTAGATTCCATCAGAAGAGATATCAGGATCATTCATATAATTTTCAGGGAGAAAAAAACATGAAGAAAAATATCTGCTAATCACACCACATTTTCTGAAGTCACTAGAAAACAGCAGGAATGTGTTGGGTTTTGTTTGTTTTTTCCTCATTAATCCTAGTTTGGCATCTTTATTGCTTCTGTGGAGCACCTTGCAGCATCAGTAGTTCTCCTGTTTGCAAAAGGACAGCTTACTTAAAATACTGATCCACAGAAACTAACTGCAGGCAAGCGAGACTGGTTGCATTGTATTTCCTACAATTAACAGGAAAAGAAAGAGTAATTCAGGGAATAATTCTGAATGACTTAGATTCTTTAGCCATCACATGGAAAAAGTGTCTGAATGTGATCATTAAAATTTATTTTCAAAGAGACACATAAGATCCCGGTCCAGATTTTGTCTTAGGCACCTACAAATCTCTCTGAAGTCACTGAGGGCCTGGTGTCTGACAGTCTTGTTGTTTATTTCATTATCTAGCTAGCTGGACTTCCAGGAGCACCATAACTCATGTTAAGCAGTGCCCGTGCAACTCCAGCTTAGCACTGAGTAGTTGTTTGCAGCTGAATCACAAACAGTTGTGGGGCAACATATAATGCTCTTAACCTAAAAGACGACATACAGTGACACTGCTTTTGACATAATATTGTTCAAACCCAAATTAAAACAGGGAGTTATTAAAGCAAACCTTAGTGGTCACCCCCCGAGCCACCATGTCCTATAGTAGCCATAATAACGTGCACCCAGAGAGCTCTTGCATCCTGCTTAGATCAGCTCTCCAGCCCCCTGAATTATGGAATAAGGTATTTGTGTAAAAAAACAACCAAAAAAAAAACCCAAAAAAAACCCCCCCAAAACCCCAATCAAAACAACAACAAAAACCCACAAAACCAAACAAATGAACAAATAAACACGCAAAAGATATACATGAACTAGAAATAGAGCTGCAAATTCTTGTCTTCCTCGTCTGGCAACAGGTACCAGACAACCTCCTGTGGAACAAGTTAGGAGCAGCGGAGAATTACATCCACTGGGGTGACAGTTCTTTCCTGTTTGTCTCCACAACCTTTCATGGGAGCCCAATGGCTGTGACTTCCACAGTCAACTTTTAACAAGGATGCTTTTAGGCTGGCAGATCTCGTGCTGATGGTTTGGGTTTGGCCTTGTGAGCAAAGGCAGGTGTGTTTCCAGTATTGTGTCTGTGGGATTTCCATGTGCTCACTGCATTCTCATCCTGGAAAACTTGGGTTTGTGGATGTAATAATACGCACGCTGTGATCAAGGGCTTCATCTGAAGGTTACCAGTGTCTGTGGATATCTCTACAATTATTTCTGTGAGATTTGAGACAGGTCTGTGGATACAGCTCAGAAGTAAGCAGAGAAGTCTGTGGTGACCACCATACGTGGCTTTTTAAATCTAACAGAAATTCAGTTTATGCAAAAGACTTGCAGACCTTGAAGGATTATCTCTGCTAAGAGAAAAGCTTGATCAATAGTGATGAATTATCTTGATCGATAGTGATACACTGTAAATCTCCTTGCAAAGGTTTTCACCACTGTGTGAAGGGGAATTCCCTTGAAATAATTTTACTGCAGTAGGGGAAAAGGAGATTTTTATTTTGCTGCCAGCTTTGCTTCCTGTTCCCTCTGGGCCCCTGCCCTTCAATTACAACACTTGTCAGCTTTTAAAATGTGCACTGCCTCTTTTGCATGCTTTGGATATTTAAAAGGGTAAAAAATGCCTGGAGTAGAAAAGACTTTGGAGAAAGGTCAAAAAGTTCCGCTTTCTCATTCAGCCTCTCCCCACCTCCAATTCGGCAACCTCTGGAGTATCATTGGAAGAATCATTCCAAAATGGTTTTGGTTAAAATAAGACTTGTCAGGAGAGAAATGCCTAATATTTCTTTCACTTATCATTAGAACCTATTGCTTGCAAGCCAGTGGCACTTACTGAAGGTCTCTTTTCCCCACACTAATTCAGTACAACAATTCCTCTCAATCTTCCTGTCATCTCTCATTTCTGGTTCTGGTTCAAGAAACCAAATTTGCCCATAGATGGACAAATGCAATATGTATTGAAATTTCAGATCTATTTCCAAACATTTAAGAGTTTTACCTCAAGTGGTGAACTGAATGAAACTCAGAAGGAAAGCTGATGCCCTATCCTTTGGTTCCCTTGACATATCCAGGTAATAGTGGAATCTCCTATCAGTGGATGATCTCTACACCATTTGTGCAGGAGATAGTCCCACATTTTTGGTTTAAATTGAGAACAAGACATAATTCCACTTTAATCTCACATATCTTGGTTTCTGCTTCTGCTGAGCTTTTTCTGATTTGTTCTGATTAAGCAATAGTAGGAGAGCTACCTTAACTTTGAAAAGTACAAATATAAATGCCATTCCTGGAAGCAACATCAAGCCAATTATCAAAGCATTTTGATTTTTAAAGTCCAGCTTGTGTTTAAATAGGTAAGGTGACTGCTCACTTGTTAATACTCAAAGTTATTTTAATGAATTTATATTGGTACACTCTTAAGCAGTGTCATTAGCAACTTCCCATGCATTAGCTGTAAGGTTGTTTTAATAAAGTTAGTCAGAACAGGTTTAGAAAGAGAATCAGACAAACCACTTGCATCTAAAATTTGGCCAACTCTCTTTTGCATGAGCTAGAAAAAGTTTCTTCTGAGAAAAGTTGCACCCTTTCCCTGTTAGATAGCTGAAGGAGTGTAAAACATCCAGGAAATATGGATTACTGCAGCTGGCAAGACCTATGCAACACAACTATGGCTATTTACTGTAGGGAAAGTCTCCTTTGCCCCATGGACTAGACTGAATTGGTCATGGAGTGTATTCTTAGCTTCCTAGTTTTAAGATAAGCTTTATTCAAACTACTTTTACCCCCCACTGAGGACAAAATAAATCTCTAAAAGACCTGACAAATTATTTAGCTAGATTATTGGTGAAAAATGAGATATTTTCCTAGGTGCTCTTTCAAACACAAAATCTTGAAAACACAAAATCAGCTGAAATATGCTTAGCAATTACCTTCAAGCTGGCAGTGCATTCTGACGTACGAATCATTTTCCAGCTTCCTGGAACCCTGCCAAAGTGTGCCATTCACATTTTTCCTGTCTAAAGTAAAAGCACAGAGAGCAGTCACCTGAATTCATAGCAAACCTGTGAAATAACAGGAAATTCTATAAAAATAGCATCAGAATGCAAATCAAACAAGCTTGCAGAACACTGGAGCATCTGCTCAGATGTGGAAAATGAACTGATGATTTTGCAATATAGGNATAATAATAATAATAATAATTTTGTTGCTTTGTTTTTTTTAAGGGTACCCTTACTGAACTAGAGTGTTTGCAAGGAATAGCATCAAAGATGCCCACAGTGCTGCCCTTTGGACTCCAGGGCTTGGACTGTCTCAGTCTTGATGGCTGAATAAGGCTGGCTTTGAGGAGACAGCCAATCTTCTGCTTCCTCTGTGAACTTTAAAGTGCTCATGCTTCACAACATGTAGATAACTATTTGGGGTTTGTGCTTTCTGTGTTTATTTTGTTTTGTTGAGTTTTATTTAATGCTGGGTTTCACTCAGAAAATTTTCTTTGTGAAAGCTCTTGTTGATCTTGTCAGGCACTGGGAATTTATCACAGCCTTTTTGCTGTAGACCAAATGACATTGTCCTGCATGAAAGTGTTCCCAGTGCAGGGCTGCAGAGTGAAGCCTTAACATAGGGGAGCTTTCATCTATCTGAGACACTGTGAAATAGAGCCACATCATTACAGCCACATACAATCCCCTTTATACTCAGCAAGGACTAGCTACAATGCCTAAAGCAAAACTCCAAAGAATACATGAAAGCATGATAACAGGAATCCCTCACTAAAAAAAAAAAATCCTGGAAATTTTACTTTTAATAAGCTGATGATTATTTCTTACAGAGTATTTACAAGAGAACACTTATTGAANCTTGACATATCCAGGTAATAGTGGAATCTCCTATCAGTGGATGATCTCTACACCATTTGTGCAGGAGATAGTCCCACATTTTTGGTTTAAATTGAGAACAAGACATAATTCCACTTTAATCTCACATATCTTGGTTTCTGCTTCTGCTGAGCTTTTTCTGATTTGTTCTGATTAAGCAATAGTAGGAGAGCTACCTTAACTTTGAAAAGTACAAATATAAATGCCATTCCTGGAAGCAACATCAAGCCAATTATCAAAGCATTTTGATTTTTAAAGTCCAGTTTGTGTTTAAATAGGTAAGGTGACTGCTCACTTGTTAATACTCAAAGTTATTTTAATGAATTTATATTGGTACACTCTTAAGCAGTGTCATTAGCAACTTCCCATGCATTAGCTGTAAGGTTGTTTTAATAAAGTTAGTCAGAACAGGTTTAGAAAGAGAATCAGACAAACCACTTGCATCTAAAATTTGGCCAACTCTCTTTTGCATGAGCTAGAAAAAGTTTCTTCTGAGAAAAGTTGCACCCTTTCCCTGTTAGATAGCTGAAGGAGTGTAAAACATCCAGGAAATATGGATTACTGCAGCTGGCAAGACCTATGCAACACAACTATGGCTATTTACTGTAGGGAAAGTCTCCTTTGGCCCATGGACTAGACTGAATTGGTCATGGAGTGTATTCTTAGCTTCCTAGTTTTAAGATAAGCTTTATTCAAACTACTTTTACCCCCCACTGAGGACAAAATAAATCTCTAAAAGACCTGACAAATTATTTAGCTAGATTATTGGTGAAAAATGAGATATTTTCCTAGGTGCTCTTTCAAACACAAAATCTTGAAAACACAAAATCAGCTGAAATATGCTTAGCAATTACCTTCAAGCTGGCAGTGCATTCTGACGTACGAATCATTTTCCAGCTTCCTGGAACCCTGCCAAAGTGTGCCATTCACATTTTTCCTGTCTAAAGTAAAAGCACAGAGAGCAGTCACCTGAATTCATAGCAAACCTGTGAAATAACAGGAAATTCTATAAAAATAGCATCAGAATGCAAATCAAACAAGCTTGCAGAACACTGGAGCATCTGCTCAGATGTGGAAAATGAACTGATGATTTTGCAATATAGGAATTTGGATGGATGGATGGATGGATGGATAATATTTATTATGGTCAGACTTCAAGTTTTATCATCTTTTGCTCAGGTCAAATACCTCATTTAACACTGTTAACACACGATCACAATGATTGTTATCTTGACCCTAGATTTAAGGCCTAGAATCCCATAGAACATCTGTGCCTTTGTTTTGCTTCCAGGAATGGTATTAATNCTAAAAAAAAAAAATCCTGGAAATTTTACTTTTAATAAGCTGATGATTATTTCTTACAGAGTATTTACAAGAGAGAACTCATTGAAACACAAGTGCAGATAACAATACACAGTGTCAGGATGGGTTTAACAAAACCCCTGAATTTCCCTCTTGGTGAACTTGTTTGTGAAAATTCTCACAAAGCAGTTTAAATTGGGAAAGGGTAGGGACCTGAATTCTCTTAGATCAGAGACATTTCAGGGTTTTATTGAAATGATTAAAAGAAATGCTGGACACGCTGAGTATTTCTAATGTTGTCCCATAACAGATTCTTCATCTCAATGTGGTTTCTATATTTAACTAGTTTGTTTTCAGTATCTGCCTACAAATGTCTGTGTGGAAAGCAGGGAAGAGGGGAGACTATATTGAAAGCTTAATTCTGTTTTTTCTTTTCCTTTGCATTTACTCCAACAGCTGTAAAACAAATCAGACCCTTAATTAAAGTTGGCTCTCTGAGATTAACAAGTAAACAGTAAATGATTTAAGCAGCTACTAACCAAATGCTTCATTTTCAGACATGGACTTCTGGATGGATCTAAAAGAATTAAAAGAATTTACCATTAGCTGAAAGTCAGAATGAAAAAATTAAAGTGTGTTTAATCAAATATGGGTATTTTCAAAGTAATTCTTCAAAGCTGGGCACAGGGATTTAGCTGTGTTATTCCCACTGGCTTTAATTGGAGTTACTTGTCTCATTCACCCAGTCATCTACTCCCACATCCCACACAAAGCTCTGAAAGCATCTGAGGTTTCATCCTGCAAGAATATGCAACTCAAGTTTCTTTTTGAAATAAAGAACTCATGTTGGAATCTGGCAAACTCATCAAGAAGAAGAGATACTTTCCTTTAGACATGATCTGAAATGTCTTTTAGAATTATTGCCTTAATTATACAACTTTAGAATTATTACCTTAAGTTTGGTGACATGATAACGGATTGAACCAAACCATCCCCAGGACCCTGAGTGACATTTTATTGCCCCAGTAAACCTTGAGCTTTTTGCACATTTACATCAAGGATTAGTCCTAATTCATGCCTCTATCTGTGGCCAGTAGTTCATAGAGGACAGTTTGAAGAATAGACTAACTTAACAGAGGAAAAAACCCAAAATTTTGAATAAAGGTTAATTTGTTTCACGTTATCCATTAAAAACCCAGCGGAGAGTAGTTTATGAGCAGTTGTTATAGTAGGTGAGAGCAGGGAGTGTCTAATCTATGACAATGATCAGCAGAACAACAAAATCTGGGACCCCTCTCGCATCCTCATTCATGTAGGTGCTGAAGGGTTTCCTGAGCCAGAGGATGCAGCTAAACAGCCGTGGGTTTTTAAGGAACTGGTCTTTACCCACTAGTTCCTTTTAAAATAATTGGATTTTGTGATTCCAGAATTCCACAGTTTAATTCTTATTGTCTAAACAAGGAATACTTATGTTATTTCTGCTACTCCATATAATTTGGTGCTTCCTTGCCCTGTTGTAGGGAAAAGAGAATGATTAATTCCTCATTCACTTCATCCATATCTACATGAAATGTCAATGAGAAAATTTTCACATTATCACTGGGATTGCCATGCCAGGATAGTGATAGCTGGACACAATGAAATAATTTTCATTACAAAATCTTTTCATGTTGATTCTAACTATTTTCTTCCAGTTCACTTTTTTTTTTTTAATTTATCAGTCAAATGATCTCAGCAATGATTATAAATTCTGAGGTTTTTTTAGAATAGGATTAATTTCAAAGAGGTTTTATTTGCATTGTAAAATTTGACATTTTATCTATAGACTGCTATTTTTTTCCTGGGGCAGACTTAGTTCTGATCTACCAGGACACTTTTAGGCATTCAGGTGATTTCGTCCTATTTGGTAGAGCTTAGTAAGGCCTACACAGTAGTTTGACTTCCTTTAAAGTGTAAAAGAATGTTGAGAAATCCACAAGCAATAGAGTTATGTCCATATTTTAATTAATGAAATTTTGGGAAGAGTTTCACAGAATCCTGACTGGTGACATATAGTTGAGATCTCACAAGTGAGTGCTCATGTCTCTGTGTTTAAAGCTGATAAGTTACTAGTGGTTTTATCAGATGACAAGAAATAGATTGAAACTCTCATTTAAGCCAAAGGAGCTCTTCATTTTCTTAGGAATCTTTACCCATTTTGAGATTTTTTTTAGCAACAGACACAGATAATATTGATGTTGTTAATTTAGTGGAGCCCCACCTACAAATGAAAAAAACAAAAAAGCAACAAAATCTCCAAGGATTTTCATGTCTGTCACAGTAGACAGATAAGATCTGTCTGTATCATTCCATTAGGCGGGATTTCAGATTTCATTTGAAGGGATCCACTTCAGTAATGCAATAGCCTTCAACATGAAGCAAAAAAAAAATGAGTTTTCAAAATAAATTCCTCCACCTGCTAATAAATATTTATCATTAGCCCAAACCATAGCATTGTGTCCATGAATGAATTAATACATGCTGCTATCACAAAAATTATTCATAAAATTATGTCAGATCTGTTTTATCCAAATCATTTGCTAACATATTTTTTACTCAGATTAAAAACACAAACAAAAAACCTTTTCAGGAGATTATGAGGTCAATGGTGCAAACATGCTATAAAATAGGTTACCACTTCAATCTCTCAGAAAAGCAGACATATGATTAAATCAAGTTCAGATTAACTGCATTTGATTTTAGCTGCCCTGGTTCTGATATTTTGGGAGAAAGCTGTGTGGATATGAAAAAGTCATGGCAAAAGAGCCTTAGTGATGCATTACAAGCTTGTTATGTGCTCCTCAGCTGCAACATTAATACATGTACTCTATGAGAATAAAAGCAACATTGGCAAACATCAATAAAACAACAAGGATGAAAGGTACAAACAAATATAGTGACATTGTGTAGACCTTGAACTGGTCTCAACTTACTTTCTTTTTTTGGTCAGTGTGTCCTCAAAGTCAGGAAACTCCTTTTAAAAAGATAGAGAAAAAAGGTCTATGAAAATCAAAAATGTTTAATCTATTATTTTTGTCACTGAAAAGACAATTAATTATATATTTTGATGTGTGTTTTCTAATATCCACTAACATTTCCAGTCTTTCTTTTTCTAACAGCTGAAGCTGTGGAGGACACAGTGCAGCAGAGAATATATGTAATTATGTGTCCTGATTTCAGGAGGCTTCAGTTATCCATGGCTCCCAGGAAGCTGACAACCATAATACCCCTGAAAAACCGGAGAACCATGCTCATTTCCCAGGAATGAATATCATATTTCTTCCATAGCATGATTCTTTGAAGCTTTATCAGGATCAAAATACCCCCACGTTGCAACGGGATGTGGTTTCCTGACAGACACAGGACACAGACTCTAATAACCTAAATTTGCAAGGGAATATGGAAGAGGGCAGGAAACTGCAAATAAAATTGAAAGTTCTGAAGGGGACCAAATCAGAATCAAAGACTGGCCGGGAGGCAAGATCGCACATCCCCCAGGGCCCAGACAAAAGATATTTATACCCTGACAAGGTGTGAGAAGGAGAAGTGATGTAGCTGTTGAAAGAGGGAACAAAAAGGTTCCTTGCTGGGCAAATGATACCAAAACATCTCAATGCAAGTTTATTGTGCAGTTAACCATAGACTTGAGGTTAAAATTAACCATAGGAAAACCTAAGGATATCATGCTAGGACAGAAGAAATCTCTGTCCCTGTATTATTATGATATCTCCTGGGACAGGACATCAAAGCACTGTATCACTTTCTTATTTATTTCTTCCAGCCTAAAAAGCAGGAACTGGGTTAAAAATGTCCGTGATGATACCACTTCAAATCTGTTGTGCAACAAGAGCATTAAAAAAATAATATAACCATTCATTATTGTATAAATCTGAAAACTTAGTCTAACTGGACCTATTTCTTGTAATATTATGTTTAATTTATTTCCTTCTTGTAACACTAACTACATCTGCATGACTCTGACCACTGTAATTTGAAAATGTCATCCAGGTTGCTTGATAAAAAAACAAAATCTGTGCTACATAAAACTATGTGTGTGCACAGTTGAGCATTTTATACTTCTCCCCTCCTCTCAATGAAACGCATCATAGATTTTTTTAAGCTTTTTCAGGAAGTGCATTCAGAAAAGGCTAAGTTATTTTAGCTAGTGTAGGAGGCCCTTTTAACATGAATATTTGTGAATGTTAATAATTGTATGCAGTTTCCACATACTTTTTTTTTTTTTTTTTGCCTGTGTCTATTTCTCAAAGATGCTGCATGTAGATCAAAAGAGTATACAGAATTTATCACTCACTTTGAAATAATGTAAGCAATGTATGATAAGTTTCTTACTGAAAAAATGTTGGCATTTTAGTCTTGGGACAAGTATTTTCAGTAACTTAAGAGTAATTGCTAACTGGGGTGCACAAATACAGAGAAGTTAAAAATAGTTTAAATAATGTTTTTAAGGCTTCTTTAAAAGTGTAGTGTCAAAATTTCATTGAAAAATATCAAATATTTGATTTTAAACAGGTTTGTTAAAGGAAGCATTGTGCATGGAGGTCGGAGTCCAAAGGATATTTAAAATCTTTACACGATCCAGGGAAAGATATGGAGTCAGACCTCATTGTGGCAATATACCTAGAAAGATTTGATTCCTATCTTCACATACCAAACAGCTGGTGTAAACCATGAAACGGGGTTTCATCTTTTGCTGCACAACTTGAAACCAGTTCCTAAAGTGCAGCAAAGTGGCACTGATGACAGGACATCATATATTGAGGTGATGACTGATGTGAGTTCACAGGATATCACGGGGTGCAGTGCCAAAAGGAAGTGGACTTAAATGGCCATTTAAAAATGGGACTTTTCATTCAACACACTCTTCCTGCTATTTCTGAATCAGGTGGCTAAATTAGGGTGCCAGAAAAAATTAGTCTGGTTTGTACTTTTTTAAAGTATCTTTCAGTATTGACTAAGTTTAAAATTATATGTAACTTTAATATGAAACTAGTTTTTAAAAACATATTTTATCTTACAATGTAAATAAAGGTTCACCTAGGCTCTGCTCTCCACATTCTCTAAAGAGCATAATTATCTTGTTTATGGGAACAATTCTTTGCATCCTTATTCCAAATATGAACAATCTGTTTCCTAGAAAAAAAACTTCATATGTTGAAACCCTGCATGATGAAATTATTGATAAAGTCCTTTTCTTCCTGATTTTATCAAGTAACTCTGAAGTAAGGAATTGAATTAAACCCTCTGGTGTTTCCAAGCTGGCTGAGAAAAGCTAGAGCTCCTGTGTGTGTTAAGGCTTGCAAACAGGGAAATGACCATTGCAGATAACCAGCTCTCTTCTTGCCCTCATTGGGATCAAAGGCCAATTATAAAACTGCAGATTAAGGCTGGTATCACAACTGATTTTGATATTCCTGGCAACTCCTTAGAATGACTGATAAATATTTTGGCACTCTTCTGATATACAGGGTAGTCAATCATATCACGGTCAGCAGTTCAAAAATATGTGGATCTTATGACATTTGGTGATTGCAGTCTGACAGGCTGTATATGAAAATGGTTTTAATACTAAAGACTCTATCCCTGAGAAGCTGGAGACAGCTCATGAGGTAGAAGACTGTAACACCAGGTGACAAGAGGTAGAAATTCATTTTCCCAGTTAATAGCATAGTTACAGCCAAAGAGTACCCACGTGATTCATTATGTGCTCATGGCTACCAACTGTTTCTTAGGAAGGTCCAATTCAGATTTGCTATGCGTAAAGTACAAAAACAACTCCATAAATCTATTTTTTTCTTTCTTTTTGAGAATATTACTGAAGCTGAGCAACAGCCAAAGTAATCACAAAGTTAACGGGCCAGTTCTCCAAGAGGATTAAAATCAAAAGGCAAGTGTGCATAACAGGCTCAGGATAGCACCACAGGAACCCAGAGTGGAAACATCCCTAGCAAATAATTCTGGATGCTAAACAGGTCTCTGGAGTCACGTAAAGGAGAAGAACAGTGCACGTGAAAGACAGATTTTTCTTCATACAGTATGTGTCATTTGGGCAGATGTTTGGCCAGGAGCAAAAAAGAGCCATGGTTCGAAAAGGAATGTCCAAAGACTATTTTCAGTGAATGATGTCCTGCACAGCTTCAGTGATCACACTACCCTGTATTTCCCACATCTCCAGAAGTTCTTCTCAGCCCAGCTATGATTAGGACAAATCAGAACAGAAGAGTTCATTGCAAGAAAATCACTACCTTGTTGCATTACAAGGAAGAATTTTCTCTAGACCTAATCACCCTTTTTAAGTGTGAGGGCAGCTGATCCTGGCTGTCTGCCCTGTTGATTTTGAAGTTTTATAGGAAAAAGGAAGGGGCAAAACCTCCTGAGGAAGAAGTGTGCTGTGCCAGGCTGCTCCACCCTTTGGAGATTTAACAGCTCTGGAACCTGCCGTGCGCCTCAGCCAACCATTTAAACATTCACTCGAGTCCATACCTACTTAGCAGTGCACTTATATAGGTGCATTACTGGATAATGATGGATGGCTAAGTGGAGCCAATAATGTCCTGAATTTATCATGCTGTGGGGGCTGCCCCGCAGCCTGGAACCGAGTGACGGAATTAAAAATGGGAGAGAAGTACAAATGGGCTCAGTTAATAAGCTTAACGGCTTCATCCCAGGTGTAGCTGTAATAACTCACAGGCCAGAAATAGCAGATAAGATTACACACAGGCCTCTGGCCTCAGTGACATTTTTCCATAGGTCTTACTGCCGACACGTCATCACTAATCTTGTTTTCCATTTCTAGAAAGTATTTTATAAATAATCGTGTTGATTCTACAGCCAGCACAGTGACACAGCATCCAGCCATTATTTTTAGTTAAATGCTAAGCTTAACTCTTTTATTTTCTCTTAAACCAGAAAATAAAACCCAGAGCCAGCCTTGGGAGGCTTCTTGTTAATACCTAGTAAGCCAAGTGTGCCCCTACCCCATATAGTGTTGTTTTTATTGAGGATGAACTTTGTATTTAAGAATGAACAAATGTGCCATCACCATAGTGTCTCCTTTAAGAAAACAAAAATATATTAGAGGTAGCAGAAACCAAAGTGCTGGATTCTTCTATTCAGTGTTATACATGTATCTTCATGCACTGCTATGCCACAAAACACTAAGCAGTGTGAAAGATGTTTTGCTAAAATTTGTTCAGATTAATGTATGGGATTTTGTAATCCTATGCTAGTAGTAAATCTTCAGGCTGGCTCACAAAAAACAAAGTACTTTACTGGATAGGTTGAATATTTTTCTTTTGCCAAATAATTAATGAAGCCTAACTCTAAACCAATACAATGAAAAGTCAGAAGATGTGGCCAAATAAAAAGCAGAATAAAACAAGAAAAAACAAGAAACAGCCTGAAGTAAACAACCACTGTAGTTTTAAGTCTTAGTTTAACACACTGTGAAAACCATAGCAGACCACAGTGCTATGGTGTGTCTTTATCATACCTGGAGAAGATTAAGGGCAAACGTTATTAGTTTTCTATTGTAAAGTCCATTAGGATATCAGCTCCTGTTCTGGGTACAAACCAAAAAACAAATCTGCCTTTTTCATTTTCATTTTACTTTGCCTAAATACTGCTTCTAACAGATGAACATCTATTGGCCAAGGAAATATTCGTGTAGCAGTCATTGAATATTAAATTGGTTTGGAGTCACAGCAAAAGGGGAAAAGACAAATGGATGTAGGAGTTGTACTATAATGTTCATATTTGGGCATGTGGAATACAAATACAAATAACTAGAGCTTCCCACAATGAACATACTCCTGTCAAGCTAGGATGAGGTTACAGCTATATTTCATAACCACAATTCCACACTCTGAACATTGTAGAGGCAGCTTGTTCTTATAGAGACAAGGCCACAGCCTGGTAATGGGGAAAAACCCTGTCACTCAGGAGAGCATTTCCCACCTACTGCAAGAAAGTGATAATGAAGGGACATTTCTGAGCCTAGGCTCACAGATCTTGCTGATGCTATGAGGAATCATCCTGAGATCTCTACGCTGCTATGCTCTCAAAAGCAGGACCATTTTTTACAGTCCCAAGGTATTATGTGGAAGAGGGACACAGAGTGAGTTGGTTACAGCAGATGGGTCTGAGAACAAGCTGTTTTCAGTCCTTTAACAATTTAACAAGTGCACGCCACAATTCCCCGGGCATTCTCCCGTCCCACCAGCTCCAGCACTTTCTCCAAGCAAATCCTGTGTGCAGACCTGCTGTGTGATATTGCAACATGAAAGGCCCAGCAGTCTTATAGGTACATGGTACCTAACCCAGAGTGCATGTGGGTAAAACTTGGCACAATATCTGAAGGGAGGACAGTCTTCTCTGGATGATGAACATCCCATTTTCCCCTTTATTCAATCACCAGGCTGCATCATACATTGAACTAGAAACAGTAATTATAAACAAAGACACATTGCAAAGCAGAGAACAGAGATTATGAACGAATAAGATTATGAAATTTAATATACCATGTTAAAGTATTTGTCAAAGCATCATCTACTATACCAATAACATGCAAATAAGAAAGGATTAAGTAGGGTAACATCATTTAGGAAGTAAAAAAAAAACCCAAACAAAACAGAAGACAACCTTCTTCACATGTTTGCCTAATGAGGTCTTGTAAAAATGTCAAGTTTATTCCAGAGGCCATCAGTTACAAAGTGCATGTAACCCATGCTTCAGAAATGCATTTTTTGTATTAATAAAAACAACAACAAAGACACTGATTGTTATGGTAGGACATGAAATAGATTGACTCCATATATTTGTTAGAAGAGAAAGAAGGCTTTATTTACAATTCCAACAGTTTCTTTTATGACATGCTGTGCTAAAAAGGTCTATTATTGGTCCATGGGACTGACACTTCTCTCCATTGGTTAAGTAATAGGAAACAACACCTGAGGACAGTTTTTATGGGAAAGGGAACACTGTTTACTTAACCTGTTTTGAGAAATGGAGAGAGATGTTTTGAATAGAGAAAACTGTTGACAACTTTCCCTTGTGAAAGGAGCTAGAAATAGTTAGCAAGCTGAAATTCAGGCTCAGAAATACCAAGCCCACACACTGATAGTATAATCTTTAGAGACAAACCATACCAATATCTATATCCAGAGTTCTCATATACTGTTACAAGATAAATTCCCTTGTCCCGTGTAGCTGCATTAACCTCCCTTTGCTGCTCACTGTAGAGAAACTCATGACCTGCTTTTCAAGTATGCTTGTTACGACTGGACAGAAATCAGGTCAGTGGCTACAAAGATGAGATTTGAACAGCAGCTCTAAAGAGCCTAAAGAGTTCAAACTGGCAGATAAGCCAGTGGAACACACACATACCCACGTACAGAGCAATAGTTTTTTGCAAAGTGCATTGCATGCTTTGCAATGAAATGCTACTTACCAAAGACATGGACCTGTCAGGTGGCCCACAGCCTACGTGTGTGCTTGCTGGAGTGGTAGCCTGGCTTTCAGGAGTAGTTGTATCCTTGGCTTCCTGATGATCTGGGACAGGCTCATACAAGCTGTCCATTGAGCCCTCCTAAAATACATTTGAACAGAGATGAATGCTTGCAAACATATTAAATTAAACAGAATTTTAAGAGGAAAATCTTCGTGTGATTTGCATAATGGAATGTGTTTTACCTCCCCTGTCTTTTGAAATCCTTTTCTTAGATTTTTTTTTTTTCACTAAAAAGGCATATAGATGTTGATTTTATTAAGTACCCAAATGCTGGAGTTCACAGTATCATGAGTTAGACAACACAGATTGCCATGTTAAAGCTGAGGGTACAGTAAAAATGAATATTATCTGCTCAGAAGGAGTAAAACCAGATGTATATCTCCAACTGAGCACTACATGAAAATTCCTGTGAAAACTATGAAAACCATATACCATGAAATTTTTTATATGAACCGTAGAAATGTTATTTTATAGTTATTGCTTCTATACAGGAAAAAAAAAAAAGTTAATTTGATGCAGAAAGGTAACCACATTACTTAGAATTAGAGAGAAACAATGCTGCCAGCTCCCAGAATTTGACAATTATGGTTTAGGCCCCCAAAATAATGATAATGGCTAGAATTAAAAATTCCATTTGCATTCAAATTTTTGAACTCTGTTTTAATGCACATGTAAGATTCTTATTACCCAGCCACCAAGAATATAAACACTTTAATAGAAACTAAGATTTTCGCATTTATCCCCACAACTCCGAGAGCTAGGATTACAAATACACACTGCCATTTCATAATTCAAGAGTTAAGTGAAAGCAGATGGCAAAACTAAAGACACTCTAACTGATGATCCTAAATTTTAGATGTTGCCATTTTGAACTGCACTGAATATTTTCCCAATGAATTTTGATTACTAATTTTAACTGCATTAATTAAGGAATAAATCAAATTTATAGCAGTGTGACCTACAGCAGAGCAACACCATTGAAATTAACATAATATATTATTATTTAAAGGCATTTGTTCCTTTAATACAGAAGATAAACACAGATGTATATTTGAAGTTACATTATTAATATATAAAGCTTTACAGGCAATATTTTTGACTGGTGGAGCAGCAGTTCAAAAACATGACTAATTTTTGCAAGCACAGTGTTTATCAATGGATATTTATTTGCCTCAGTCTGCTAGATTCTTGATAAACCAAAATAAATATTTTGGGAGAAATATTTCATGGTAAACTGCTTGAAAATACTCAAATTACATACTTGAGCCTATTCTAGAAACTAATGAGTTAATGCTTCCTGGGAAATTGGTGCCTAGTTTATGAAACATGTGGAAGTGCTGAACATCAGCTGAGCTGGGAGTTTGACAGCAAGTGCATTTTCTTTATTACTGCATTTATTTTTTATCACTTTAAGTATTTTGCCATGTAGCAATGATGGTTCAGCCTCCCCATCTGAAGCTATGGATGGAGCACTTCTAGAAAAAAATGATGAGTTTAAAAACTTGTTACACACTTCCAGGGTTCTGCAATATGAAATGTGACCATATACTTCTCCCTCAATCGGGAAAAAAACACAACTTTGTGAAGAGAGTATTTAATGAAGAGATGGAATCATAAAACAGAACTCATGTGAAAGCAAGAGTATGAGAGAGCTAAAAAGGGAGAGAAAAGATAGGAGAAGGAACGGTGAAAATAGAGAGTGGTGGAGAGGAGGAAAAGGGTAAGAAAATGCACCAAAATAATACAGAAAGAGAGGAGGGAAGAAGTGGAGAAGGTAGCAAGGATAAAAGAGGGAAGAGAGGGGGAAAGATAAGAGGTGAAACCTGGAGAAAGGGAGAAAGCATAACAGGGAGCATGTGAGAATTAGTGCTTGAAAGAGGAAAAGTATGAGAAAGAGCTCAAGCAAGAAAGAGAGAAATCTTTTGTGAGAAAGAGTGAGCAAGTAAAAAAAAGCAAGTGTGCAGAAAAAACAGCAGGTCCATGTGAAAGAGTGAGGGCAAAAGGAGCAGGACATGCTCGAAGAGGCACAAGGAGTGCACAAAGAATTACGAGGGCATGAGGAAGAGGATGCATGCAAGTGGAGCACATAGGAAAGCACGACTGCTGTGAGAAAGAAAATGAGAAAAAGCGAGTGCACATGGAAAAGCCAGCAAGCAAAACAGGGAGCAGGTGGAGAAGAGAAAGAAAGAGATGAGGTAGCAAGGGAGGGAGAGGGAAAGTGCGAAAGTGAGAGGAGACATGACTGAGAGTGGGAGAGGACAAGAAAGAGAGCATGAGACAGAGATATTGGATGAAAAGTAAAATTTTCCTGAGGAAGAGTGAACATAAGGGAATGGAAAGGTTGTGAGTGCAGGGGGAAGCACAGAAGTGTGTGAAGTGGAGAGTAAGCACATGGGAAACAGCAAGTGTATGTGAAGAGCCAGGACATGAGAAAGAGTGAGCACATGAGAGAGGGAGGGCACCAAAACGATCAAGTGCAAAGGGAGGACATGGACAAGAAAGCAAGCAAAAAAGCAAAAGTGTGGGAAATGATGGCCACAAGAAAGGAAAGCAAAAGGGAGGGATAAAGCCCATGGTGCGTGGGAGCATGGTTGCAGGAGAAACTGCCAGCATGTGCAAGGAAGGTGCTGGAAAGAGGGAGGTCACAAGAGGAGTAAGGCCACAAGAAAGAGGGAGCATTCCAGAAAGCACAAGAAATAAAGAGGGAGAAAGCACAAGGAAAAGGGCAGAGAAATGGAGTGAGAAAGCAAGCATCAAGGTGTGAAAAGGGTTAAGCACAAGGTCATGAGAAAGAGTGTGAGGGCACAAGAAAGGGAATGTAAGGGAAATCAAGGTGTGAGAAAAGCAAAGGGCATGAGAAATTTTCCCTGCATGTAAGAAAAAATGAGATGTGAGAAGGAAGTGCTCACAAGATAGATTAAGAAAGCAAATATCACTCTAAGACAGAGCAAGCCCACACCAGAGGGAATGCTCACATAAAAAAGAACACTCCTGAGAAAGCATGAGGGCACAGGAAAGAGTGGGTGCAAGAAAGAGCAGGGTTGAAGGCAAGGGAGCAGGAGAGCACACAAAGGAAATCACAAAGGGTAGAGCAAGAAAAGCACCATCATGAGAAAGGCAAGTGCTCGAGAAAGGAAGTGTGCAAAGAAGCACAGGCATGCACAAGCAAGGCTGCAAGAAAATGCACATGTAAGAGAATGACAAAAAAGAGAGTGTGAGAAAAAGGAAGGAAGAATGTGAGAAACAGAGTGTGCTGTGAAAATACAGCATGCAAATAAACCAGCAAACACAAGGAAGGAAGAGTGGGGCCATGAGAAGAAGGGAGTGTGAATAGCACAGAGGAGAGTGTGGAAGAGACGGTGTGCAGAAGACAGATTGCTCAAGAAAGAGAAGGCACACACAAGTAGTGAGCTTGCAGGCAGGAGGGACAGTGAGAATGAGGTTGTGATGGAAGGGATGAGGTCATGAGAAGGGGGAGACTGTGCAAGGCCACGAGAAAGAAGTGCTGTGAGGAAGGGGATAAGAAAGAGCAGAAAAACTTGTGATAAAGAGTGGATATGTGAGAAATGGTGGACAAGGAATCCTTGTGACAGAGCTCTCAGGAAAGAGGGAGAACGGGTGCAAGAAAGTGAGCACCAGGGCATGAGACTGAGTGGCCATGAAGTATTAATCAAGGAAGAAAGGGCATGAGGGTGCAGAAAAGAGAGTGAGGTCACACAAGGACAGAAAATGGGTGAGAGAGCAGAATCACATGTTCTAGACAAAAAGCATGAATATTAAAACCTTGTCACATCTTTCCAGGATCCTTTAAAGTAAAATGTAACCATATATTTCTCACTCAATAGGGAATAGTACATGATATTGTTGAAGTAAGGGAGAAGCATAAAGAGAGCTCGTGTGAAAGAGAAGCATGAGAAAGATTAAAAGGGAGAGAAAAGAGAAGGCAAGGAAGAGTGAAAGGAGAGAGTGGGGAAGAATAAAAAGATAAGAAAGGGACACAAAAGAAGAAGAAAAGAGAGGAGAGAGGAAGGGAGGCTTTTGTGGGCTCAGGTGAGCACAGACACAAGAAAAAGTGAAAACACATGACAGAGAGGATGTGAGAGAGAACAACCAGAAAAGCAAGTGCAAGAAGGAAAAAACACAGGAGTGAGAAGGCGAGTGCCCAAAAAAGAGAAAATACATCTTCAGTTTTCAAACTTGTTTTCTTTTCTTGCTGAACTTATACCTTATAAGAATATATTCTCCTTGTAGTAATTGCCCTTCTTTGAGGGCAACTCAAAGTATTTAACCAAAATTGAAATTTTCTTGCTCCCGTCTATTTTATTTTACAGTTAAGTCTACTTTTATACCAAAACTTGCCAAGTAGGTAAAGTGTTTTCATTTCATATGTTAGTTTTTTTAGTAGTCCTGAGCACAGTAAACACCACAGAGGAAAATGAGAGATAGCAGAATAAAATATGAACTTAATTCTGGAGTAATTAGCACATTTTTGTTATCCTACATGGAATAAGAAAGCTTTCTGAATCTCTTTGCTTCAGGAGTTTTATGGGAAAAAATATCGACAATATCCTAGTTCGGATCTAGAAGTCAATAATTGCCTGCGGCTCTTTGCATGATATTATTATCATCATGGCATGCAGAGACTAGGCTGATCATAAGGTGGAGAAGGAACATTTAGTAATGAAGTCAGGTCATTTTCCGTCTCAGGTTTAGGGGTGGAATCCTGTGTATGGTGGGATGATAGCAATCCAGCTAAAAGGAACCAGGACTATATGGAGATGATTACAGTGGAAGCACTACAGAGTTCAACCACCTAGATCTCTTCTAATCACACTCCACTTTAGAGGAAGGTCTTTCCACATTCAGCTAATCCTTCTTTGGTAAAACACATTTTTAAGTCCAGTCCATTTCTAAGTACCATCATGTCCCACTGGTCATAGCAGCATTAGCACCTTTCTATTTACTCTGTAGTTTCTTTAACATAGAGGCTCCAGCTAATTCATAATTTACCCACTACATCACTTTTATTAATACTTATGCTCTCTGCATTTTGCAGTATAGAAACATTAGCTTTTAGTGCCAAGGGCTTTTTCAGTTTATAACATTAGATGTAATACATTTTTCATTGTGCTGTCAGCACATCTTTAAACCAACAATCAAAATAAAATATAATTAGTTCAATGCTACTGAAAATCACTAAGAGGATTAGACTTTCACTCAATACTTAACTTTACATTTTACTAGCAGAAGTGGTGGTCGGAAAGGCACCATATGGGAAAGAAATAGACAAATGAAAGGAATCTTGTTGGGCTTAAATCCTAAGAGCAGTGCTCCACTTGAATAACTGATCTGAACAACACTGTGATTAGGAGTGTCACGGCCTTCCTCTACTGGCCCTCTTACTGGTTTCTGCTATGCTTTCTTCTGAAAACTTTACTGGACGGATTGTGAGTTTACATCAGGATAGTTTTAACAGGTACTGTTCCAGGTGAATTGGTGCTAACCCTCGTGCGTATATCCTTGATACTGGGGAGCCAGTTTAGGAAAATAATGCAGGAAAAATATTCTACCTTAACTAAAGGAGTTCACAGTTCAATAATAAAGTTCATTTATCAGATTTGTAGGATTCTGACGTTTATTAGGCAGTGTATCAAAAGAGGTGGTTTGGCAGCATAATTTCTTGCAATTCATACAGAAGCAGTGCTTGATTTGGGATTCTCTCCGTATATTGCCCATAATACAAAGAGTATTGCTCTGAGTCAATTGTCTGACATGCTAAGTACCATGAGATGGAAAAGACACTGCAAATTTAGGTCTAAGGTTGACCTTTTAACATAATTCATCTAAAAGAAAAAAGAAAAAAAAAAAGTACTTTTGACCTGTTGATCATTTTGTAAATGGAAAAGAGACACAAGGTTTTGAAGGCAAATCTAATTTTCCTCCAAATCCCTTGTGAACAAGGCAATGAGTCTGATGAGAAAAAATAATCTCAGTTGGGAAACCAAATCATCTTGAAGTCAACTCAGGACACAAAGTACTGCTGGGGAAACACCCCATGCTGGAGCACTCATACTAGGAGATCAGAGGACTCCCAGGTGGTGACAGATTGGAGTAATTCCTGTTTGTCTAAATGGGAAAGGGAGAATCCAGTTCAGGCTCCAAAGCCCCATCATAACCATCTTGTGACTATTATGTGTCTCCAGCCTCCACATCACCACTTGCTACACTGGCCCATAAGAGTTCTCACGCTAGAACTGTTTCAGTTTTATGGACAGGTATGAAAGCAAACCCAAATTAAAATTCAACAGTACGAACAGATGTTCCTCTAACTACCTGAATGTTCAACAACTTTGAATCTGCCAGAAGTCTGGTTAAATAGAATATTATTGTCATTACCTCAGGTTGTAGATTACTTCAAACACTATACTCCACTATAGGGTAGAAAGCTATTTTCTGAGCTATAAACCAGTGTATTTTAAAAGTATACGCATATGCACACATATGTAGACACACGCATACACTCTTTGCAGTCTGAAATCTTCTCAGTCAGTCTACATGAGATAAATGCTTCCATGAGAATATTTTTTATTTTGTACAGCTCTTTTTGTTGTGTCAATAGTGTGACTTTCTCTTCCATGGTTTCAGGTTTAGCAGTTACTCCTGATAGTCACTCAATGTAAATCAACCGTGATTTCTATTCCTTGGCGGCTATTTGCATCTACTAAGGAACTTTCTCCCCTAGCATTTTTAAAAATTGCCTTTGAATCCTAATTATGTTGTTGCTGTTAATTATTTCTGGCTTGACTCTCTTGAAGGGAAAAATACCTTTATATTGATACTACAACTACTCTGTAGCCTGCCTCTCTGTGGTCACAGGGTGACAGAGTAACAGTGGCCAGTGAGCATACTTGGCTCACCAGCTCATTTCCAAGCTCAACAATCTGATTACCAAAAGCAATTTCCCCATGTCACAGGCACAGGGAGGACTGCACTGGACTCTTCCTTTTATGAAACCCATTAATGACCTATAAATTATCTTTGGATGTTGAAAACTTGTGAGGTGTTTTGCTGGGTGAGCAGAAGATTGCCAAAGCAGACAGAATGGCTCCCGTGTAAAGCTTGTAAAGAACGGAGGTTATCTTCTTAGCAGCAATCTTTAAACAGAACTAATTATTTCATTACAGAAACTATCAAGGCACCAGCTTTCACTTGTCTGAACCATCCACTATCACAGCAGTCATTGCCTGTCCCACAGAAACCCTAGGTGCTGCATGCTGAGTTTAACAGGGAACCTGGAACTTGACCTACTCTGACCCACACAATCTACCTGACATTTCATCTAAATGTTGGTTCCTCAACCGATACAAGGCTCAACACCTTCTTTAAAAGTTAACTACTTAGAAAACAAGAAGTTGCCCCAACAGATAGTAAAATGCTGATAGAACAGCTCTTTCCCAAAGAACTTCTGAAACAAGTATTTTCAAGCTGTTATAGATTGTACCACAAAGCCATTGTTACAAATACACAGGCATTTACACTAAACTATGATCAAAATTGTTACTGATTTCCCAGGGAATTATTTCTGAGTGTCTCTTGTCACAGAATCCTGAAATACCACTGCATGTTACTTTAAGTACAAACCAGCTTTTAATCCTTATGATCTGGAAAACACCAGGACTCTGCACTAAGATAGTATTAGCAATCAGGAGCAACGATTTACACAAAGCAGTTGCCCTATTTGAGTTTGCATTACTGTAGCTTGAATATTGATTTCTATTGTTCTTTCTAAACATATGGGAAAGATATACTAAACATCAGGACAAAAGATGAAAAATGGGCAAACAGATCTACTGTGCTGCATAAATACAGCAAATACACTCAGCTAATTACCATTACTAATATTGGGCATTGGTATTGGCAGACGGTTAAGCTCTTAAAACAGAAACAGTTTCCATGGATTTCCTATCCTGATTTACCTGTTCATTCTGAGCAGTTGCTCTGGGGCAAGGAAAGAGAAGGGGGCTGAAAAGAAAAAAAAACCAAAACAAACCACCAACCAACCAACCAAAACAAACAAACAAACAAACAGAAAGAGAAAGTGCAAAAAAGTAATACCACCTAAAGAGAGTCTTAGATCAAGTCCTCTTTGTGCAAATATTGCCATGACTAAATTACCCCTGATGATTATGTTTTCATGTTTGGCTAATAGAAAACTATTGCTTGAAAAGTTCTAGCAGCTCTCCCAAAGTACTGAAGAAGGAGAATGGATATTGTTATCTAAAAAAAAAAAAACAAAACCAAAAAAAACCCCCAAAACACTACCTGTTGTAGTGTAAAACAAGTTATAATATACATATGTATTAGTAATTTTATCTTACTTATGAGGTGTTTTGCTGTATTTGGATTAAATGCCTCATGACTAAATATGCATGGGTTTGCAATAGTCACAGACAGTGCATGGGCCATTTATTATACATTCTCTGCCTTATATTTTTACTAAATCGTATTTTGCTACATACAACTGCTTATACAAAACCTCCTTCATCTAGGCTAGAGAGACTCACTGTTATACAATCCTTGCACCATTTGTGATATAAAACCTTTATTATTTTTCCATAAAAGCTCACCCACAAGTTCCGTTTATAAACTCAATAACCCACTAAAAAAAACCAAACCAAAACAAACACAAAAAACTCCCCAAAAAAACAAACACAAAAAACCAAACCAAACCAAACCAAAACAACATGTATGTTCACACTTACCAGAGAAAAACAGAAAAGATTCATGTTGGTATTGAGATCCACTCCAGGACCCTAAAATTCTGCTCCACAAACTCCTGCCGCACAATGCAGCTCCTTCTTGCTCTCCCAGCTGTTTGTACATTTCTCCCTGGAGATTACTGCAAGATAAAATCCCTGCAATAATCCACTGGATTCAGAGCCCATTATCAAATGAGACAGGCTTCCCCAGGCCAGTACAAACTGTTTTCTGAATTAAAGAGCAATGTTTACTAGCAAAACAAAAGCACGGTCTGAATGACTTTCATGAACTCAGAAAATGCTCTCTTGCAGGCTGTTGTTTCCATTAATCATCTAAGAGAAATAAAACTCTTTCTGTCTGAGACTACTGGCACATACACCGAACTCCGAGGCAAATCTTCTCAGCTTACTGAGATTATCAAGAGACAGAAACTCTCATGAAATGCTCGCTTCCTTTACACAGGAATTAATATACAAAAATCAGTAATTATTGACTACAGTTTGAATGGAAGCTTCTTACTTACAGACCATGGGAAAAATCTTGTGAGCCACAAACAAATAATTAAAATAATCTACAACCAACCAACTAAAAACCAAACAAAACTCTCAAATTGTATACCTGTACTCTTAAGAATAGTTACCAAACTGCTGCCTAACATGTTGATTGATGATGATGAAGATTAGGATTAAACTAATTTTGCCATTTGAAAAATTGGCAAATGTGTAAAATAAAAAAAAAAAAAAAAAGGAAATGGTCAAAGCTGATCCATGGGTTATAGTGAGAGGTATTTTAATGTATACAGACAAGCAAACAAAGGAGAAGTGACTGCAGAAAAAAAGAGTGGTCTATGTCACTAGATGGTATAAGTCAGGAAAATTCCATCACCTATAGTGGAGTAGAACTGTCTAACAAAGAATTAACACTGTAAAAGTACTGTCAGTCTCAATTTTTACGGATTATGAAATACCTGAAATTAGACTGTGTTTGTAATAATATTGCCCACAAACCCACAATTAATTTCCTATAGATTAATTTCCTACAGCTTTTATATGAATGCTATGAAATTTGATTACTTGAACAAGTAGCAATTGGTACAGAAGAGAAAAGCTGAAATTTACTACAGATGGAGAGGCAGTGTCATTTTGTGACCATGATCCTGATTTCTTTTCATGTTTGTAAAGGACAGGCATCTCTTTCATCACTCCTACTTCTCAATGTTTCAGTTTATTCTAGTAATTTTGTAGTCTGAATCTGCATCCCAGAAAATTTGAAATGTCTGTACCTTGGCAGGATAAATACATTATAACATAAGTTGGTTTCTACCCTGAGCAAAACCCAAACAAGGATCACACAAACAAACACAGATAAGATTCAGGATTTTAAAAGGAAAAAGCCTTAGCTTACACTTTTCCAATTTGCTGTGAAGTACATAAAAGTCTTTTTGAAGGCTTTTCCCAGGCCTCCTTTTAGTTATAATTTTAGGCTGGTTTCACATATTAGTAAAGTAGGGTTGGCTGTGAAGAGCTTTATGACAAATGCTATCGTTTAGAAGCAAATTAATGAGAGAGTTCTCATTTACTCCTCCTATAAACTTGAGGAACAGTAACAGATTTTGTCAATTACCACCTAGTGACACAAAAATAGACATTTGAGACACCAAGCTTGCCACAGATGGGCTTGCTTTTGCTTTATGGCTCACTTGCTAGTTTTCTTGTGAGGGAGCAAGTTCTCATCCTTCCTGTGCCTCAGGTTCTCCAGCTGGAAAAACTAAACTGAGATCACAAACCTCATGTGCAGAGCACTATGAAAGTAATGACCAAAAACACCCTTCCCCAGCTACAGAGAATTACTTTTATTTTTTTTTTTT
The DNA here is from genome assembly GCA_013397315.1 of Donacobius atricapilla. NCBI lineage: Eukaryota > Metazoa > Chordata > Aves > Passeriformes > Mimidae > Donacobius > Donacobius atricapilla. Next base: position 115,625 of record WBMY01007259.1, on the reverse strand, counting down.
TTAATGCCTATTTACAGTAATAGCTATCTAGAAAACGCCAGCAAGACTGAAGAGCTAGTATAATGAAAATAAGTAACTCAGGGTAATGTCTCTTTCATTCAGACTGATTTAACTCCTTGATTTGGGATTGTAGCTTTAGAGGTAATTTGGCTATTTAGTCTAAAACATTTATGAGGAAGATTCTTAATTTTATACCACAGATCTGAGAGGGAAGAGTAATTAAAAGGGCAGACCTTAAACTAAGCTATTAAGTTTTAATTTTGCCTATATTTGTAGACATGCAGAAAAGTTATTAATTTAAGAATAAACATTAAAATTGATAAAGCAGCTTGTACCTACAGTTACAGATGCACATATATGGCAAGAAACTGTGTAGGAAGGCAAAAATGCATGTTATTACATGGTTTTGGGTACTGTCAGTGTTAAAACTCTTCTTATGAAAAAGTAACACTTTGGATGTTTATTATTCACTGATACAGCCTTTGGTAAGGGTCAAGTTTGTTGATAGGCCTAAACTAGAGATGACATTAGACTACTAGATAAATCACAAACTGTAAGGAAACACCTACTAGAATAATTAAAATAAGAATCAACAGCTTATTATCAGGATGAATAATATAAATAAAATACTCAGCAAGAGTTCATGATGCCATTTACTATCACAGCTGTCTGTGGAACAAATTTGAACTTTGAAAATAATTTAAAAACAGTAACTAAATAGATCAAATTTGAAAGTAATATCAGTGTTGTGACCTCTATGTATATTTTATCTGGTATAAATAGAGCACTTTGGTGCAGCAGTAGCATAACAGAACAGTAAACCCACACTGTAATAAGGGAACAGGAAAAAGTTTTTATCAAATACTTGAATCTTCACTTTCCAGCTTTAATCTTGCCTTACTGTTAGCTTATAATTCTCTTTATTCACTGCTGCATCATTTCTACATGCTTGGGCTCTACTGTCATTGTTCGACACACAGACACATAGACACACACACCTTAGTGAGAAGGCATGAACTGTTTATTAAAAAATCTGACTCCACTTTTATAGTATTTCTAGAAAGGCCAGGGATTGAGGGAGAAGGTTGACACCTCTCCCCATCCCATTGGTCGAGACAATTGTCCATCAGCTGTCCATATCTCTAAGAACAAAGAATGTAAACTCCCTAAGCTAAGGAAAACATTGCTTCTATTTATAACACCTGTGCGTAAGAAACGACCTGAGAACTATAAAACTAAGAGACAAAGAGAAAACTAAGAAATCAGGATGACATTCTACATCCTCAAAAAAAAAGAAAAAGAAGTTGCACAAGTTGAGACTTTCGTAATATTGAGTTTTCTATTCCTGCATAATGCACAGACTTCATAGCTAAGATGTTGAGGCATCCTTGGCCTTTTCAGGAGACTGGGTTTAAGCTGTGCATTCACAGTAAGTGGCAATCCATAATCTAACATGGCAAACAAGCAGTAAAGGTTGAGTCACGGTGCAGGTACTCTCAATTGAGCCCTAGCTCCAGGCTCCCCTTCTAATGACAGCCACTTTACTGGTACAGCTTCATCTACCACTGAGAGAACTCACCAGCAGGGCTCTGTAGTTCACAGGTTTCATTGTGTGATGGACAAAGATAAAATAATGTATTAGTAGTTGTTAACTTGGACAGATTTCAGTAAATATGGACATAATATTTACTCCTATTCTCTTCCTCCTCCTTTTTTTCCTCTTACAGCATATCAATCCTTAACTAAAATGCACATCTACTTCTCTTCTGACCATCATTTATTTGTCATCTGAAAGTTTTCATGAAGTTTTAAAACTAAAAGCAACAACGCTATTGCCTGATATAGTCTGTGTGTTAAACATGTAACTAGTTATAGGCTGAGTGGTCACATTTCTTTATTCACCCTACATAAAAGGCTGAACTATTATTTTATCATCATTTCAAGGTAAACATTGTGCATTTCTACTATCTTGGTGGAAAGTGGTAAATTCAGAAATTAAGTCAGAGGCTTCCTCTTGTTGTCCCATTTCTCTGGAAAGAAGTTTCATCACTTACTTTCAGCCAGTGCCTACTCCATACCCCACACATTCCCTGACATGTGAGGGCAATCCTGCAGCTGCACACTGGATAAAACACCTGCCTCCTGTCAGGTCCTGCTGTTCACTTCCAACAGGCAGGTGACAAAGCAGTTCTGTGCAGAACTGTGTGATCCACAACCCACAGCCAAGTGCTCGATGAGGAGCCCCTGTTTGAACCCAGGAGACTTCTGCTATGAGTTTAACATTTTCTGTCATGCACATCCCTGAAGACACTCTAAGTGGTAGAAAGCTCCATTTCAGACCACACGATAGTGGTCTAACACTGTAGTGTCTCTAAGAAAGACCTACTAACATTTGATATTCCTGAATCAGGTGTTCCAATCAGTGGCTCTAAATTACATCTACTTAACAGTTTGGAAACGACCCATGAAAAGCCAACTAAAAATCTGATTCCTTAAATGGTATTGATTTTTTTTTTCTTTTATAATCTCCTTCAATTTAGAGGCAGCTTCTTCATTTCCTCCTTTTACCTTCAGCAGCTAATTAAAAACTGGTAAGGAAAAAGCTTCACAATCCTCTTCACCTCTGCCAGACTGCAACAGTCTGTTCCTCCTCTGAAAAGACAGTCTTACAGATGCAGGGATAAATTCAATACAGCAGTTTTTACACCTTTGCAACAAGGATTTTCAATAGAGTTTAGCTCAGTTAGAGATTATTTTAAGCTTACTCAACATAAAATGCTATAACATTTACTTCAGCCCAGAAAATCAAGCAAATAAAGACAAGAAGAGCCAATATTCCCTAAGTCAAAATCCAATAGGCAAATAAAATGCTTTCACAGCTTCCAGGATCCAAGGGAAGCTCTGTGCCTATTAAAGTCGCTGTCAAAATTCCCATCAAATTCTCTGCAATCAGAATTCCACACACCTTCCCCTGCTAACTGATCACATTTAATCACAGCATCATAAAAGCCAATGGTGTTTTCCATATGATTCATTGTAACATTCAGCTATTCCTTGTGGCCAACCTTCTTTTTTAGGATGAATAACCACATAGTTCTTTCCCTTGTTCCAGAAGATTTAATTTTGTTTTTCAGAGCATTTATATCTTAATTAAAGGAAAAATTGCATCTCTGTTTCAGAGAGGAAATGTCTATTTCCTAAACAGGAGGGCCAAATCCTCTGCTCTATAATTTACAGAAACTCAGTGAATCAGACCTATAAATTCTTTATTGCTATCTAGCACTATGCTGCAATTTAGAGTGAAAACTGCTAACTTCTATCATCAGGTCAATTTATGTATTATCAGACAAAACTGATGTCTACAGTGAATTATGAGTATAGGAGTCATTATCTTCCCGGAGCACCTTGAAAACAAGATGTCTAATCTCAGTAATGTAAGTTTCCTGGTTAAATAAATCCCTTGTGCTTAGTAATTCTATGCATTTATAGAAAAGATGTCACCCCCTCTTCAGCCCCACACCTCCTTAGAATTTAAAAAACATTTTAAATCCTCAAGGGGATTTGAATCCTCACTAAACAGAATTTATTTCTGTACTTACTAGTTAGTGTTCTTAATCACACAGTTCATGCATTTTTGTTATGTAATGGACTGGGAAATTAAAAGAACCGGCCTGTTTTGCAAATATTTCATTTTCCATCACCCCACTTCCCTTTTACTTTGATTTTTTTTTCTTTTTTTTTTTTCTTTTTTTTTTAATATCAAGATGACAGCACCCTGCTGGAAAGAATGTCAATCGATCACTGTTGCCTTCTAAGTCTGCAGCCACCAAGGCCTGGTGGGAGCAGTTAGAACAGAATTTGGAAAGGCTCTAGGAGTTTTTCCAATCCACTCTGCAAGAAAGATTACCTCTCCACTCTTGCTTATAAGAATTCAGGTTAAGGCCTGTAGTCATCTATTTCTTCCTTGAGAGCATGATCCAAAGCTAGATGAAGCCAAAAATAATCCATCTATTGATCTGAGCATTTCTGGCAATTTAATTCAAAGTTCCTCTACCAATTTATATGTTATGTAGGATATAACCTGAGGACACGTCTTTGTCAGTGACAGGACAGTGGGACTGAGTTCTCCCTCAGCAGATTTGCTGAGAACACCAAGCTAAGTGGAGCTGTGAACATGCTGGAGGGAAAGGATGCCATCCAGATTGGCCTTGACAAGCTCGAGAGGTGGATCTGTGTGAACCTCATGGAGTTCAACCAAGCCCAGTGCAAGGTCCTACACCTGGATCAAGGTAATCCCAAGCACAAAGACAGGCTGGGAGGAGAATGGTCCCTGAGCAGCCCTGGGAGAAGGACTTGGGGGTGCTGTGGGTGAGATGCTGGACGTGCCCCGGCCGTGTGCGCTGGGAGCCCAGAAACCCCCGTGTGCTGGGCTGCATCCAAAGCCCCGTGGGCAGCAGGGCAGGGAGGGGATTCTGCCCCTCTGCCCCGCTCTGCTGAGACCCCACCTGCAGGGCTGCACCCAGCTCTGGGGGCCCAGCACAGCAAGGACAGGGACCTGCTGGAGCCAGGCCAGAGGAGGCACCAAGGGCATCAGAGGGATGGGGCAGCTCTGCTGGGAGGAAAGGCTGAGAGAACTGGGGTTGTCTGCCTAGAGAAGAAAACGTTCTGAGGAGACTTTAGAGCACCTTCCTTCCAGTACCTGAAGGGAGTCTACAAGGCAGAGAGTTTACAAGAGCACGTGGTAACAGGACAAGGGGAAATGGCTTCAAACTGACAGAGAGTAGGTTTAGATTCACTGTTAGGAAGAAATTCTTCCCTGTGAGGATGTTGGGGCACTGGCACATGTTGCTCAGAGAAGCTGAGGCTGCCCCACCCCTGCAAGTGTTCAAGGCCAAGTTGGATGGGGCTCTGAACAACCTGGTCTAGGGGAAAATGTCCCTGCCCATGGCAGTGGGGTTGTGGAATGAGATGGTTGGTCCCTTCAAACTCAAACCACTTGATAATTCTATGATTCTAGGACAGTCTATCCTAACTTGCCCCCAGTGCCTGTGGCCATAGACACCTATTCCTGTTCCCAAGCACTGCTTTATCTTCAGGACATACCCACAGATGGCTGCTGACAGCACCACACTCTGAGTGAAACAGGAGCCAAAGGCTTCTCACAGCCCACCCTCCACCCCCACACCTCCATGAGCAGTCTCTCAGCAGAATGTGTTATTTCATCCATGCCACCATATTTTCTGCTGTTTTCAGGGCTGGACTCGGCTCTTAGCCAGCCAGTTCAGATTTGCATCTGCCTAAATTTGTAGATGCAACACCAAATTAAAAATACTCTTCTGTCCTCAGGAATCTTCCCCAACACCCTCATCAAATCAGGAGGAACTCACTGGTAGACAGTGAGACTGCAGTAGTATCTAGAAAAAAAAAAAAATTAAACCTAACAATTACACTGGTAAACTCCTGGCTCGTGTTCTCATTTTCTTATCACGCTTGTGTGAGACTCCCCATTTTGGAAATCAAAATTAGGAACTCAGAAATTCCCCACTTAGTTTTCATTTACCTAGCCCATGGATTCTTAGCTGATTTAGATAGCTACCAGCTGCCTGCAGCCTGTTCTTTTATATATCATTACAAATTCTGCTGCACAAGTAACACATTTTGATTACTCTAATTCTAACTTAGATTCAGGGGCTGTATAAAACCATTTTTCTGATTAAAATAAAAAGAGAAATTCTTTTATACAGCCTGAGAAAACCAGCAATCTGTAGCAGCTACGTATTAAGGAGTACAACAGTGCAACAGTTGCTGTTGTGTCAAATAAAACTTTTCTCAAACACTGCAACTTGGGTTTCAATCTCTACTTGGAAAATCCAATGAGATTCTAATATTCTAGACCACTTCTGAAGTGTGCACCCAATGCACCCAAGAAATACAAAACTTGCTTGAAAGACAACGGTCTAAACACTTAAGGGCTGCAAATATAGTCATGATCTGGAAAAGACCACATAAAATAGTTCATGCTTCAGCAAGTAAATAGATGCTGCCCACAGAGCACTTCTTCCCACCTTGCTGTTTTACACAGCTTAACAGCTCCACACTGTTTGGATGGAACATTTATATTCTTTGAAGTTGCTCTGGCTACATCCTGAGCTGGTGGATATTAGCAAAGCTTCGTATTTCTCGTCTGGGCTGTGCCAGCTGATCCAGTGTCCCCAAGCAGTCACACCCGGGTAGCTAATCCTTAGGACAGTGTCATTTTTTAGAGGCGAGGAGACATCAACTGACGCAGTGGCAATTTGAGCTGTTTACATCCCTGTGCATGCGATTGCAGAGCCTCCAGCTTGGAGTGTCCTCGTTTTTGACTATCCACGACCCTGCTACTCTGTCTTACTGCCTCTCCATGTGTTATAGCACTTTCCATCACTTCTACAAACATTCTATGCCATGTGAGAGACAAACTGTATTTGCCTTTTATGGCCCCTATGAAAAAATGGCAGTTCTCATGCCCGATGGCAACTCATGACTTTATGTTCCTCCAAAATATGACCCGTCTATACCAGCTATTATGGGCTTTTATTAAGGTAATCAAATATGCAGAAGAAGCCAACGTTAAGGGGAAGAAGTTCATAGACTACTGTCAGGACATGTTGTAAGAACAACACATGGCTGATGCATTCTAAAATATTTAGGGAAAACAAAATCTAAATTTGATTATCACATCCCATCAGTAAAAAATTGCATTGGCTACACACTGTCTGCACCAGTCGCATTATACCAGGCTTTATACAGTGGTAACAGTAGATGCCATCTGCAGCCCTAGAATAATCTTGGCAGCACACCAGCACATATTCATTTCTGTGGAGAACAGCCTTGCTTGCTGTAGCTGAGTCCTCATGGTACCTCAGATGGCCAAATTGTCTCAGAGCTGGTAACTGGATATTATCACTCATTTAAATCATCCTGGTTAAACAAGATGCTTGGAGCTGGCAGTTCCAGAAACTTTATAAAGGTTGAGCAGGGTAACCTTTCTTGCCCCCATGCCCTGATTAGCAGAACATGATTACCTCAGGCAACTCACCAAAAGCCTATGATGGATAACTTGAAAACTGGAACATACACTGGGAAAAAAAAAAAAAAAAAGAAATAGACAAAAAAAGCCCCAAAACAATACAATAAAAAACTTGCTGCTGAGGAAATTTCTACTTTAAGTAGAACAAAGTCTTTCAGCAGGACAATTAACATCATCCTAATGATGGATTGAGAGGGGAGACAAGGGGAAAAACAAGGCCGTATTTTGAATAGGAATTTCTATCTGGATAGGCTAACTTCTTTTAATTTATGAGAGCAAGGAACAATCAGAACTGTTCTTGAGGAAGACTGGCATCCACCAGTCTGCAAAAAGGGTATGGACAACAGGCACAGTTAGAGTTCAAAGGCTTGTACATCAAAGAGTGACCCATTCCCCTGTGACTCTCCCTGCTCTTATTTCACGCAAATTCTTCAAAGTGGGATTCATTGGAATAGATGACTATTTTTTAATCCTAGATAACCATGGAACAGCCAAGATTTACTCTAACTATTGAATGCACATGTAGTTCAAAACCCTGTAACCCTAATAACACCAAAATGAAAACACTGCTTTCTGCATGCAGAAAAAAATGTTCACAAATAATCTCCAAATATCCATCAAGAATAGCTTAGTGAATCACACACATATTGGTTTAGTGCTACAACGTCTAGAAGCAGTTTTACCCAGGATAGTGGGTAGGTGGGACTTCAGAGGTGGCACTGCTGGCCATCCCTTTCCACCCTCATCACAAGCACTCACATGGCACCAGCAGTATCAGATCTAAAACTTCACAATCTTTAGCACAGTTATCCTTTCAGCATCCCCATGGCAGGGAATGTACAGTTGAATTTATTGCCTGTATCACTAAAAAAACCAAAATAATATACATGTCACCCAGCAGTCACTGGGAGGGAATGTCTGAAGTCAAAATGCTGATTATCAAATCTGAGGTTTCAGTTGCTCCCCCACTCTTAAGATGCTTAAAGATACTTAGAAATGTAAAGTCTGTCTGTGCAAAAATTCAGATACTGTAGATTTCTTGACAATATTTAGCATCTAGACAGCTACCCTACATTTAAGCTAAATCAGGATCTATAATTTATTAATTCATGTTCCTATGATACCTCTGCAATTAATCTGACTGCTTGCTTCAGAGCAACCTTACCCAAGAAAGCTTTGTAGAGAATAAGGGTAAAGTAGTGGACAGGACTTGCCGTTCCTGCTGCAACTCACCAGTCACAGCATCCTTTCTCCCTAGGGTTCAAATTTTCTTCTTGTTTTCTGTTCTCTTCTGTGTGATTTCACCACACCAGGTGACTTTCTCCTTCTCCAGAAACTTGAATCAGCTATTCCGCTTTATGCAGATTCAGACGCCAGTGGAGCTAAAGAGGGGTGTGCATAAATGTGTGTTTGTGCATGACTCTTTGGCCTGGTTGCCAGAGTAGTCACTTGACAGAGGATACAAGTGGATTCCCCAGACAGAACTCTAATAAACATTAAATGTTGATTTCACTGGAGTAGAAATTAAAATGGTTGCAGCAAGTAAAATAGAATGTTTTGGAGGGCTGGCTATGTGTGGTAAGCAAAGAAGTCTGCAGAAAAGAAAAATTTGAACCACAAACCAGAGTTGTAGATTTGTGTAGTGAGCATCCAGCAAAGATACTTATTCATCCGCAGAATGAAACTGGAAACAGTCTAATTCTCCAATTAGTTTGTAAACTGTGCAGTATATGTATATGTATACATATATATAGGTAGTACAATTGCCAATCTTATTTTCTTTATTACTTCTGTGTGACCTTTTAAGGAGCAGAGGCTGGCATGCATCTTACTCTGTCATATCCCGTGGCTCACCACTACATTCCTTCTTTCAACCTCTAGGAATTTCCAGCAGAGAAACAGTGAGGGTGAGGAAGGAGACATTTCAAAAAGACAGTGGCAAAGCCAAATGCAATGAGTTGATTTTTAGTAGCTTGCTGCTGTGCATAGCACTAACCACAGGGAAGTCAGTCCATTTTGTCACCAGTGCCTTGCTGGAAAAACTCAGTTGGATTGAGCGGATGCAGGGAATGCTATTTGAAAGAAAATGATGGCACCATGTGAAAACTGAATAGGAGAGGATAAATGTGTGTGCGCATATCCTAGCCCAGAACTGGAAACTTTCACTGCTCCTGTAACTGGTGTCAGCCATAGCCACATTTCTCTTGGGTGTCAATTTACACTTCCTTAAAGAAAACATATTATTTGTCTCATGGACACTAAGAAAGGCATATTATTAAGGGATTAGGTAGTCAAAAAGAAAAACCACAATGTGAGGCTGGAATTAGGTTTCTGAATATGACTAATAAAAATTTCAGTCACTGCTGGAGATGGGATACTCATCTGTTCTTGACCAAACATCTTGGTACAATGTGTCTGCTTGTGTGGTCTTAAGTACTCCAGAGATGTTTTCCCATTTTCATATGGTGTCCTAAAGCTCCATGTTACCTGTAGATTTTGTACTAATTTGTAATAGCAGAAGACAAAATATAGTCCAGCCTACAAAAAGAAACTGGGAGCAGATGTTAATAGAACAAAAGCTATGAGAAGAGAAATAGGTCTGTAGCAAGAGTTTTCAGTGGAAACTGAGACAAAAATACCATGTAAAAGAGATTCAGTGTAGCTGTCTGAGCAGTCCAGGCTTTCATGCAGAAATCCTACTGAATCTGGCAGAAAGATGTAAAGGAAAAAAATTTAATCAACTTGCCACTTTCAGGATTAAATGCAAAATCTTGAGGTAGAGAAATCTTTGTGCATATATACGTATATACACACACACAGGGTTCCGTAAACTGTTTTGTGACAACATCTAGAAAACCTGCAAGTACAGACCTTTTCTTTTATTTTTTCTTTTAATTAAAATACATGTTATATCAATGGGCTTCTATTTACAAAATGAAGAACTATTCTGCAATGGCATCTTTACAGAAAGACCACAGTACACTTACCACTTGAGTGTTACAACTTTGGATTTGCAGAAACTCAAAAATCATTGAAAAATTACCGCAGTCATAAAATTCTGCTAAATCCAAGTACACAGATTAAACAGAAGTGTCTAGAAAAATTGCCAAAGCATCCAAGTGAAAACAAACATGAGGGAGATATAATTACAAGGGATAACAAGACTTCGGTTGTAATCTCTTGCATGTATTGGTATTATCAGCTGAATCTTTGGGTAGGTCTGATCCAAAGGCTGCTAAATGTTAATGAAAGTATTCCTTCTGATTTTAATAGGTTCTGAACTAAATCCTAAACCATTTCAGTTGTGTGATGTGAAGCATGGTGTATGAACATAAACCTTGCCTGGCATTAAATATCAAAACCAGTGTCTCATTATTCTTTATTTTTAATGTCAGAAAAATAGCCATTTCAGAAATAAAGTCTCCAGATATCAAATTTTTCAGCAGTACTTTTCTTGAGTCCATGCACTTAGACTTTGGCTTAGATGTAAGGTGAAGCAATTAATTTCCTCTGTTTGGCAGGTGAACAAAACTCTTGCAATGCAACTTTGACTTTCATTTTAGTTGCAGTCTGTTATTGCTAATGAAAAAAAAAATCCTAGCTTTTCTACTGTATCAGCTGGATAAATTGTTAACACTTAAGAACTCCCTAGGCAGTAATGAATGACACAGTTTTCTGTGTTATCCCTGATAAAGTTTAGGATATGGAAAGCAGCTTAATCCTCTTTCTATACTCTCCCATCTGTGCTTTAGAGCTACCACAGTAAATTACTACATACTGAAGCACTGCTTCAGATGCAATTTCATATTTTCAAAGCTGAGATAATTTTACTCCACAGTGTATTTTTTAATCTTTGTAAGAAAAAGTAAAATGTTTAAGGAAGCCAGGTCAGATAAAATTGTTGAATTTAAGAGATGGGTGGTAGTTTTCAGTGAAGTAAACCTTTTATAAAGGTTACTTGGACTACAGAATTAAGCCAAACAAATTACTTTGTTTACAGAAAATCTGCAATGTGAAGTGTTAAGATTTAACTCAATTGTAATCTGCTGTTAATTATAAGACAGGATAAGTAGCTGACAAATATAGCTTGAGGCACTCTTTATTGTACCTTAAACATGCTATTGCCTGTGTCTAATGTCTTTGATCCTGCTTTCATTTTGCAGAATGATTTTACTTGGTACAGTTTTGCCATTAACCTGCTCAGTCACAGTTAGGGCTCATTTCTTTCTCTGTGAGGAAAGTTTAAGTTTTGTGTTGGATTTCTCCATGTTTTATCAGATGTGCCTTTTGCTGCTGTCTAATCATTAAGGATAAAGGGACTGATTTAGTATCTATTGGAGCAAATTGACTGACTCAGTTCAGAGGCTGAGCATAAGCAGCTGCTCCAAGAGTAGAAGTGAATGCAGTGAGAGATATTTTATAAACTTCTCTATCTTGCATTTTTCTGTATCCACATAAAACCCCACATTTAGTAAAACTGAAAAAATCCAGCCAGTACAGTGTCTTGCTCAGGTCACCATATGTTTGTAGAACAGCTGGTTCATGTTAAACCTTCAAAAATTGAGATTATACCTAGAGGAAGCACAAATAGTTTGAAGAATCTGCAGCCACACTGCAGCACATAAAGCAGTCAGCCACAAATCATAAAATCATTGACAGAGAAAGAGTTCCTCTGTAATCCTTTGTTACTTTGAATTTCAAAACATCATTTTAGTACCTATCCTATGTCCTGGCTAACCTGAAGAATTGAGGCCGTCCCACCTGGTGACCTAAATCCAGCTAAACAAACATCTGTCACCTTACAACCAGATTATGGCAATCCAGCACTTTCTCTAAAACCTGTCAATTGCTTCTAAGACTAAAAGTTGTCAACCCTGAATTTAATCTCCTAATTCTGGGTGGAGAAAAGGGACCATGGATTTTTCTGTGGGGGGCAGGTAATCCAGCTCTGCAGAGAGTATCCTGCTGACATTGAAACAGACCTGCTTCCTCCTGCGTATGCCCAGAAGAAACTCCTCTTTTTGTTCTATTTTCTTTAGAAAATATTCTGGCTGCTGGGATTGCAGAGGAACAGGGCCCCATCTCCATCACCCAACCCACACACATCTGCTCCTCCGGTATGGTGTGGGGTGGGTGGTGAGCAAAGAGTACCTGAGGGGGCAAACCTGGATTTGTGCTCACCAGTGGGAGAAGTGACACACAGAGTCGAAAGCAGCTTGATAATGCTGGAAAATCTTCCCATTGTGGCTAAATTGTAATTGCATATTGCTGAAATAATAATGAAGTGGCCCAGCTATGCTACTGTAAAGATGGAAGTTTCAGAAAGCCCTTGAAAATATAATATCTGAATATAAGGCATTCATGCGGTCTTAACTTTGTCCCTTTGGGTACCTGGTGTGATGTTATCAATACAGACAGTAATCCAAGGGATCATGTAGGAGAAGCAGGGACAGGGTCTAAACCCTGCCTCTGGGAGGGAGGGAAAGCTCACTTCAAAGCTGGTGCCTCAAGAGGCAAGAGAATGGGTTACCTTCAGCCTGAGAAGGTCGAGGAATAAAGGGACCTGCTGGCAACATCCTCCCCCCTGCTTGTCTCCACTCCTTGCTCCCAACACTTTCCTTGGGAGCCCCAACAGCAGCCCCCAGGGTCTGCCTCCCACACAGTCGTGATCCCAGGGTCTGATCCCCAGGGTCTGATCCCCCAGGGTGTGACTCTCTCATGGTCCTGATCCCAGGGTCTGCCTGCCTCCCGCACAGTCCTGGTCCCAGGAACAGCATTCGGCCCCCTCTGTGTCCCAGGGGCTCTGGGGAACAGCAGGTGCAACAAAAAAGGAGGAGGACCTGGCTAATCTTCTGCAGTTTAACCTGAACATCGGTTCACAAAATTAAACAACAGATGCTTCCCAAGGGCATGACACGTAGAGGCCTCCTTGAAGTAGGGGAACAGCTTAAGCCTTCCAGCTAAGGCTGACAGATTTTCTGATAACAGAAAATGAAACAATCTAAAAATATGCTCTTCCAGCCACCCCTACAATCAGTTACAGGTAGATCATAGCATATTTCATAAATATTAAAGCAAGTTGTCCTGACATCATTAGTCCTTTATTTTAGACACTGATAGAAGGAGATAAGCTAATTATTTATGACTATTCAAAGGACAAACAAAGCACAAAAGTAGATTGATGGGAACACCCTTAATAACCTGATCCAAAGATAATTAATGATTTGCAGTTGTTTGGGTTTTTTTAAACTTTTTGTGGCTATGGTATTTCTTGGCTATATATTGTTTATTTTGCTGCTGTAGTCAGTAATGATTTAGAGGTATACATACAGAAAGGAAGCAGGCTAAAAATTAGCTAGTTTTAATAGTTTGTTGATAGAAAAATAGAAATAAATACTTGGTATAGTAGACATAAAGTTTAGGTTTTAGGCACAAATATAGAGCAAGACGTGGCTTAATGGAACAGTGACACGAGTTCACCTTTTAGTGAATTTGTGTGTGAGCTTGAAAATCATTGTAAACAAGGTAACTGAGGTGTTTTGGAACTGAGCATTCATATAAACTGCTAATAAAATAATGCTGGAACTTCTGAAACGTGAAGTTACTGCTTGAATAACACTGTGACTCTGCAAACATCACAATATAGGAGAGATATAACTGAAATACTCAGTGTCTCCAAAATAAGAAGTATTCACAGTAAGTTGTGGAGCTAATGGATGGAACACAACTAAACTGCATGATTGAGGTATAAAAGCAGCAGATATTTCAGTTACAGGAGGATATGTATCTTTGTCAAGTTTTGGTAAGACATTGAAATCCTGCCCAGATTGCACAGGTCTTCTTAATTATAAAGAACACTAATAATAAACAGTGTTTAACTTTTATGTTGCTGTGTCAACCATCCAAGTGTACCATATTTCCTAATTTTATAGTAACATTCATGGAGCTGTTTAGAAGGGAGAACTATATCCAGTAGCCATCAGATTCATCTGGACTGCCAGTATCTGACAATCAACGCCTCTTCACTGGGGCTTGAGATACAGACAACCAGATCCTCACTATGAAACCAGGATCTCTGTCATGAAAAGCTGAGAGAATGCTTAACAATTGAGTTAAAAGATAAGTAAGAAGGTTGTGATAAACTTGTGAAGAGAATTTGTGCTTTTTTAAAGGAATATTTGTGATTCCTCTCAAAATGCTTTCAAGGAAACACTTATTTCCTAATCAGCTTAGTCATAAATTATTAGTAAGAGCACTAGTCTTTTTTTTCCCCTTCTGAAAAGAAAACAAACCCCACTTATGTGAAACAAACGCCATTTGTTCTCATGAGTGTGTCGGACTGTGCCAAAATAATATTACCCATAAAAGACAGTAAGCAGTATTTGAAAATATTAATGTAGCCAGACAGATTACACTCATTCTTATAAAGAAGAAGAGCAACAAGAAGGAAGATGGGGGTGGGGCTGTTGGAGGCAGAAGGAGCAAAGGAGAGCCCAAGAGAGCTCCATTCATCCCCTGTCTTGAGTTTCCTTGCAGACACAAGGCCCAGTCTGGTTTTGCAGCTTTGTAGAAATGTCGAGTGTTGAGAGCAGCATCCATCATTTCACCAGGGAGGACAGAGCTCTGACCCTATTGTCTGGTGCACAGAGCTGCCTGTGTATGGACAGTGTCTGTGTCTGTGCACTCCATTAGGGAGACTCTGCCAGGGGCTACCCGGGGCCTCTCAGGAGAGCTGTGGGATGTTGTCTGATTCCCTCTGCTCCTTGGAGGTGGGGTAGCTAGCACACACAGTCCCAAGAAGCCCTGACCACCTTCCTACCATTACTTCTGTGCTCTCCACACAGTGTGAGTAGCCAGGCTATACACCAGGTTAAATAATTGCCGTTAATCAGTGTCAGCCTTAATTAAACTTTTGCCAAGCAAATTTAGTTAATCGTTCAAAACACATTTGTGAGATTCTGCAAAATTAACAGCTTACCCTCCACCTTTGTGAAATTATGGTTAATCATTCACTAATGTCTGCATCATCCTATTTAAACATTCCCCCTGTGGTTTTAGACTTCTTTCTACTTGCTAATCCCCCACAGGGGAGTGATATGTAAACATGCAAATACATTATTGTAGGCTTTTCCTATTTGTGGTGCTGGGTTCTATCAAGCCATATTTATAGCCTCACCAAGAATGATCTATAATTCATTCGTCTCACATCCAATGGAATTAATTTAAAGGTATAATTCAATTTAACAAACATGCAGCTTGGTGTACTGAGCAGTGAGACACTGCAGCTGTTTCGGGCACACTGCACTTCACCCCATCTTTCTGTTCTCAGCCAGCCTCCTGGCTCCTGGTATTCTTATATATCAAACCAAGTACCACATCAGAGCCACAATGGACCATAACAAGTCAACAACAGCTTTTGAACTTCCAAGCTGTGTAACTATTACCTGTCTGTCCCAAATTTCTTCAAATTCTCCTTCTCCAGGAAGATTATGTCCTTTACTGTGCAGCTGTTTTAAAATCCTCTTGATATGAACTGCTGCACTCTTGCTCCTAACTCTACTAAGTCCATTACAGACAACCCTTTCCTGTGATTTACACCTCATTATAAAAATCAAATTTCTTGGTTGTCAAAAGTAAATTGACTGCAGCAAGCTGAAGGCACCAGATCCCCAGCATATGAAGCCATCACACCATTCTAAGGGTGCAACTTCAAGTGTGATGGAAGGATATCCTATAAATACAGAGCTCTCGTAGAGAGGAAAATGAAAAACTGATTATCAGGTTGACTGAAGAAAGTGCAAACTGTCTCTCTCCTAACCTTAACCCCAACCACCAGGATGGGCTGAGACTTGGCCCACACTCAAAAGCCATCACCCAGATGAAAAAACTGTCAGCAGAGAAAATGTTGTGCAGGATATTGCTGCTTGTGCCAACCCTTTTGCAGCCCCACTACTGCTGGAGATTTAGGCATTGTACCTCTCCTAATACTAAAACTTATCTTTCCTGTACTTTTAAGCATAAGCCTAAATGAGTTGTGCTCTCAGCCATAGCCTGGGTCCCCAATATATGTTTGAGATGAAAAAGTTATTACAAAAGAAATGATTACACAATACCATCTAAAAGGTCTCTTAGAAAACTAAGAAAATTATGTGCAGCTATTGTAATTTCTGAGAGCATTTTAGTTTTACATGTAAATCATTGCTTTTTATAGCTTGTTTTTTGTTGAATTAAAATCAGAAGCCCAACACATGTTCAACTGACCCTTCCTTATATCTTTTTTCATTGATCTAGTCAACCATTCCTCATCAGTGATGAAATGCTACTTATATTCCAAACTTCCTTCCAACTATTGGCAATTCTAGTAAAAGAACAATTTTTAAATTGACTAAGATATACTGCATGTGTCATACACTTAAAAGAAATTATCCAGGTTTATGTGTTTCCTTTAAAAAACAGTGATGTTACCATAAATTTATTTTCTTGGCAATTTTTTTTTCCATTAATGTTACAGATATTATTTAATTGAATAAAGATAGGTAGTCTTTCTCACACACACATAAATATTACAGATTCTATCCCCCCCAGCATATTCCTCAGAATTTCTGAGTTTTGCTCAGCTATTTTGCAAATTTTTCCTGTCTCTTGTCAGCTTTAAACCACTATTTTCTTCTGTTTACTTCGAGGTTATGCAAGTTGGCTGTCTGAGTGCACCAGCACGATCAGAGGTCCATAGGCTACCCCATACATCCTGAGAAGTTCCATCAGCTCCTGCAGCTAATACCCAAGAAGGTGTCATACAGCCAGGTGCATTTTGGACTTTGACTTCCACACAGACACAGCCAAGAAGCTTTTGTCAGCAAGGTCACCAACAGACAGCTGTGGGGCTGGATCTGGACAGAGGTATGAACTCACACCCTATAGCTCTTGCAGTGTAACAACTTAGCTAAGTCATTAATTAACCTTGATTAATATTTTTAAAAGCCTGTCCTTATGCTGCATGTATTAAATGGCAGTAGGTGACATGTAGATATTTAGAAATTGATTTTTTTGCTACCTTTTTTTCCCGTATGTAGGAAATCTTAGCATATTCAAGCTATCTACACCATTCTCCTTTTCCCCATGAATCTTCTTCTCTGTGTTCATGCCTGTGTATGTGAAAACCCTCACTAGTTTTACCTTCTTTCTTTTCTGCTAACCTTGGCCATTGCCAATCTACCTCAGAACTTGGGAAAAGGAACATATTCTAGTTACTGCTCTGTGCATCCCATAACGACTGAGCAGCCTACATTAACAAACAAAACAAGCAACACTCCAAACAAGGAAACACCCCTGAAAAACAAGCAACATCACAAAATCCTGAATATGCCAAATGCTTTGCATGAGCAAACTGAAGAAGAACAAAGCACTTCCCCCAATTCTTTCTGGTTTGATATTTCTAGACCTGCCACAAATAGAGGGGACAATACTTATACCCTAATATGGGATCCTCATGTTGATGTGCCCCTTCAAACTTGGCCCTCTTAGCACAGATTCTGACTTTAGCAGAACCTGAAATTAGCAACTATACCAGGCTTTGGACAAAAATGGTTTATGAGTGGTCCATCCCCCGCCTCCATCATATCCTAGGAATGTCATGGCCTTACAATGGCACACTTTTTGAACCCGTTCCAGTTTCAGATATTTCCTTTCTCTTTTAATATCTCATTGCTTTTGCATCAATTACAGCCTGACCTAAAGCCACACTGGCAGTGAATGTGATATATAGTAGAATCCATTTAAATTAATTTCTGATGAAAGAATAAAATTGTTAAAAGAATAAATTTACTCCACAGATTTATACAAATCCTGTATATGCACTGAAATCCTCTTAAAGGAAAAACTGATGGAAGATTAAAATGTTAAATGAATTAAACCCCAGCATCCTAGTGAAATATAATGATTATTTGACCTATTAAATGAATAGCTCCACTGACCATAAAATGGTAAGTATTCAAATATATGTCAATTTTAAATATGAAGTAAAAAAATGTAAAGCAAACAGTGATCAATGAGAATATCTATTAAGACAATAAACCTACAAAACAGCAGAAAAATGTTCTTGAAAGGTATTTGTTCACCCAGCCTTAAAGCTAGAAAGTCCTTAATTGCTGTTAAGAAAAAAAAGAGAATTTTGATGATTATTAAAAGTTATTAACTGTACAGCATAAATGTAATTTTTGCTTTGCTTAATTTCAGCATATCAAAATGTCTGAGAAAGCCATTCTCTTTCTTTCTGCCTATGGTAAATTTTTAGAGATTTATTAAAAAAAAGATGTTGACCAACATCTGCCATTAGAGTAGTGTGAATTCCCTTTTACGGAAAGTATCTTTTAAAACTGTGTTATATCTATCATCACTAGCAAATACATACAAAAAAAACACATGTTGTGAACACTTTATTTTAGCTTTTGTACTTTTAGTGTATAGTTAAGAACATAACATATAGACATATTTCTGAGAAATATTACATCCGTGTATTTCAATGTTAAAATAAAAACTAGGGATTTTGTCTTTCCCACCAAAACAATATTCTGGTAACACTAACATTCTGTGAAGGGATCCAATTTTGGAAAAAAAATATGCTTTATCTGTCTATCTTGGTTTCGGCCAACTCTTCTACTAACTGGTTTCAGGTTTAAATCCCAGATTAAACCACTAAAAATGTACACTCTAAATCCCCTGGCAATGAGTTGAAAACAATTTTATACATCATCTTCCTACCTGAGAAGAGTTGAGTTCATATTCAGTTTAGGTCATAGGTGAAATGAGTTTGTCAGTCACAATCCAGCCTGTAATAAATTTATATCTTGATCACAAAATTACTGTACTCCTCAATTAGATATTGCCTGAAGGGACTGATCATTAGAGATGGAGACCCAGCAATGGATATTAGGGACTGAGGTCCATTTTCAGTGTATGAAGTATAAAATTCCAAGACAGTCCATTCTCAGTGGCAGGCTGCTATCCCTAGAAATAGCATCCTTCCTCCTGTCAAGTCTTCCTACTTGCACCACCTTGTGATTATATGATCTTACAGATTTTGAAAATTCCACACCAAGAAATACTGTAAACCTTGAGTCACAGCCTTCTCTGCGGAAAAGGAAGGTTTTGTAGAAATTTAAGGGGGCTTTTAGTGACTTGGGGCAGGGGATGGACCACTTTAGAAATTTAGGGCCTTCATGATTATCCTTTTGCCATTTAGCCCAAATCCTGTATTTTTGAAGGATGCATGGGTAAAGACAAGTGTTTACCAGAGAGGTCTGGGTGGCAGTGAAGCATCCTGAAAGCTACAACTTCCCTATACTGAGGGAACAAAGAGCGTGTGCAAACTGCAGGCCACCAGAGGAATGCACCTGGAAGGGTACAAATGTGTCTGTCCTTTCCTACAAAAAAAGATGTCTTCTGCCCATGCCCCTCCTAAAAGCAAAACCAGATGGATGTGAAAGGTTAGGAAGGATACTTCAGCCCCCTAGGTGAGGTTAACTTCAAGTCCTTTGAATTTCCCTCTGATTCTCCTATAAAAATTAAAAAAAAAAAAACAAAAAAAACAAAAAAAACAAATGGGGGAGAGGAATCTTGAGTTCCAACCCGGGAAATTAANCAGAAGGGAAAATTTGTTAGATTTCTTTACTTGACTGGCAAAATACAAGGAAAATAAGTCTTGGGAGATTGGACAGTGGAAACCTTTCAAGGTAGAATTTCTCTTTGATTTTCCCTTGTTGCATGAACAACATCCCCCTAAAGTTACAGTAGCATTGATAACAGAGACTATGAAGAAATTTTTAATTTCCCAAAACTCCATCCACCATTATATTCTGATAATCAATACACTGTAATAGCCATAAAGACGAAAGCTGGAAATAAACATGCAAACACTTCAGTCATCCCTTAAATTGTGTTCTACTGTATCTTGGAAAGCAAAAATGTACATGGAAAATACAAATAGATGGTAATAGGGAGACATAGGAGATTAAATTCCTGAGTAAAAAAAATAGCTGGATGGCTGGGCCCAGAGAATGGTGATGAGTGGTGTTTAATCAGGTGGTAGACAGTCACTAGAGGTGTTCCTCAGAGCCCAGCATTTGGGCCAATTCTATTTAATATCTTTAGTGATGATCTGAAGGGTGGGATCAAGTGCACGCTCAGTCTCTTTGCAGATGACAGAAATTTGGGCTGGAATGTTGATCTACTGGAAGGCAGCAAGGCACTACAGGGGTATCTGGACAGGCTGGATCCATGGGCTGAGGCCAGTGGTCTGAGGTTCAACAAGGCCAAGTGCCTTGTCTTGCACTTGGGTCACAACAACCCCAGGCAATGCCACAAGCTGGGGACAGTGGGGCTGGAAAGATTCTTGGTGAAAAAGGACCAGGAGGTGCTGGTTGCAGCTGAATATGAGCCAGCTGTACCCAGGTGGCCAAGAGGGCCAATGCCTGGCCTGGATCAGCAGTGCTGTGGCATCAGGACCAGGGAAATGACCGTACCCTGTGCTGGGCACTAGTGCACTAGTGAGGGCACACCTCAAAGGCTGCACTCAGTTTTGGGCTCCTCCCTGCAAGAAGCACATCGAGGGGCTGGAGCATGTCCAGAGAAGGGCAACAGAGCTCGGGAAGGGTCTGGAGCACAAGTCTGGTGAGGAGCAGCTGAGGGAGATGGAGGTGTTTAGCCTGCAGAAAAGGAGGTTCTGGGGGAACATTATTGCTCTCTACAACTCCCTGAAAGGTGTAGGATGAGGAAAGACAGGTGGGGATTGGTCCCTTCTCCCAAGTAACAAGAACTGGACACGAGGAAATGGCCTCAGGTTGTGGCAGTGGGGATTTAGATCAGGTATTAGAAAAAATTTCTTCATGGACATATTGTCAAGCACTGGAACAGGCTGCCCAGGGAAATGGGAGAGTCACCAACACTGGAAGCATTTAGAAGACATGCAGATGTGGCATTTAAGGACACAGTTTAGCGGTGGACTTGACAGTGTTAACACCTGGATTCAATAATCTTAAAGGTCTTTGAAAACACATATATTGGGTAGGGGGTTTGCAAGTTAGAAATTTGATAAAGAGATGATTATTTTAAGCTTGACACTTGTGTTAAGATAGTCTGTAAGACTGCCTAGCTGAGAAGTGCAAAGTAGACGAGAGCTGGGAAATGAAGAGCTTTTGTTGACAAGACAACCACTAAAAAGAACTGGAGATTGCTGCATAAATAGAGAGTATCCAAGGCCAATTTGTAGTCAACAAGGCTAAGATAAGAAGCTGAATGTGAAATATAGTCAGAGAACATTGTTTTGGTAAAGGTTTTACGGGCCTGACAGAAAGAGCCCTTTTTCTTAATGCCATGATTATCACCTAGTTGAAGAGCGAAGCCCTTCAAAGCAAGGCAGGAAAGGATGCTGCAAATACATGCAAAGCTTAAATGCCTTTTGAGAGATATACAAACGTTATTGCCTTTATGGGACAGCAGAAAAATATAAGCATAAGGAAGGTCTTGATTGTTCCTTTGCCAGACACAATAACAACCTGTAACAGCCCAATATTCACACTAAAATCTTTGGCCACACACCAGACAAAAAAACATTTCCATCCTTGTCTCTTGGGAATCCTCTTCTGAGAGACTTCTCCTATTTTAACAGTTCAGCCCACTTCTCTATTAGTCAGCTCACCACATCTGATTATCCTTCTCAGTGAATACTCAGAGCAGGTGGCTGCAACCTGTCCAATAACCCCTTCTTTGCCAAATTTTTCACTTGTATACTTGTCTTTGTTGTTGTTGTTTGGGGGCTTTTTGGTTGTTGTTGTTTTGGTTTTGTTTTTTGTCCAAAGACAAAAAAAAAAAGACTGAATCAATAGAAGAAGAACTTAAATGTCTTTTAGCTTTGGGAAAAGAAAAAACTGAATCAGGATCTGAAGCTATGTTTAGTGGGTTAATCTGTTTTAATCCATGAAAATCAGTCTCAATCCATGCTCATTAAGAAGAATTTAATTTTGTTTTCTGTTATTTAAGCAATCTAGGAAACATCTGACCTTCCTGCCAATAATTTCTCTGTACTATTTATAAGCATTTTTGAAGGTGCTTATTACAGTGCTGAATGTCAATAGGATTCTGTCTACTATTAATGCTATTACTATTGTTGTAGAACTTAGAGCAGCAATTTTGGATCAAGATCTGACGGAGCTACAGCATACACAGATCCAGACTAAAAGACAGGAACTCTCACAAGAGAAATATGAGTTACATATAAAGGGTTAACATGGATCTACATATGGAAAACTGAAACAGTGTTGGTCAGAATGGCAGAGAGGAGCTGGATCACTGATGCCTTCATTGACAAGAATTTTAAAGCATATTTGAAGCATGATAAGATACTAAACATGACAATTTGCAGGTATTGATTGGGATCATTGCCCAAGAAGAAGGGCCACCTTCAGAAAGGTTTGATATGTTTGATAGTTGATATGAATGTTATTTATGAGTCAAGAAGAATAAGCCCTGAATAACAGTCCTGGCCATTTCTGAGAGAAAGTGTTTTAGTGACCTCAGTGGGATATGTCTGATGAAGCAAAAGGGAAGAAAAGTAAGGATATAACTGAAAAGTAGACCTTCAACATTGTAAACTGCATCTTCAGTTACACATAAATGAAAAGGAGAAAGATAAAGGAGAACACAGAAAGGCACATTGAAGCTAAGGGTGCATATGAAATTTGTATTAGGAATGACTGAAGCATGACTGTACTGTGAAGGGAAAAGCTGGAGCATCATAGGAGAAAGGAAGGAAAGGAGGGAAAATTCAAAAAATTGAAGACAAAACAGGATGGCACTGAGGCTGATGGAGATGTTAGAGAAGGAGCATGACTCAGGAACTTTCACTTGAATAAAGGGAGAAGATAACACAGAATCCTTACAGAGAGTGCAAAGCTATCTGGGAGGGGATGGGAAGCTCAAATAGTCTTTTCAGCGGGGAAGGTATGTACAGTTTTCATTGGATTAAATTTCTGAAACTTGTACAGAAAAGTCAAGAATATCGGTGTGGAAGGTTTTAAAACAGGATGCAAGCTGGGAAAAATGTAATTGGGATTGTAAGCATGGAATTTCAGCTGGAAGAGGGAAACTTGTCAGGAAGAATGGAAATAGGAGGGAAAGTATTTTGCAGCAGGAGGAGACAAGCATGGAGAAGCAGAATTCATTGTAACTCTGCCATGTATAGACTCAAGTGCTGCAAGGTGAGCAGCAAAACTGGTTCTAAGCTGCAGCTTAGTTGAGCAGACCATGCAATTAGAAAACACATTGAAGGAAATAATGGCAAGAGGGAGTGAAATGAAAATAATGCATCAATGTACAAGTTAAAAAGAGCAAGCAGCAGACCAGATCCACACACAGCCTCCAAAAGAAAAAAAAAAAAATCCATCCCAAACCAGAAGAATAGTCTGAGAGTAGATGAAAAAATGTCTGCAATTGCCTGTAGGAAATGATGGGGGAAAAGATCAAGAAGGCCTGTGGGTAGCTGATCTCAGTATCTTGATAATAAATACTTTCTTACCGTGTGTCCTCCAGGGTAGATAAATTCCACACTGCAGATGAATTCGATTAATGCAGAACAGGCATGTGCAATGATTAAATGATTTGTGTGAGGTGACACAGAAATGAGAGCCAAACATTGACCCCAAGACCCCAGGTCAGACAGTTTGTGAGCTAAGAAGTCTTGAGGTACAGACTGAAGTCTGACATCCCCCTACTCTCTGCAGAGCCTCTCTTCATAGGTCTACTGATAGAAGAGCATCTTGTGAGGTGCAGATTATGTCTCCAAATATTTTAACTTTATCAGTGTTCTGTAAACAGTATGAACTCTGAAACCGTAGGAACAAAAGCATACCCAGAAATGGCTCACATTTTTATCCGCTGATATTTGGGCAGAGGGGAATAGCAAACTACACCCCATCACATCCTAGAGTTTAATGCTCCCCATAGCTCAGAGAAACAAAAAGTAAAAATTCACTACCCCTGAAGCATCTACCTGTGCTGACAGCTAATTTAGGCCCAATATACATGTTATGCAGAGAAAATAAATTCTTATGACATGTCAAGTCTGGAATCCAAAGAAGCCTGGCAATGATATTGAAGCAGCATACTGTTTGCATACTGATTCCTGTAGTACCACTCTTTGTTTTGAAAAAAAAGCCATATTTATGCAGTTTCACTAGGAACAGAGTTAGCATATTCAAATAAATGAGAAAATCCAACCACAACCACTAGTTTGTTTACAGTTCATCCTATTGCTATATAGAAATTCCTTCTAGGGTTTGGGGGTTTGGATTCTGTTTTGCAAACTGATGTTGGATAGCCTCTTGGTCTCCTTTCAGATTTTTGAGATATTTAATAACTCCTCATCGAATTTTAGAGATTCTGTGTATCCTGTAGACTTGTTTCACAATAATTGAAATATTCTTGATCTACCAGTAGCTCACTGAACATTTAGAAACAACATAATTCACTAGCTTCTAATTTTTTATTTGAATGATTTTTGAGACTTTTTGTCTGCTTCTTAGCTAAGTGCTTCTTTAGCCCCATGTGCTCAGTATTTTGAGAACTGCTTTTAATAGACCTGCTCTTGCATGCACTTCATCTACAGAACTCCTCCTCAAGAAACCTACAGCACAAAAAATAAAGAACTTCACCTCAGTGTATCTCCTCAGTGGTTTTGTGTGACTTTTACCTCTCCCTCGAACCTCTTCAACACACAGTCAAACTGACTGTGCTCTCTGCTTATCTGAGATTACTTTCTCTCCACCGAAATGCAGTTCATTACTTTCTTCAATGAAATTCCAAATCTGCTCTCTAATAGATTTCTAATCCTCAGCAAACCCATGCATTACGAAGCAAGCACTGTGCTCGCCATATGGTTAACCTGATTTTCAGTGACCCTGCCACAGAATTTTCATTAAGAGCATGTGATTAGGAAAATACCACACCAACAAGAATGTAATTCCCATTCCTGCCTTTCCCTCATTGTTCTGGGGGGATTCTGATGGTCACACACCCTTCAGTCTCTACAGAGAACTGCAGCTGCTTCCCCTCAGAAATCTATTACTTTTAGGTATAGTCAAGAGCATCATAGACTGCTTCTCAAGCTCAGAGCGATGGATGCACAGCTCCCTGGACACTGCACTTCACTTGCTTGTAGAAGAATCAATAGATCAAGAGATTTGTGATCTATTACAGCAAGGATGGGACTATAACATGAAGTGTGTTTCCATATTAGCACACTGTTAAAATAAAAATGGTGCGTTATTTTTATCCCATTTCTGACCATGTAAAGCATCTGACCACTTGTGATCATTAATAATCTTGTGCAGCTTTTCACAGCAATAGAGAACTTCATCAAAATGTCCTTGGAGAATTCCTGCTTATGTAACTCTATATCACCCATCTATATCCTTATTTCACCAACTGGGGGTTTCTAGCTCACGTCCTGTGGCAAGCTGTTCTGAGATCATACTGAATATTTTTCAGTAGCAGCAACCATTAACCTTCAAAGTACAGGAATTTTGGTGTTGGAAGAAAAATAAAAATACATACACATCAGAGGATGTGTAAAAATCAGTGATTTTTAAGTATCTGTTGCAATACGTAGAAAAAATCCTTTAGTATTTATAGCAACTAAAAATACAAACAACGGATGTTTAGACTGAGCAAGTTTGAGACTTTTGGGTGGAAGATTTTATATAAATGTTGAAGTTTTCATGTTTTGCATTATGGGGGTTTGATGATTTATTATGATATGGAGTTTTTTTTTTTTTCTTATGTGATTTACTTAATTTTAGAGATACTTCCCAACGCTAGGCTGTATCAGGCACCTTGGAAATGAGGCCTGCTGAAGATAGATATTTAGAAAGTAACAACTACTCAGATGGGTGAATATGCTGTTCTTTTCACACTTAAATATACATAACTTGGTGTTTTCAATTAATATCCTCTCACCATGGCAGAACAACTGCCCTTGATGTTCTACATACACTGGAGTTAGGAGTGTAACAATGGTAACCAGTGTGACACAGCCCCAAAAAATGATGCAAACACACAATGTTGCTATGCTTGAGTAAACTCCTCTCTCAGCACTTTTTGAATCATCAGCTATTTATTTCAATATTCTGCATGTCATCGGTGCTTTGGCAGCCCATTTTTTTTTTTTTTTTTAATACTCCTTGTGTATAAACAGCACATATAAATGTTCTGTTTTGGAACAGTTCATTAATCTTAACCTTTTAAAGTCTGGTCTGGTAAATGCATCATTTGTGTCATGACATCACCCCAACTTGTGACAGTAAATGCTGTAAGAATTCATATCAAGGTGTTACAAGTCTTGCATTTATACATTTGACTGATAATTTCACAGTGGAAAAATATCTGGGTCATCACTTTCCAGAGGCACCAGTGTCTGTGTTTCTATTCCTGGTCAACATCAGAACGCGTTCCAGTGCCTGCTCGAGTGGTGTTTTCCCTGCTGACACAACTAGACAGACAGAACTGTAAATGTTATTGTGAGACACAGCAATTTCCATGTGGGGGAAGGGCTGATAAGCTATCCTCTTTTGGCTTAAAGAAGTCTTCAGTGCTTTTATTATACCCTCTTGATTTAGCTGTTTCTGTTGAAAGGGCAGGATCTGACCTCCTATGAGTGCTGTAAACAAGCTGCATGCAGGTTTTTAAAGATGTTCCTAGTTTGGGAGCATGAACGAAACCCATGTTGGCTGCTTGATTTACCTGTAACTTCAGTGGGGGAAAACCAACCTCAGACTCTCTGAAGTAGCTCAGTTTCAAACATTAAAGTGAGATTGCAAACTTGCAATGACATATTTTTTTTTTCTGCACCCTTGAATTGACTATTGATCTTGCTGACTGCACTGAAGGAGGTTCCAGTATTGAAAGCTGGTTATGGAGAAACACCTTCTTAGAGAGACAAGAATATTTCTCTGTCCCTCCTTGCTTCATTAACATTTCACTGAACTCAGCTGGGACAAGAGCCTCCAGAGCCCACTTCTCTTGGAAAAAATGTTGCCTTTCAGAACCTGACATTTCCCAGCTGGAACTGGATCTGTTTCTACAAAATCAAAAAAGCAAGTGTAGCTCAGGGCTATTAAAGCGTAATTTTTTTGATGTGCATCCATCATTCATTCTGATGACCTAATCCCTGTAAAGTCAATGGGAGAAAAGAAGATTCACAGACCCTAAAACACCCATGCATCTGCTCAGAATTCTTCCGCAATGCCCCTTGCACATGAGTTAAATGTGAAGTATTTGCAGGAAGAATTTGGCAAATGAAGTAAGTTAGGGTTGAGAAAACTATGACCTCTTCCACAGAAAATTAATGAAGGAATTAACAGAAAAAGAAACATCCACCATTTACCTAATTCATAAATAATTACCTTTTCAGTTCTCTCTTCTGTCCATACACTGACAGGGAGGAACATGTCATAACACCAACCATGAGCTTTTTCTCTTGTTTAATGTATTTATCCATTGTGTTCTTCAGAAGTGTCATCAGTTTTGCAATCAGTGCAACTAGTTGCAAATGTGAAACTGAGTTCAGCTATGTGATTTACACCAGTAAGGACCTCCAGCTCTACTTCTCTGTCTTTTTAATTCATCAACTTGAATAAAGCATTAGCTGACTCACATGCACAATCCCCCTGAATTATTCGCCAGGGTAAGTAAAAGTTACCTCTTTAGGCTCTCTGAGTCAGATTCTTGATATGACTTTAATTACAGACCACCACCGGGCCACAGAGAAGCACACAGTAGCCCGGGTTCAAACCTGTACAATGCTGACAGCTGCTTTCAGCTGAGCTCCAGGTACAATTCAGCGGCAACCTTTGGTTCCCTTCCTCCTCACGGAGGTGTGTGAAACCTCCTAATAAGCATCACTATGAGAAATAGGTCTTTCATCTAACTCAAGGGAATTATACACTTGTGAGGGCTTCTGAAAACAGCCTGTCCTATGAACCTACAGTAACAAGGAAGCCACAGATAGCAGAGGACTAGAGATTTGTGTTCATAAATTGTCAGGCCAGAAGGAGAAACTACCCTAAGGAGGCAAAGCCCTGCTTAGGTCAGATAACCATCCCTGTCACTAAGCTATCCGTGTAATGAGGACTCTCATCAACACATTTGCCAAAAAAGAACTAAATCACCCCCATCTGTCCCCGTCCATCCAGCATTACCTTTGGTGATATTGCTCAGGGAAGAGGATCACTGGATTAACAGGTTATAAAACCAGGAGCTGCTTGGGGAAACTGAAATACAAAGCTGAGCTGCAGACCCTGAGTTGCAGGTGAAGAATCCTCATTGAACTAGGGCAGTTTTAAGATCCCTTGAAGCTAAACAGCCTTTTTTTTTAATGTCAGTTTATCTCAGAGCTATTTTAAATTGGAGTCTGCCAAAACCTTCAAGGGACCATTATGACAGAGATCATCAATGAATAAAGATTTCTGGTATGACCCCTTTATAATACTTGCTGCAGGGTTGTAGGATGAAAATTAAGGACACTATCTCCTTAAAGCTCTCCCACATTTTCTGACTTTTCAGATAATATTTCTCTTATCCAAATCCCTTTATCATTTTATCTCATTTCCCCTGGCTCCTTCCACTGGCCTCACCCCTGGTTTCTTCTACAATTTGCTTCCTTCCCCTCTTATGCTGCCCACAGCAGCTCCATTTCTCTGTGAAAGCCCTCTCCAGTACTAGATTTCAGCTTTGCCTGGTATGCTTTAGGCCACTGTCAGCTTTCCTCACACTCAAGACTCATCTTTCTTCCGGATCCCCTTGTCTTTCCCCCTCCCGCAGCAAGTGCCATGAGCCACTCTGAGTTTTCACATGGATTTGCTCCCCTCATGAGCTTCTTCAACATAAGACCTGCAGTTCCTTTTACTTTATCCCTAGTTAGTTTCAACGATGTATATTTTCTCTTCCCAGACTGTGTGCACCATCAGACGCTCACTTTATCTATCAGAAGTATTTGTCCTCCAAACTCTTTTTTGTTTCTTTTTTTCTGCAGTGATCTTCAAAATTATGAGTATTATTGAAGCACTCCTTAAAATCATGCTGTCATCTGTAATTTTAGTTTTCTTTCATGTATAGGTTGGTGTTGGTATAAATCTCTAATTTACCTGTGCTATTTATATTTCAGTGGCCGCAGTTCTATTTAACAACACCATTTCCAATGAGAAGTGATATTCTGAAGCATGCACTGTATTCATGTTTCCCTTTAAATGTAGTATCTCAGCGGTAAAGCTAAGCATGTTTTCCTCGTCCCTTTCACAGCAGAGAAACTTTCATTTTCATTCCCTGTCCTGTGATCTGAAAGTAGTCTCTCTCTTTTTCTCACTTTTCTCCTCACTGTTAGTCTGGCTATAGACGTCCTAGTAGAAAGTTGTCCCAACAGACACCAAATGAGACAGAAGTCACACCAGTAAAAAACAGAAAATAAAGCAGACAAACCCCTGCTTAGTTAGAAACATTTAAAAAAAAAGCGAACAAACCCAACCCCAAACCAAAAACCAACAACAACCCAAGTAAACAAACAAAACAAAACAAAACAAATGACAAAATGACAAAAATCCCCAAGGAACTCTACTTGTATCTTAGCTCTTCCTGAGGCCCTCTCCCAGTTGCAGTGGCAAAATACCTTAGAGTAGTTTCCCAAAGGTCAACACAGTGCTGCAGTAATATTTCCTTCCCTTCCCTCAGTAGATTTATTTTGTCAATGATTGTTCTCTGCCTCAGCAAAACAGCTTCATCTCTTTTCTCTATTTAGCTCTTGTGGGGCTGAATCCTGCAGCAGCAGTGCCAGTGAAGTTGGTGGGAATGCTGACTCCATAAGAACCAGATGTGTCCCACTGAATAATTATCCAGGCCTGAATGAGCTCCCAGAAGTTGTGTGAAGACAAGCATCCACACTGAGAGGTTGTTAACCAAAGCAGGAGTCCCACTAAAACAACCTTCCCCACTGCCTCCGTACCAACGCTTTTACTGACCTCTTCAAATAAATATTTCCACTAAAAAACTCCAGATAGAGATAAGATTCCAACAAAGAGAAATTGTGTTATTAAAAAAGAGATTGGAGCACTAAACCTTTCCCAACTGTAAGTCAATTTGATCTTTAAACAGAGGTCAGCTGGCTTTTTTTGCTGTAGAAACACATGCAAACCTTCCTAGCAGAAATGCACTTTCTGAAGTTTTAATAAAAGTATGTCAGAGCCATAGGAAGGTGGAGGTCTTATTAATATTGAGAAGTATTCAGAAACCACAGGATTTAGCAGTTTAACTACTAGAATAGTATCTTATTGACACGTAGTTGCTGCCTTATTGCTGCCAATTTTCTAGCTTATCTTCCACATTTTTCTCTCCAGCCACTGCAGATATATTCTATGTGAAAAATAAGGGAGGAAATTGTTCTCCTGGTGAAATCAGTGAAGACTTTGTTTCTCATTTAAATAAGTATTTAAAATTTACAATCAAGTGTTAAAGGCAGTCTTCAAATTTTAAAATATCATTTCCAGTAAAAAATAGCATGAACTATGCAAAACCTGAAACAGTCAGAAAATGTTTCAAAGATACTCTGCCTTACATCTTAGTGATGATGATGAGCTCACAGGTAGATAAGGGTACCATTCACCTCTTTTTTCCCCCTATTTCTTTTAGGAGATGAAATACAACAACCCAGAAGGAGAACCCTGTGCTACTGGTCAGATAGAAGAGAATATGAACAGAGATCAAAAACTCTGGAGATTCTTTCAAGGAACAAAATCCCTTTTGTAGCCTTTCTGGCCAGGACCCACTGTTTCCCAGTGGCTGAACATTGATGCACTACAGTTTTGCTCAAGGAAGAGGAACTTTATACCTTTTTCCAAGTGAGGAACAGAAACAGGGCAAAAAATATAGCGTTCATTAAAAGACTCCCTCTGGAGCTGTTTCTTGAAGGAGTCTGCTTGCAAAATAATGTCTTTGGGTCTCTGACTGGCCACCCTGAAACCAGCTGGATCTCGTACTGCAAACCAGAGATTCTTCCAACTTCCACAGCTTTAGTTAAGCTGATGCAATAAGTCCACGTTGTCAGAAGATCCACATGTCAAAGGAATAAAGAATTTTTTGTCTTTCCACTCAACTGGGGTTTTTTTTCTTACTGTCTTCCCTGCTAAGCCCATAAGGTCTATGGGTTTTGACTCAGCTTCAGCCAAGTACATTGGATTCCTAAACACAAATATTAGGCTCACAGAAAACATCTCCAGAAAGCCAATGGGACATTTGTGCCATCAATTACCCTGCCATTGTCAGCTGACGAGTAATCTGTAATTGCACTTGGATTAAATTTTACAGAAACTCTTTCATCTTGGTTAAGTCCACGGGGTTTTTTGTTTGTTGGTTTTGATTTGGTTTTGTTGTTGGGTTTTGGTTTGTTTGTTTGTTTGTTTGTTTTTCCAAAAATCTCCAGAAAGAAGATAAAAAGGGAAAAACCAACCAAAACAAATTGTGCAGAGAGAGTCAGATCAGTTTAGTTGACAAACCCAGGAGTGCATTACTTCCAACACTGTCAGGTACCGCAGTGGAATGGAGCAGGAGGTGGTCTTCTCCCGTCACTAAGTGCCCCAGTGAAACTTGTAGTGGCACAGGTGAGTTAAAATTGGAGCTTGCATTTCAGATGTGCCATTATCGATCCTCCTCTGGCTTACCTTGAAAGCAGGGGCTGGGAGCTGCAACACCATGGAGATACAGCTCAGCATGGAAGAATAAGGCTTTGATGTTATCCTGATCAAAGTGGCATCCCAGCCGCGGGGAGCAGGGGGAAAGGTTGGACCCGATGACCTTGGAGGTCTTTTCCAACTTAAATGATTCTGTGTGGCTCTGTGCAGGGGAAAGGCTGGGTGGCCCTTGGGAGCGGTTCTGACTCAGGTTCATTCTCCGACCTCTTTTCGGAGCAGGCTGGTATAATCCAGCCCGTTATATGCAAGTGACTGGGGGAGAGCACTATAAATATGGAACATCAAAATGTCATTTGCACAGTCACTTTAAACAGATATGTCCTAGCACTCTCTTCCTTCTGTGCAGGAAAGATAATAATCTGTTAAACTTTCCCCCAGAACCGTATTTTAGCGCTTTAATTACAGACCCAACACACGCACCAAACACCGTCTCAGGAAAGGGCACGCCTTAATAAAGTCAGTGCATTGTGCTGCTGTGACCCAGCAAGGTCGGTGCCTGCCAGGAATGGCCATGGAGCCCCTGGCT
>WBMY01007259.1:11158-79572 GCA_013397315.1 Donacobius atricapilla | reverse complement strand
TTCAAATCCTTATCTTAAATGTACTTAGTGTGAGACACCACAAATATTTTATTTACACTAGTAGTGGGAGAGGTGATAATGAAAATTCCATTATTCCAGTTTTTAATAGTGTTGAAAAAGGAATGTCATGTTTTTCAATCAGCACCATTTTTTTTCCTGTGACCTCTAAGTAGAAGTAATTTGCTCCATTCAAATTAGGACAGAGACTGAAAGAGAGGTTCAGCATCATTCTGTAGCTCTATGCAGTACCTTGTGCATCCAATTAACTAATGAAATCTGAATGAAGGGCGGGGTGGGGGGGAATAAATTTTTTTTTTCTTCAAAACATTCCCAGTTTGCAACAGACAAGAGCGTGGCACTGCCCTGTTGGAGTTACAGTGTAAAGTAATAAGCCAGGGTGCAGTGTCAGACTAGAGAGAAACCTGACCCACACACATTAATCTGGGTGTATGGGTCCAGGAGAACAAGGAGTTTTCAAAATCCTTTGCCTTGTTATGGATCCCCATGGCTCCTTGGCAGAAGTCCAGACCCATGCATTAGCCATCTCAGAACAGCTTCCTCAGGTTTCTAGTGCCCAAATAACCTGATAATATTGCGCTCTTTCTGGCACTAAAAAGCCTTCCCTGAAATTATATATCTTTTAATTCAGGTATTGGTTGACTGGTTTAGCAATTCTACTTTTACCTCAGCTTGCACATAATTCCAGAAAACTATAAACCAAGAACAGAAGGGCAACAATTACACTGTGTCCCTGATATACACAGACCCAACATCCACACACTCCCAAATTAGTATACTAATGATGTTACTGCTTTAATTAACCATGCTACTGTGCCTTACTGGACTCTTTCCCAAGAACTGTTCAGGTTACTGCATAAGGCAAGGACACTGATTTTCCTTTAATGCTTTTTTTTTTTTTTTCCCCTTTATTGACAGGACTGCCAAGTTCACAGAAGAATCAATAGCCAAGGATATTCACATAGGATAAGATTTACAAAGCATGTTTCACAGACAGTAACAACTGGGACCTCGGAGCACTTACTGGAACCAACAAAATGACAACTGATATGTCCTCCAGTGAATCTATGTTAAGACGTTCTGTCTGCAGTAATTAAAAACTAGGTAATGTCACCTGCGTGAAAAGCCCACCATAAAATCAGCTCCACTTAGGAGTTTAACTTGACATGTTGACTTTTTCCATCAGCAGCTCTGTCCTCTAAGCCAGCCTCTGGCCCTGCAATGCTGAGTAGCACCTTCCTTAACTCATATCAACCAAAGTAATACACTCTTGTGATCCCTCTTATTTTCCCTACCATCTCTTTCCTTCAGTATTATATGTGGGATGGTCTGGTAACTCATTAATTACACCTGAGCAAATTACCCCTCAGTGAACACACAAAATATTTTTTCACACAGTTCTTCTTGTCATACACAGATTTCAAAGTAATTACATCTCTCTTTCAATTCTTTGAGCTTATTTAGGCAAAGTGATGTCGTTCCAGTAAAACATCCAAGTTTTCTGTTGTGTGCTTTTAGCTTTGCAAGACCTAGATATCACTAAGCACAAGGATTCCCTGGGTATTCATAGTGTACAGTATAAATTAAATTGATTTTACTTCTTCTTATACTTCAGAAACACCTAAACTTCTACCAAAATCAGAATACACATACAAACACACAAACAGCCTGCAACTCTTCTTTTTCATGCTTTTTCATAAACATATTTGTACTGACTTCATGCAGCAACTTTTATGCAGAGAAATAATGAAGGGGGAAAAAAACGGAACTAACCTTATCATAGGTTACTGCATGTAGGAAGTGTTATAAATATTATTAATTGCTTGGCTCTCTTCCTTCTCTGTCATATTTCCCTCAGGTCTCTGTTCCATGCTCAAGGCCATTATTTGATGGGGGAGGTATAAAGTCATAACAGGCTGATGTAAATTTCCTTTGAGGTGCCTTATATATCACAGATTCCACCAGGGAGATGAAACAGCAATTTTGTTCTTGCTCATAAGTAAGGGGTGGAAGAAATGCTTCTTGTGAAGAGAACTAAACTCGTGCCTATTCTCTAATTGAGGCCAGTATAGTATATTATTCTTCAGGTAAATCTTTGATAACACTTAGTGCCTTTTGCAGGTAGATCTTTGATAACACTTACTGCCTTTTCCAAGACCCCTTCTGCAAGGAGGGCTTGTAATTCTGAGGAAGAAATGAACAACTCCAAAACTGAGGGAGATAAAGCTGTCTGTGCCAAGGGTCTTAGACATGGCCTGTCAGCTGAATTTTATGTTTCTCCTAAATTAAAATCAGAAACTCATTACAGAAAATTAAAAAAGAAGGTAGTTCAGGCAGTCACTTTTTAAACTCACCATCAGCCTCTGAACTGTTGAGAAGCCCTTTGTCTATCTACTGTAGATACCTGGGTTGCTGGCTTGAGAAGATGCAGGTCTACTACTCTGACAGGGTTGGTGTCAGGGCTTCCCTGACCATGCCAAGAAAGCCAGACTTACCTTAAAAAGCTTAATTAAGCTGGGCAAATGATGATAAAAACCTAGGGAGAATACTCATCTCACAAATATTTTAATGGGTCCACCTGGGGAAATAAGATAACACTTAGGTGTGCACGTTCCATGTCCAGTATCTGTTTCATTACCACATACTGTCTTTAGAAATCTCCTCTTATTTAAGATGCCAGATGACCTTTCAATAAAACACCAATGAAGTGACATCTTAAAATATTTCCAATTTAACCACATTCCCTAGCTCTTGCCCAGCAGCACATTTGTGCAGTTCAACTGGTAACATGATTTTTTTTACTCCCAAGGAGTTTCACCATCCACATGAGCAATAAAACAGAATGTGTGCAGATGCCAGTTATTGCAAGTCTGTTGGAGACAAGGGAGGCACAGTGTTTCTTTACACCACTTGAGGTTCTATTCCAGAAAGGATTTAGGCTTTGATTCCCTTGCAATTGTTGCAATTATCTTCTCAGATGAGCCAATTCAGTTAAATAAACTGGAAGGTGTAAATGACACTGGTTTTCATACAACTGTCTTCAAAACTGGGTAATGATAGCACTTTTAACATCAATAAATGACATTAAAATCATAAAGCACAGCTCAAGAGGAAGAGGATTTGCTGAAATCCAGCTCTTTTTCACATGTAGACGGGAAGCTGCTTTTACACACAAGTTTTGATCACCACAGTTTAATCAGTAAGGTAACAATATCTTTGTTCAGCTAAAGCTACCTTACTTCTGATGGGATGGATTTTTTACCTATTCAACACATATAGAAATAATCACAGTATTTTGCCATCAAAATCAGTGGCAACGCTTCATAAGCAGAGTAAAACTAAGGATGAGCATGGGTGTCAAAATCCAAGTGGGTAGTATCAGCTGCAAAGTGGGAGGGAGAGGAACTACACACTCATTTAAAATAGAGAGAGCATCAGGGATTGATGAGGAATGAGTTGAAGAGCCAGGAAAGTGTCTCTAGCAGAAGTTGGCAAAGCTGATAATTGAAGTCAAGAAGATAAAATATAGATGTATGTTTCCTGGAGAATGGGTTTCCCAGAATTTTCTGTGCTATTGATTTTTTGTCCAATTAAATGACATATTTGGTTTTCAAAACTCAGCTTTCACTGAGACTCTGTAGCGGTAAAACCAGAACAGGCAAAGAAAAAGAGAAAAAGAAAAAGAAAAAGAAAAAGAAAAAGAAAAAGAAAAAGAAAAAGAAAAAGACGAAAGTGATGCATTCAAATATGACAGCAAAATGGACCCGCACAATCAGAAGCTGGTAATGTTGTAGATATTCTTAAAATTTCAAGGGTCAGGTTATAGAAACACATTTAATCCTATTAATTTCAGTGGAAGTCTTCACTGATAAGGATACTAATCAGTAAAACTATGGAGAACAGCAACCAACCCTTAAAGAGAATGGCATCACTGTAAGACTTCTATCCTATCCTTCTGGGTCTATTGCAGGGTCATTTTAACAGTTCTAACACATTTATCTCTCTCCGAATATAACATTTTTAAAATTACTTTACCTTCCATTATCGAGGTCTTAACCCTATATATTTGGAGTCTCAAATTTTATCTTTCATGCTAAACATGTTTTGCTGTCTGGTGCTGAACTGTAGAGGACTATTGTATCTCTGTCTTTGAGACATACTTTCAAAATGCTGATAATACTGTATGATAAGACTGTCATATTTAATTACCAGGCTAGCAGTTATGAGGACATTGGTATCTGATTCCCTTAGGTCTACAAATATATGACCATAACGTTGCAAACAGCTGTCCATCAACAGCTCTGCTTATCAACATCGATGTGGAAGGGTTTAAATGTCTTCTCCCAGTGCTTCTGAGCTAATATTCTCTGCTGCATTTTCTGCAGCACATGAGGCTGGTCTATCTGCCAATCCATGCTCTAATCTCAGTGAGACCAGAGGGGAAAAAAGCCAACAAAACTTACTGCACTGTCTTTAGAAAGATAGCGAAGGTCAGACTAATCAATCTCAAATAAAAATGACACTTCATGAAAATTCCCATTTTACCTGAGTCCATATTAATTTCTCTCTATCAGAACACTGATGTCCTGCTTCACAAAGCAAGTTTCATCACTGTTTGTAGGACAGTACTTGCAGCTCTTCTATAATCAGCTGCTGAAATTTCCCCCTAGTTTATTCAGTGCTGCCTATACTCATTCATCCCATTCCATACAAAATGCTGCATTCCTTGCAGTGTCACGCAGCATCATCTATTTCAGTCGCATTGCTAACAACATTTTCTCCTGTTTTGGAATCCATGTAAGTACAAAGTCATGCAGGAATATGATCCTGTTGGTGTATAGCAGCCAGGCAGCCCACAGCTCCTCATACTTTTAGTAAAATAGCTACTCAGAGCAGTAACAAGATCAATTCATTTAAACATGCATTTTAAAAACTGTTATATTTTTACAGCTAACTCTTAGCTGGTGTGAATTAGCAAGGATTGATTGACTTTGTGTTAATTCAACCCTCACTGGCCTTAATAGAATGATGTTAACTGGGGACTGACCCTGAGCAGCTGATCCTTTGGAAGCTACAGAACCACACTAGAAAAAGGATGGCATTTGGAAAGACTTGAAGTTTAAAAAAAAGCAGAGGCACAGCAGCAGGTTGGAGAGAGGACTGCTCAGTGGGATGGCCATAACAGAATTTACCTGTTAGGCTGAAGCACAGTTCCCTTTAGAAACACTGCAAGATGCACCCCAAAGCAAGGCTTTCATTAAAGACCTGCTTAGGTTCAAGTGAATCCAACTACCAGGAATCAAGCCCATGAGAATCAGATTCTGTGAGTTTTGCCACCTGCAGATTTGCCTCTTATGTTACCTTTTCATTATTTGTTTTGATCAATGAAATTTAGCTTTTGTTAGTTACCATGAGAAACAGCCTTCAGTTTGGGTTCTTCTTCTGGGTCCTTTGAAACATTGTCCCCTGTGGGTGGAACACAACTTCTACCTCTGTTAGTGTTGCTTACAAAACTCTTTCCTATTTTCGGCATTTTTAGTGCATTTTGAAATCTATTTATGTAATAACACTGAAGTCCTGGCTTGGCAATTTATGAAGAGCTTCCTTGAAATTCAGATAAATTATGAGTTGTCAGTGTCAATCTTGAGTGTAATCTTATCAAAAAACTTGAGGTTAATTAGGAAGGATCTCATCCTTCTAAATCCATATAAGCTTAACATAATAATTGAGAGTTGAGATCAATTACTCATGGTATGTCAAGGGTATGAACTTATATGGTAATGATTGAGTGCTTGGCCTGCATGCTCAAAAGTCAAGGTCAGAAAGCGCACCAAATGCACATTTAAAATTTCTTGAAGTCACAAGTGGTGAAGGAAGGAAAGGACTGAAAATCTTCTGTGTACATAGCTAGGGTGCATGCTGTTGTGAAACCCTGAGGCCAAATTCAAAACACATAGAAATAGTAAATAGAGGGAGACACTGGGAATGACTGCATCTGAAAATGCGATTGGCAATAGTTTGGGGGCATTTTCATGGAGCAATTCAGAAACTCCATTTCATGAACGCACATCGAATTGTCGCAGTGCAACTTTAACTGAAGTAAAAGTAAGGACCTCTGTCCCATGCAGTCCATGAGACATTCATTGGGTCACAGACTCACTTTATTGTGACACTTACAGTCCCTTGCAAGCACAGTCCTCATAACATTCTCCAGTCCTCTGGAAATACACTGCCACTCTACCTTAAACCCTTCAAAATAAGGAGAAAACGAGTCCTGGAGCTGTCCTGTTCACCCTGGGAGGCAACAATGAAAAGTTCTGAAAGAAGATTGGCCTTGTTTCTCTTTTTCTTTTATTTTTTTTTTCTTTAAGAAAAACTCACAGCTGAAAAAATACTGTTGCAGTACTCTTGAAGAAGCTGCCTTCCAAGTGAAGCACTGAAACAAAGAGTAGACTGGATGTGCATGAGTTTCTCCCTCTTTCATGGCACTGGAAGCCCAGAATAAAAATCTTCAAGAAGAGGACGCAAAATTACAACAAATCACTTACAGCCTCGGATATGGCACTAGCTTGTAGCTGCCTCAAGTAGGCTCCATAGGCTTACTCTGTATGTCAGAGGAGGTATGCAGAGAGCTCTTCCCAAACCTCTCAGACACTGTGCCATTCATAGTTTGTGAATAAATCCCCCCCGTGCTGAAAATGGGAGAGTCTCACAGTGAGACTGAGAGACTAAACACCCTGAGAGGACCTCCCCACTGATACAAGGCAGTGCACTGTGAAAGATTAAAATGAGACCTGAGCAAGCCAGCTCGGTTACCAGGAGCAATGTGAATGTGTTGAGGCAGCGTTCCTCGGGCCGGTTTGCACAGTCGGCAAATCCCTGTCCTGCAGAGCACTGCCAGGCAGGGCTGAGCATCCCTGGGGCCAGGCTGGCCCAGCAAGGTGCCCCGTCCCTCCAAGGTGGCTGTGCAATGCTGGCATAGGCTTTAAAGAGTGTGGAGCTCCAGTTCTGCAGCACGTGGGTACTGTATGGCAACACGACTATGAGTGAACATTTTGAACATTTCCGCAATCATAACCAACACTTCTGCACAAGGAGCCCTCCCTGGCAGGTAGGGCTTCTCCCCCGGTATGCTTACAAAACCCGTGCCGCCTGAGGCCACCACCTTAGAGAGTGTTATAACTACAGCCAGTTAGCAACTCTTATTATATGTAGGCTACTACAGGTACAGCTTTTTGTTGGCCAGGCTGACTTCCACACTGCACTCTGTGAGCTGAGGCTGCTGCACAGTAACTCAGGACTCCAGACTCTTGACTTCATCCCAGCTGTGCAGATGCAGCTCCTGGTTCTGTGTTCCCACCTGTGGCAGAGGTTTACTTTGTGTTTGTCATCAGCCAGGAAGGCACAGTGGTGGCACAGCTGGTGCCATGTAATTTGTCAAGCACAGTAACTCCGTCATGTGTTTGCACTGTAGGGAGCGTGGAGAACAAAGGAAAACTGCAGTGGAAGGAAAGCAGTACAAGCTTGAGAACAGGAATCAGGGGTGAATGAGGAAAGGTAAGAAATGAAGAACACTGTGTCAGAAAAGTGATGGAGGTAAGAGATAAAAACTTCCTGGCAAGTGCATACTCTGAAGCAATATCCAAGGAGTTCTCCACCACTGGAGGTATGCTTTCTGTTTCCTCTTGCCCTACAAATTTAATCACAGCATTCAATTCCTGTCTTCATTTCCAAATCCATTACTTCAAATCATATGAACACTTAAATTCTTACAACAATGCGAACTCAGATGAGGCGAAGCTCTAAAATCCTTTTTGGAAATTCTGATAATAAGTTTATCAGGCTGCTGTGTTGAAGGCCCTTTTGAGAGTCTATATCCTGCTGGTATCATTATAAATCCTTAGTCTCTAGCTTGGCTCACTGAAGATCTCAAGCAGGTATTTATTGATACACTACCCAGAGACCCAGATTACTCTGCAGAGTAACTGAATTTCCTGAGCAGTCAGCTACAGCATATAACATTGTTATGCATATCCTTTGCAATTAGGCTGAATCTTTAGTGATCACCTGTGGCTCAGTGTCCTTTCTGTCAGTTCCTCAGTCAGAAGGTGTATTTTTGTCATATACTAGCTCCACAGTTGCCAGCCTGCAGCTTGGTAAGTTATTTAAAGCCCGCAATATGGGTTTTGAATGCTGTCCCATGCTAATGTCTGATAACTACAGTTGTCATGACTACTCAGCCCCTATGTGGGGGCTGTGTTGGGCAGCTATTGTGATGATTCGCTGGCATTACCCCTAAACATTAGTGCCCCTTTCTCAAAGGCACAACACAAAGTCCCTGGCCCCACAGAGAGCCAAAACACCATCACCAGCTGCTCCAGCCAGTCCCACCCACCAGGTGTAGCACACAGACGAGTGGAACCAGAGGAGGGTCATGGCACTTCTCTGCAAACTTACCATTCACACTAGAGGAATGTGCCAGTATGTGCAAGCGAGTCAAGTTAGAAGGCTACAGTGTGAGGCTTGCCTCGCAAAGACAGAGCCCCTCTTATTTCCTTAAAGAAGGTCGGTCACAAAACAGTCACAACTTTTCCCCGTGTTCATTCCCCAACTTTTATTCCCATCATTTCAGAAACTAAGCCACATAAGTCACCCCACAAATCCTTTCTGGCTTCCAGAGACAAAGTACTGTAAAAATAACCAGAGCTTAAAGTTCAAGATGAATATTTTGATGCTAGAAGTAACAGCAGAACTGTGCTCCATTTTGTTGCCTCCAGAGAGGGTTTTGACACTAACGTAATAGTGGTTGACTCACAAATCAAAGACTGTCTTTGAGAAAACTTTCTGCGAGGTTGATAGACAGCTAGCATACTCTAAGGCATTTTCTTCTGCATTACTTGGCAGGAAGCCTGAGACAATTTGAACAACACTGTGCAGAACGTGCCCAGCTCAGCCAAAACTCATTAAGGGCCTTGTCTTCTCTTGTGCACTTTGTGAAGCACATTACTGCACCCCTGATGGGCAGCAGTTATGCTAAGATTAAAGATCACCAAATACCTTTAATGTACCAGTCAAATTGCATTTCTCAGCTGTGTATACACTGGTAAATGTTCTGCTGCTTTACCAGATGAAGGATGAAGATGTAATGGCTGCTCTCCAGCTACTGGGCTTGGTGAAGGAATTGCTCAGAAAGAGGTTCCATGGGATGATAATCTCTGCAAAATGTGAGACATTTGCTGAAAGATGCTCAAGTTCACGACTGCATTAACTCTGGTTGCTATTGAAAGACTCCTCCCTGGTGAACAATGTAAGGCACATGCATCTTTAATCACTTTGAAATATATTTTTAAAGAGTTGCTCTGGATTTTGTCCTGGGAGTCTCACTGATTTGTGAGGCAACCACTTTATTTAAAACTCCATTGACAGTGAGCGTGAGAGCATGGCTGACTCACAGCATTACAGACTGAAGGGAGACTGCACTGCTGCTTTTCTGCTAAACTAGGTATTACAAATACCCTCTTTCCTCCTTCATGTACTTTCCCTCCTAATTTTC
This sequence comes from Donacobius atricapilla, assembly GCA_013397315.1. Classification (NCBI taxonomy): domain Eukaryota; kingdom Metazoa; phylum Chordata; class Aves; order Passeriformes; family Mimidae; genus Donacobius; species Donacobius atricapilla. The sequence continues at coordinate 70,001 of WBMY01007259.1, read as the reverse complement.
AGTTGGTGGGAGTGTTCAGCCAGCATGATATTTGCTATCTGGTTTCCTTGCTTAACATTGCCAAACAACTGCCACTACCACCCTACTTTCAGATGTTTACAGGAGTAAACTTCCCTATGGCAGCCAGTTCATGACAGAGGCCTTTAGCAGAAACAGACCTCTTGATAAAGGGTAGATGCCAGATCTTGGCATGATAACTTTATCTCTTTCTAACTGCAAGACATAAAGGAAAAGAAAAAAAGAAAAACACTTCCTGAACTGAAAGTTTGTGCTAGCTGGCTCCACTTGACTTGTATTAATATAAAACCTAGTTAAAGGTGGTGAACACTCAGCTCGGCAGATCTTAGTAGGGATAATAAGTCACAATATGAATTAGATGAATTTCAGAAACAGAAGTGGTTGGATTTGCCTCTTACAGACTCTGTGCCTACTAATACACAGGACAAAGGGCAGATGAACTGGAGGAGTGCAGTGGGGGGAATACATTCTGCCAAAGGGATTTGCTTTACCATCCTTACTTTTCCTATTTTCTCTACTGCAAATTCCCCTTTCCCCTGCCCTCCCATTTACAGCTCAGCTGGGGTTAGAAGCAACTACGGGAACTGTCACTTTGATAACTCCAAATTCCCACTTTTTGTTAGGAGAATACCATAGGCCTGGTCCTTCACTCAGTGAATCTATACTGATTAACATTGATCAAAACATTCTATAAGCACAGTTCACACACAATGATGATACTTTTTGTAAATAAGGAGAATAATTCAATGAGTGCTCAAATACTATGACAATGACAGATAAAAACAGCCTCTGCTAGAGGTAGTGCAGGAAATATTTTTGCTTTGACTGGCTAAATCATGAAAGAGAAATATGAAAAGCAGCTACAAGGCGTCTAAAGCAAAACTTGCCAAGAGGTGGACAAGATTCAAGATAAGTCAAGGGTATTACAACATGAAAAGGATTTAGGCCAAATATGGGTAGCTCAAGAAAAGCCAGAAAATATGACAAAGATTTTTATAAACAGATTTGACAAGGATCTTCAATGAACATCACCTTCATCAGTAGCTGATAAGAGTCCTGCCAAAACCAAGTAGACCAGGATTTCTTCACCATGCAACCCAAAGGCACCTCTCTCTCAGCAGAAGTAGGCTGAGACAAAGTGCCCATAGAGCTTATCAGGTTAATCAACCAGTCCCAGAATGAGTCAGGTTTGAAGGAAAATCAGCTAGAGAAGATTCTGTTATAAAATTGTTCTAAATTAACCACACTAGGAAAGGAAGGGAGGAAAGGAAAGCATCATTGTTTAAATTATACAAGCATTTAACTGGGCTTTAGACTTACGAGACTTTCCCTGCACTACAACAATCAATTAACAACAGAAGGTAAAAAGAATTAGTAGGGATTAATAGCTGCACTCACCAGTCCTTTGGAGCCGTGCATGAAAGCAACAACAGAGATGCAGTTTAAAAATTGCACACAAGATGGCATGAGGATGCTCCACCAGAATTAACTGAGCATTTGGTCCACCAACCCCAATGCCCTCACATGACTCTTCTCTTGGAAACACACGAGAACAGGAGCTTAAAGAATAAGCTGTTTACTCAGAGCTGTACCCTGGTTAACAAACATACATACAGTAACATCCTGAAACTACCTTGACCTTTAACCAAGATGCTCCGTTGTGTTTGAGAGATCCAAGCTCATCTTTTGCAAGCACAACTAACCCCAGCTTGTGTTTTGTCTACAGATTATAAGAATGTCCTGATGAACCCAGAACCATGGGATACATTAGGAAAAGTCTTGGATGTGAAAATCCTTAATTTTCATATTGCACAATTTTTTAATGGTCTCATGAAATCATTTTGCAAATTAAGTAGAGCAAAGAGGACACAGAAATAATTGACCCCTACAATAGGATTAAACTTGAAAATAAAACAACGAGAGTCTGGAAACATAAGTAAGTTTTGCCGGACCAAGGAAAAGTGCATTAATAGAGTCAACTTTGAGTACAGATAGAGCTTCTTCCCCATTAATCCAGGTCATTATGAAGATGTTAAATGGTATTGGACCCAGGACTGACCCCTGGCATAGACCACTAAGGACTGGCCTCCAGCTGGACTTTGCACCACTGATTACATGAAAGAAGAATGCACCACTAAACAAGGATAGATATCATAATCAGCACTGGAAAGCTGCTGATACTTAGGAAGCAATTCTGAAAGACAGTTGGTTTTTCCAGTCATTATTTCTGCAAAAGACCTGAATGTAATGCCCTCACATATCACTTACATCAGATGTGTTAAAGGTAAACAACAGTGTTAGAATTTGTTGAAAGTTAAAAAAAAAAAAAAAAAACNNAAAAAAAAAGAAGGCACAAATGGATTGTCTAAAAAATACTAAACATGTGGGCATGTCTCTTTTATCTCAGAAAAAGCTAAGCTTTCAACAGTAACAAGTATGTCCTCTATAATTTTAGGCAGTAATAAATTTCTTCGTTATTCACCACATAGCTGTTTTACCCAAAAACAATTACCACTATAGTCAGATTAAATGGCAAGACTTGGAGACCTCAGGAAACATATGGATTTTATAATCAGAGCAAAAACATCAAGTGACTTATTCACATTTAATTCCCAGTAAGGGTTATAAATTTAATAGAAAAAATAAGGTTATTAACTACAGCAACATAATTTTCCATGTGCATCAGTGAACTGTGTAAAACATCTGAAGGGAAACTTGCTACAGAGGAGATTGCAGGATAGATACATGGAGAAATTTTGTGCTGTTCTTGCTTACCTATCCTTTAATCAGCTCTGCCTCACATCACTAAAACATAAAATAGAAGTGTGGTGATGTAATTAGTTTGGAAATATTTGTAACTGGAAATGAAGGAAAAGAAAATTTGAGGAAAGATATTAGGACCAGAAGAGTCAAGAAAGGAAATATGAAAATGAAATCATGAAGTAAAAGCACCTTAATCTACACCATTTTTTTGCACTGCCCATAGCAACATAAAACCACCTTGCACTTAAAAGAGTGGTTTTATGAAATTTGGACATCCATGATATTTGGACATGAGTGACAAGGAGGGTTCATAGACCTGCCATTCCCTCCACCCTTTCCTCTGCTCTGTTCTCATCTCCAGTCCCTATCCGTTCCTTGGCTACCTAAATGTGCTGATATATGGGCATGTTTTGATCACCCTTCTGACCGAGGACAGAACAGGGCATTTCACTTGGTCCTGAGGAAATTCAGCATCACTCCCAGCTGTACTGAGGGGTCAGTAATAAGGCAGAGCCAGGGAAAGGCAGGGACTTGTTGAGCTCAGACTATATCTGTAAAGTAACACCATAAGCATCAACAGGACAAAGCTGGTCACAAAAGTCTGGACAACAAAGGACTTCCAGCCAACAGGTGTCAGATCAGATTTAAGACGCAACTAGAATAAGATTCAACCTAAAACCTGAACCTTGCAGATGCTGGCATTAGGCTCTTAGGCACACTGAAGCAGGAAATATTCCTTAAAACTTGCGGGGACATAGGCATCCTGCTCTGCTTCTTTTCAGGAATGTTCCACACTCCTACTTGTTCTGCCAGGAAAAGTAGGAATTAGTCTTTATTTCTCTTTGCCTTGGTTTGTTTGACTGGAATATGGGAAAGCCCGCTTCAAATCCTGTCTTTGACTGGAGCAGGGATTGTAACCTCGATGATCTCAATGACGATGACATCACCACTGACCTTCGCTTATTTTTAGATAGATTGTTGTCAGTCTCACTTGTCCATTTTGTACAGAATACTCAGAGATTTCCTGAGCCAAGGACAGGGTTAGGTTAACACAGCATTGGGTAGTTCTGGATACTGATCTCTGCCCAGTGTTTGACTCAGACAGGAAAGTCCCCGTGTAAGTCAATCCTGATATGACACAGGCTATTAATTAACTGCTTCTGTCGCTTCAAGCACGTTTTGGTATCAACCACAAACTCCTACTCTGTGAAGATTTCCTGGATTGAGATTATTGTTGATGAATCTGTTAAACTGTACTTTGATTTCATACTTATCTGAAGATTAGACATAATTACCCAATTAGGTTGAGAAAGGTAGCAATCCAAAACTTAAGAGAAATTTCTGTATTATACCCTTACCAATCAAAACAGAATGACGAGCCAGAACTGGAACAAATTTTCTTCAGAGTCACACATAAGATTTGAATAAAGCTGTACTTTAGTACTTACTGACAAGTGATGTAGATAAGTGGGACCTACTCCATTTTTGTTGGTAAAAAAGTTATCAGCTGTAGTCAGTAGGAGTTCAAGAACACTTGTCTTGAGTCAGACTTACCTACCTAGATGCAGAATTTCTCTTGAACTTGCTTTATCTCCAGAGAACATCAGCAAGAAGGGTTGGGCAGGGCTCTGACTTCAGTTCATACTGTCTGACCACATATTTGAGCCCAGAAAAAGTACAATGCAATTGGCTAAAGATACAGGTAATCAGCAGCACAGAAACAGGAGGGGAAAAAAGTAACATGGAGATGGTCATACCTTAGAGCCAGCTCCCAGCAACCACCCAGCACCAAGGCTGCTCCTGAGGGAAGATGATTTATGGAACTCGGGTTTTAGGGCAAAGGAATTATTGTAGGCTGTTGCCCCTTCTGTAGCATAGTTCCAGTTTTCTTCTGGCTATTCAGCTGAACTTGAATCAATTAGTCCTCCATCTCTAGCACAGAGATCCCATCTCTTCTCACACACTTTGTAGTTACTTAAGTACAAACTCAAGCCTTCCATTCCTCCCTAACAAGAATAAAGAGCACTGTGTGTATACCTCATTTGCAATCTCTGTTCCAGTTCTTCCTCTCCAGCAGCTGTCAATACTCCTGAAGTCTAAAGAGTCAGATCTCCTGCTAATACTCAGAAGTCAGTAGAAGTTCAGAGGAAATTCCTACCTATTCTTCTTTATTCCTACATACCCATCTTTATGACTTCTCTGCCTGAGGAACTTGGTAAAATAGGAGCAGTTTCTGATTGTCTTCTCAGTGGTCTTTCCTAAACATCTGGCTTCTCTCTTGCTGTCTCCACCAAAGCTGTATCTTAAGTCCTCCTTTATTTTGCTGTACTCCTCTGGAGAATCTTTGAAGGTCTCTCTTATTCATCTTTGCTTCTGGCTCTTGCTCCCTTTCTCTTTGGAAAGAGATAGTACAATTCCCCTGTCTGGAACTATGTTTCACCCATGGCAGACTTCCCCTTGGAGTCATGCCAGTGTCAGATCTTCCACCTGCTGAGCACTGGAGGCAAGCAACTCAATTCCCAGTGACTGCTCGTCATCTTTTCAGTACTTCCTTTTAAAGAGGCCACAACATGGACTTTGTGCCCTAGATCCTAGAGGATCTAAAGAAAATCCCATTAAGGGACATGGTTGGCAACTTAGGCAGAGTCTATTCATTTGAATTAGTCACCTAGACTCAGTTAAATTTAATGGAGCAGAAAAAAGTGGTTCAGCAGCAGTTCATTTCATCCAGAAATAGATATCTAAATATGATTAGGTGATTTGAACTCTAAAAGCTCTTATTTAGTACTCAAAAAGGCACTGTACAGTGGCTGGCTTAGATGAATACCTCAATACTGCAGGGGAATGAAAGGAATGGCAAAATAACATGCAGAGAAGTTCTACCACTGTTATCAGTGTTTTGGCCTCTAGATGAGTGAACTTGTTTCACACTCTTTCCTCATTCAGCTCTGCATATCCTGGTAGAGATGGTATAAATATTTAAATTCTCTTAGTTACTCAAGGAGAATAGGGACTTTTTTTTTTTTTTGTAATTGCTTTTGGCCTTGTTTTCAAGTAACTCTGTGCACTACCATATATGCAGCACTGGTTGAGTACTTGTAAACACATTCCCAGCTTTATTTTCTGCCTTTATAACAATCTTTATTCACCAACAGATGCTTTGTCACGTGTGTATTCCAGATATCCATCTGTGCCATGAACATTTCTAAAGCACACAAGCCAAAGGCTGAGTGCTCCCATCAGTGTGGATACACAAGGTCATGGCTAAGATGTACCACTGTTGCTTTTAAGCAAACACATTTAGACATGAACATGGATTACAAGGCATTTATGTAAAAATGGCTGGTTTAAGTCTAGGAGCTTTGCAAATATAAGGTTTTTACAGTGCAGATGTAACTCGGTTCCCAAAGTCAGTGGAAGTTTCACCAAACACCTCTTGAATAATCAGAATTCTGGCAAACATGACTCTTGGGAGAGTTCAGAAAGAATCAAGTTTGTTTAGCCTAGAGAACTGAGGACTAAGAGGTGACATGATAACAGCTTTCTATTATGTCAAAAACTGCCATTAACAAAGAGGGAAATAAACTGTTCTTCTTATCCATTTGGTAGAGGACAAAAATAATGGGCTTAAATTGCACCAAGTAAATTTCGGCTCCCAGAGAAAGTTTTTTTTTCTAGTGTAAAGACACATTGCCACTAAGTCCTCATGCTGGCAGTTTTTAACCACAGACCTGACAAAGCATCTCTCAAGGTGCTTTAAGTAGGACCGATACAGGCTCAGGACAGAGAGAATGACCCTTCAAGATCCTTTCCAGCTCTGTTTTTTATCAATTTATAAATCATTGAGAACCAGAATCAAGTAAAATCTTCTTGGGAAATCTTATTGTACTATTTATTCATATACCAACACTGTTGTGTTTCATTAGTTAGACTATTTCATCAGACAAGTATAAACCTGACTGCAATACAAAACAAAAACAAAGGAGTTACTTGTTTGATGAACATGAAGCAATCCATGTCCATGGAGTTCAGCAGCTCTCAACGCACTTTTCTCCCTGCTGGAGATGCTCAGAGATCACAACAAGGCTGTTAGATAAGAGATGCTGTCCCCAAGAAAATATGTAATTCTCAAACATTATTATGAGATCTGCTCCTATAAAATCCTCATGATGCTCGTCCTGCTTCCTTATGATCTCCAAATACCCATTTTAATTTCCATGGCAAATTTCCCTTAACTCTTAGGAAAATACATCACACAAGCCAGACTATTTACACTCATATGAATATTAGTTTCTCGTGTTCTTTGTTTCTCAGGCATCTTTGGGTTTGCAATGAGGAACTTGAAGGACAAAATAAAAACTCTTCATGCCAGGCACAGCAAAGTGCTCCGAATTTAGAGTTAAATTATTCTACTGTGTCTTTTCTTAAGAAATGGATCACATGCAACTCAATGACAGAAATACTGTCTCAACCTAATATTATAATACAATCAGACTGACCTGTCCTACACACAGTAATTGGGGAAAAAAAAAGAAAATACTCCAACAGACTAAACAGAAGCTACCCTAGTTTTTAATCAATAGGCCTATTCCCACTGGCTATGTATTTCAGTTCAGAACATTGTAATTAAATATAGTGATGAGCTGCCGTTCTTTATGAATGAAATCATTTGCTCTCATTTATTTTTATATATGTAGATACATAGAAAATAAAGTATTTACAGATAAAATCAAATAATGTTGAGTCAAAACAAAATAAAAAATATAGGAAGTGTTAATTTTGAAGGGGAAAATCCCTTTAATTGACCCAAGTCATGGGGTCATCAGAATTCTGGAAGGATATTAGTAGTTTTGTTCAGAAATAACATTACATATTATAGAAATAATAATATAAAATGCCACATAAAATTAGATTCAGGACCCTGAGGATAATTGATGTCATCATATTGCACAGTTCTCCCACTGACTCCCTGTCATCTACTTACAAGATTAAGGTGAATGAGTCCAGTCCTACACAGACATTTGGAACTTATTTTACTTTGAAATATAAGGGTTTAAAAGACTTTCCAAGCCCGAACAGTAATACTGGAAAGTTCACATACAATCTACCATTTTGCCCATAGGCAGTTTATGATACTGTAATTGGAACTACCATTGCTTAGCAATCACACACACAGAAGTACTAAAAGACTGCATTTCTAATGAAGTTTCACCACTTCATGTTAATAGATTAAACTATGATTTCTCCTTTGAAATGGGAGAAGGAAATCCTTCTAATTTTGCTATTTAAAAAAAAAAATAAAGGTGAAAAAGCTATATGAAGGTTCTCTGAAGACAGGAATATCTCCATCCTAATCCTCAGTGATTAGTAGCACACCTACAGTGATTCTGCTTTGCATAAGAATATCCTTTTGCCCTTGACTTTATGGCAGGCTAAAGTTAATGGGCCAAATGCATCCATTGACTAAAATGGTCTTACTCCAAGAGTAAGTTTGGCTTACCACACAGAAACACGGCTGAGAGCAGCCTAGAGAATGTCACATAAGAAATAAACCTCCATCCTGCCACCGCCTCTTCAGGATGTCATTTGACTTACAGGCATATTCAAGGTCAAATGTGCAGATTAAAGAGAACAAATGCTGTTTTCAAACTATTCTTGTTTTAGCAAGTGATTTTGGTTTTTCAGCTCTAATCCCATTTGAGTCATATATTTCATAGCAAGAGATCAATTCTGTGAGGATGACATGCACAGAAGCATCCTGTGCGCCTGCACAGACCAACTGCATTAAAGAAATTAAAGGGATAGCTTTTCCCCAAATTAGATATATTGTGTGCTGTTTTCTGACACACCTAATATCAGTTTAATAATACTGCAAATTAGGTAGCACCTTCTACCAGGTGTGTGTCCCATTTATTCAGCCAATTTATTGAGCCAAATCTGCCTCAATCTGTGCTGCAGGCACCTCCACTGAAAAGCTTCAGTAGTTTGTCACAATGGAAAGTTCAAAATACTCAAAGTGATGCCAGCAACAGCTACTTTATAAAAGAGAAGGGAAGTGTAAAGAATATATTTTTCTCCAGTCTAACAAAGGAGCCAATGGATATTGGACTATTTATTAAAGGATAAAGCAGCACTTAAATGGATACCTATGTTAGGACACTGAAGCCTCTCTGTGTTACCTATGAGACAGCTTAAGATTTTGTGTGAAAGATGGGATGTTCAGAAGGAGTNAATCTCCCACTTATAACGTCTTTGGATGCACCTAACGTCCGTCAGCAGGAGCAGGGCTAATGAACATATTGAATATACCCTGGTGATCAGATGGAGAAGAAATATTCCAGGATGCTATANATATTGGACTATTTATTAAAGGATAAAGCAGCACTTAAATGGATACCTATGTTAGGACACTGAAGCCTCTCTGTGTTACCTATGAGACAGCTTAAGATTTTGTGTGAAAGATGGGATGTTCAGAAGGAGTTATTTTCCTATTTAAAAGGAAGAGAAGAAGCTTCTGGAAAGTTTTCAGAGGAACACATTCCAGGGTAAAAGCACCATCATGCAAAAGTTTCAGTGCCATGGCTAAGGGCATTCCTTTGCTCAAAACACAAAGCCCTGCTGGTTCAGCTGTAAAACAAAATGTGCTTCACATCTCAGAGGGCAAGCTGACACACAGGATCACCTCATGGAAGAATCCACTTAGATGAGTGAACAACCAGCAGACACTTCTGGGGCTGTCTGAGATCTGGTGAATCAAACCACCAGAGTCTGTGCTGTGCCATAATAATAATGNATGCCTCACACTAAGAGACAATTTCATCTCTCTTTTGGACAAGATAAGGAGCAGATCTGAATGCACTTTAAACCACTTTACTGGGAAGAAGGTACTTGTAGCATGGGGGCTCACCAATTTAGAAAAGAAAGTAACAAAAAAACCCCAAACCAAAACAAAACTAACAAAAACAAACCAAACCAAACCAAAACAAAAAAACCCAACCTAACAAACAAAAAAGCCCAACAANGATGAGTGAACAACCAGCAGACACTTCTGGGGCTGTCTGAGATCTGGTGAATCAAACCACCAGAGCCTGTGCTGTGCCATAATAATAATGAAAATTATATCTATAACTCATTGAAAAAAAAAAAAAAAGCTTTACATCAGGCAACAGCAACATACCAAAGCTCTTGGCAAAACATACCACATGGTCATTGCTTTTGATAAATATATATTTATAGTAGTTTTACTATATAAAATAGGTTTCTTAAACTACTATAACTTTTTATAGCAATTATTTAATTTCTTGAGNACAAAAAAGCCCAACAACAACAAACCAAAGGCTGAGATCTTAATACTATCTAATTCCAGTTAGGAATAAAGAACATAGTGTTGGAAGTGAAACCAGTCAGTACTCTGTGCAGGCCTGTGGTAGCTTCTCCTCCTTCTGACGCCTTTCAGAACACCTTCAGTGCCCACATGAAAGTTATTCCCCATTTAATGCAAATTACTCAGCTTGTATCAAAAAGTACTGTGCGGCCCAAGCTAGACAACAGCATTGAGGGGAATGTCTAACCCTATTCAGGTACCCTAAAACCTAAAAATGTTCAACTCCTCCAGGTGTTATTAAAATAGAACTGTTAACTTTTTAGATAGAAAATAATCTCAGCCATTAAGAAGGGTTTACCGAGAGCTCCCTCTTCTACCTGTGCCTGCCTTAAAGGCAGGTCCTGCTTTCAGTCTTGATTTCAGGTACTCAATGATTTTTTGAGCATTGAAAATTCCTACTGTTATAACGTTTTTATTCCTCTGAAGAGAGCTTTGTGGATGCTTCCTCTCCAGTCTCTCCCTGGGACTGTGCACCCCTGGGCAGGTTCAGCTGCTCATACCACCAATAACAAACATACCCTTTCCCTCAGAATATCAGTCCAGACAATTGAAGGAACATAACTCACCTTTGACCAAAATAAAATACATGCAGATAGGCTTGCACTCACACAGAGACACACACATATATGATATGAGACTACTTGTAGAGCTCATACACTTCTTTGTATACGTGAGTGTGTGTGTACACATATACATGTCAGCATACACACCTTTGATCACCAACAGATAAGCCATCTCAAACATGTTATCCAAGCCCTCAAAACCTTGTGGAAATTGTTGCAGCTTGAGTGAGGAGAGAAATATTTTTCTAATAAAAATCTTAAAATAAAAAAAGACACTTGTGCAAACCTCTTTTCCTTAAACCGAGGACTGCAGTTGTGGTAGCATATTGTTACCTGAGGCTGCTGTGGCAGAACTACCAGTATTTGAATATATAAATCTGAATAGCTCCCAGTGCTCAAGGCATGAACAGGTTTCACCACACCTTCTTTCCATGGATTTTAAATACCAAAATAAACACAGAGTCTCTAGATCATAAGTACCACCTTCCAGAGGCAGATCTTCTGAACACTGCTGCTTGTGGAGGTAATTAGGACCTCTCCACAAGCAAACAGCAGTAGTGTGCAGTCATTCCCCAGAGGAACAACCACCGAAGGAAAGTGCTGTGCACACTTAGCAGGGCTTTTATCGTAATAATATATCTGACCCTGTATACATCTATCTGCTGTGGAACCCTGAACTATTTTTGTTCCTTTGTCTGATCAGAGCACGCTGCCTCTTCTACTTACTTCCTCATCGGAAGATGGCATTTCCACTGAACCATGAACCTGCTTTGGCATAACAAATTTTCCTGGATGTTTCTCAAAATGTGTCACAGAGTGAACATTCTTTGTCTACTCCAATTATATCAGCATTGTCCCCTTCTTCCAGCTGTCATTTGAATATCTTCTCTTTGCAACCTTTCTTCTAAGCATTCTGGCCTTTCTTCCTGAATCACCACGTTTGTGTCTGATCACAGAAAAGAGTCACCACGCTGTGTGATGAAATAAGGGGAGGTTGCCATTTCATCACCCCTCATTATATCCTTTCCATGGAGAAGGATCTGATCCTGCATTACTAATGGATCAAAGGTCTCCCACTGGCTTCAGTGAGAATTCCAAGTCTAAGAATGAATCCAGATGGAGACCATAAATCTGCCTATTCATTTTGAGTCAGCCAAGTGGAGCTAGATATTCGAGATACTTGTCGGAAGAATATTTTCCCCTAAGAGAAGAACTTGTACAAACAAGAGTGGTCTTGAAACGATGCAATATTTCTATGCAACAATGGAGTCATATTTACACACCCATTTCAGTCTCATTTACACTGAATTAGTTCACTTAGCTCTGTTACAAGAAAAAAAATGTTTAAATCAAAGTGCAGGCGTTGTTGTCATACTTCTGCTTGGGAAAGGCTTTGCAACTGCAATGCCATGACTACTTCATACTATGGTGGACCCACCAAAATCATTGACCAAGAGCCAGAAGTAGAGAGGAGGTGATCTGGACATCACAGCAATCATTTTCCTGTGGAGTGGATATAGAGGCTAATAGCAATTTCCCTTTTCTCCCCCTCTACAAACATGCATTTGTACAACAGCTCTGAGAAAACTCAAGACTACTATTATGTTTTTCATTGTAGCATTTTGCTAGCACACACCACTCCAGTGAACTAACCCCAGCCCCTGGAATTCCCGGCTCTGGGGATAAGCACAATCCTCCTGGCAGAAGGGCTACTGTAGCTTGCAGGCTCACAAAGCTCTGCAGAGCTATATGACAAAGAAGGAGAGGGGAGAGCAGGAATAACTCTTCCATGCATTGCCATAATCCACATCCCTAAGACAAGGCAGGCTGAGGGGCAGACAGAGTTTTGGGGTCATCCTGCTCAGCCGAGTCCAACAGCCCAGAACCTGCCGCTCCACACATTTCACTGTCCCCTGTACCCTCACAGGCTGCAGTGAAGGAGCTTTTCCTACACCAGCCATGAGGAATGCCTCAGACCCCAGCATGTGGGAATCCAAGCTCCAGAGCACCTGCACAAACCTTCCAGAGACCCTCAGTACACACAGAACAGGCCCCCCACCCCTCCTCTGCCCCTCTGAGCCCTGAGCCCCCCCAGCTGCAGGCTCGGGCCCAGGTTTTAGTCCCGGTGCACCTTGACACGAGACAGACCTGTAGCAAAACAATAGGAAGGCTTATTTAACCTGGTTTGAAGCCAAGGTTCAGAGATATTCATGAAAGGGTTGGGAAAAAAAAAGGGCTACAAGAAGACCATAATAAAACTTTGCTTGCAATACTTCCTACTCATTAAAGATATTCTCCCAAAACATATTTTCTAGACTGCTGATCACTGATTTCTATATGTTTTCCCACATTCTCATCCCATTGTCTAGATTATTTCCTCCAGTGTCTTTTTTGAGGGCTTTTCCTGGAGACTTACACTTCAGAGACCCCTTCACATTCTTTCCCTTTTTGCTTTTTTTCAGATTAAGTGCCCTCCCACAGGCTCTCATGACTAATACGCATCCATAGGAACCTTTGAGCTCAAAAGCATCACATACTACAAACTGTACGTATTGTCCCTGTATTTTGTCAAACAATTCCAGACATAAAAATGAGAGTCTTGATGAGACAGAGCTCAAGCAGACGGCCCCCTATGGCTCTAATTTCCTGATAGATTTTGGGGATTTCTAGAGAAACCAGTTAGGCAGTAGACATTGCAAAAAAATCAGTTACTTCTTTTTGAAATAAAACTATCTGATTTATGCCCATATCTAATAATATTTCAAGCTTTAAATGCTTCAATTGTTAATTTATCTCATTTGCAATTCTTATATTCAGACAGCTTCCCTTCATAGCTATGAGTTTATTTCCTTGTCTTCTACAACACCTGAAGCATATGTTACAATTAATTAAAATAGAATGAATATGTTAACAGCTCCTCTGTGTGACATATTTCTCTAACATCCTGTTTTAAAACTAAAGAGGAATGGCACATACCTAATGAAAGATCCTTCATTACTCAGTTTTGCACTGTAAACTCTAGCAAACATTTTTGCAAAAAAAACAGGAGAAAGTGAATTCTCCAGAATATCAAAGGTTTCAGGCTTTCTAGAAAATGAGTTATTTCCTGAAGCAGTCGGCTTGTAAAAAGGTCTTTTTCACCAAAAGGTTTAGACGTCAGCACAGGCAGGCCTGCGTCACACTTCCTGTGGTGCAAAGGTTATGATACAGCAGCTAGAATCAACACAGACTCAAACTGCAAATTAGATTAAAGATCTGAAAATAATTAAGCAATAACGATAGAGGAACAGGGTATTTCCTGGGGCTAAATGACCTGCTGGGAGGAGCTGAGGTCTTTAATATTACTTCCAGCTAAACATCAGGAAGAAAAGTGCTATAGTATATTTTTTGCTGGTCCTTGCATGTACAAAGGGCAATGCCACGCTGTTGCTATTCCCAGAGAATTAATCTTCACAGCACTGGTCAATCAGACTTATTTATTTGCCACCAGACATAGTGTGGGGCATTGCAAGTCCCTGTCTATGGCAAAGTAATTGGACACAAGACAATGGGAAGATGCCCGTCTTGCCCAGTTTCTCTTGTGCAGAGGCAGAGGGATTAAATCAGTTGTCTACTGTAACTGTTCCTGCAGCACTGCATGGGTGGCTCCAGTCATCTCTTGTAATCTCTGTACAAAAGACGGTCCACTGTCTCATCCGCAGGCACCTCAGACATTTCTCTCAATCCCATAACCTCTAGAAAGCCTCTAGTTCATCATATTTGTGTTCCCAGTCAGTTCTATCCCTTTTCCTCATGCCTTTCTCTACTACCATCCTGCACTGAAAGCTGGTAGTTCCCTGCCTGGTGTCCCCCTGTGCAAGGCAGAAGCGGCTTTCTGGTGCCCTCAGCCTCTCCCAGCAGCTCCTGCAGGTGCTCAAACCCACACCAGGCTCTCTGTGCCTCCTCTGTGGGCTGCTCAGGTGAGCAGGTCCCCTCTCATTGCTCATCCCCACCCAGTGCTCCCAGCTCAGACAAGGAGTAAGTCAAAGGAACCCAATTCCTTTCTTGTGTTTGTGGCAGAATTGCGTTGGTGTTTCCAGCAGGAAATGATATCACAGAGGGAGGCATAGCTAACACAGTATATTTATTTTATCTTCTGATTTTGCTGTTATTTACAGTCTTATGCTTACTGTACAATGGCTAGAAAACAGATGAAATACACTTTTATTCCTTTTTTTCAACTAAACTACCTTTATTCGTGCTCTAGTTAATGTCAAAAGGAAAAAAAAAGAAAAAAGAAAAAGAAAAAGAAAAAGAAAAAAAAGAAAAAGAAAAAGAAAAAGAAAAAGAAAAAGAAAAAGAAAAAGAAAAAGAAAAAGAAAAAGAAAAAGAAAAAAGAAAAAAGGCCCCACCCAAATACTAACTTTTTATTCCTATCAAAATAGAGTTATTCTGCAGAATTATGAACTACAGTCATCTCTTGTGCAACCCTGCTGGAGTCAAAGGAGTCACCCTGGGAACAGATTTGGCCCATTCTGTGGAAAACAGAACTCAAAGGGCAGGGTGACCTGTTTTGCAGCAAGAATGTAAATACGAGTGATAGAGTATTTTTTATTATTTTTTTAATGACTAAGCTACAGAATAGGAATTTAATTTCTAGACCTGGAGTTTTGTTCAATGAGGCTCAGCAACCTGAGCCTGAGATTTTCTTCATATTGTATAAGAAATCAGTACTAAACAACACATAAAAACATACATCATTATCTTTTTTTCTATCAAACTATTATTACTATTATTGTAAGATAAATATTATTAAGTACTATTTTACACACCTGGATCTACAAAGTGCTTCACAAACTGTACAGCAGACATCTCACTATCCCTAAAATACAGCCACTTCTGTAACAACAACCAGCAGCTGTTAACGCTATACAGTTGTACCAGACAAAACCTTGGGGCATAAAATGAACATGATGACTCTACTCATCCAAAATTGCAAGTGAAGTGTAAGTAGGTAGAAAGCATGGTAATAATCCAAATACAGAGAGTGATACACTGCCACTGTCTTGCCAGAAGCAGGAGATGCAGGAGACTGTACTTACAAAGACATCAGTCTTATCCAAAACCCCTGCAGATCTTCACCCACTACTGTCAAAGGCAGTCTCCAGCTGTAAAGAGAAGGTCACAGTATCCAGCCTGCCAACTGCATCTTCTTTTCAGAGCATCTCGAGCTTTCCCCAACAGGGCTGCCTAAAACTGGTCCCTTTTAAACAAGGAGTTCTCACAGGTGGTGCAGGAGGTCACAAAAATCCAGCTTTTGCATGAACTAAATGTGTTTCCCATTTCCCTCTTACAACAAGCCTCTTCCTTTGTTTATTAGTTTGGATTTTTAAAGGAGAGGGGATTGATGAAGGCTCCTTTTTATATTTTCCAAGCTCTTTCCCTCTGGAAGAAAAATTATTTGCTCAGAAAGAGTGGCAGCATAAGGGACAGAATCTGCCATCTTTCTTCTTCATTAAATCACTTACCTTATAGTAATATAGCAAGAGACTGTGTTAAACATTGCCATGCATGTTAGCAGGTATGTACTCGAAATGCCCCATAAATACAGAAAGCTTCATCTTCCAGCCAGGACTGCAGGCCCTGCTTCTGATATCTCTTGTGTCGCAACAGAAAAGAAGATTCTCCAGTAATTTCTATGCCTTTAGACCCTTTTTTTTTTTTGACTGAAAAAGTATTTTTCAGCCTCATTTGTAATAGCAGACTGTTCTATGATCAACAAAAGTTCACATTAGCATGTGCCATCTCCAGATGTAAATTACATAACATGGTATTTTTTTCTGGCTCTCTTCAGATTGTGGCTGTCATGAATAACTGTCAACTGGCTCACAAGAGCAGAAAAATACAAAACCCCAGTAATGTTTTCATCATCAGAAACACAAGCTTTCTAGATGTTCCTGTAACATGCCATATGCCCTCAAATTCCCTCTTCTTCCCTCCCCAGTGGCCTTGCAGCCTCTGGAGAGACCCTGTCCTCTCTGTGTCTCACTGATGGATATCCCCACAGGGATATAACCATTAAGCAGACTATTAAAAAAATCTGCCTGCCATGATAACAACAAGAAAGGGAAGATTTGCCTAAGATCCAAGCAATGGATGAAAATGTCCTTGGATTGTCAGGCTGAAGTGATGAAAATGCCTTTAAACCAGAAAGAGAAAAGGGAGAAGCAAGGATGCCACTCCAGTAGGTGAGAGCAAAGGCTTTTTACTTCATGTCTCCCAGGAAGAGGATAGAAAGATATATATTTCTCAATGGATTTTGTTCCCTTCTCCCTTGTTTATGCACCTCCAGCTGACCTGATTATGTCAATGCCTCCTGAAACTCGTTATAACAAGTTCTCCCCATTGCAGTGACGCTTCTGATGAAAGCAACATTGAGCTGACCCAGGGAGCGGCAGCAGGTTCCTGGAACTGGCTGTGGCTCCTGCACCACCCTGAACTTTAGAGATCAGGGTTTGCTGCCCTAGAAGGAGAAAATGGCAGCACACTCAGGGAGGGTGCAGGGCTGGGCCCATCACCTCTGGGAGAAAAGGCAGGCTTGGGGTGATCCTCACAGAATTTTCA
The DNA here is from genome assembly GCA_013397315.1 of Donacobius atricapilla. NCBI lineage: Eukaryota > Metazoa > Chordata > Aves > Passeriformes > Mimidae > Donacobius > Donacobius atricapilla. Next base: position 52,670 of record WBMY01007259.1, on the reverse strand, counting down.
CACAATGCTTCCTGTATTCCTCCTTTTCCCCTTTCTTCCTTGGGGAAAGCTGTTTACATTAGGTGTATCACTGCTTAGAAACAAAATGTGAAGTCCTTTATAACCCTAAAATTACTATCCTTCAGGGGACAGGGTGCTTGTTTACAAAAACATCTTATAGCCCAACATGAATGCACTTTGTTAAATGTTAAATGTGGTATGTATCTGCCAGCAAAGTAAGCATGTCAAATTTACAACTGTGACTAGCAGAGATGAGAGGATTTTTTTGCTTAGGTGGTAATGTGCTTTAAAAGGAGAGTGAATCTGCACTTCTTGGGAGGGAAAGCTGGGATACAGCCAGAATTCCAGCCAAATGATGACTCCTGATGTTCTCTCACTGGCTCAGACTCTCAGCTCCTCTTTTTGATTTTGTTGAACTTTCACTTTTACTACCATTTACCTAAATTTCCTTAAATAATGAGAACTTAGGAAACACCAATTGTTTCATTTGCTTCTTCTCTGACTTTGACAATGTGTGATGCTGGATAAATATTAATTCATTGTAATTATGTATTTCCAGAACATAGGAAGGGTCCTTTACAAGAGGAAGTAAAGCATATATTTCTGAGTTACTAGCAGCAATTTTTCAGTAGCATAGAATTGATATAATCTTTTCTGTACTACCTGTGATCATTGATACTGTGGTATCCTCACCATGGTCACAGACAACAGTTTTGTGCTTTGATTTGATTTTTGTGGCAGGTCAAAAAATTAAGCCTTGACAGTAGTAATAAACATCAGAAATCCCACACTTACAAACAAGCACTCCTTTGGTACAACATCCAGCAGTCCTGATGATCCTATAGCCAGTAAGATAGGATTTTAGGCTCAGACTTTAGCATTTTATCATATGAATTAGGCTATGCACTTATGCCTTAAGATGCTTTAAAAAAAAAATTGATGTGACTGTGAAACAAATTTTTTGTAAGAACAAATATCTGACTAGTTGTGATTTATTCATTTTCTATTTAATATGTCTTCCTTTGAAGCCTGAACACTTCTTTTGCTATCTGTTTTCCTGTTCACTAGCACCTCTGATTTAAACACTATATTCTTCTAAAATCAAGTCACCTGTCTTTTGGCCTCACGCAAGGAACTTCGCCAAAGAACACAAGAAGTAACACATTTCATTTTCTGGCTTTGGTTAGGCACAAGGCATGATGCAAAAACCTAACTTCTTACTCATTATTCTGAGTAATAAGTCCCACTGCTGTGAGAAAAAAGAATAAGCAAAGTATAAAAAATATGGACATGAAGACAAAAAAGACCATTAATGGGTCTCTCTTCTGCATGGTTCTATAGTTTATCCAGTGCAGTGTAATATGCTTTCCTTTCCTGGCAAGAAAATACCATTCAAGGGAGGAAGATTCCTCTGCCAGAAGGCAGCTTAGCCAACAAGGTCTGAAATGTAATTGGTAACATGATTGGAATTCTCTTCTGCTAAACTGTTGGGGGAACAACCACGGCACAGAAGAGAAGGAGAAACAGGAGAGAACTTTTTTACCATGGTGGTGGCTTATGAGAAGTTCAGCTTTGGAGGATGACCTTCAGTCTTAAATTTAAAGTTTCCTTTGATTTGTACACCAGTATCTGCTTGGGTACTTCACAAACTTTAGGCGCATCATTTTTAACACCTATAACAATGGATCAACCCCACAGATCAACTTACATGGAAACAAACCCCAACCAAACCGAAACCTTTTTCTAATCCATCATAAAGAAAGAAAGCTTTATCAATAAGCATGCAGTCTGTTTTTCTAATAAAACTCCTGCTCAGCCTAGATCTATTCACCATTGTGTCCTGTCATCCTTCATGACCAATTGCCAAATTTGATTGCAAGCAGTTTTCATCAGGGATCATGTCTTCTTCATCCCTGTGGACATTCAGATGTCTTCTCAGCAGAGTAATAAACTAATAAAAACAGACACACACATCCATCAGCTAACCTGGCATAAGTAGTAGTCACTACAGACAAGTCTTTGCATGTTATTGGACTTACATATAATCTACGAGAGCAACAGCTGAGGAATGAAAATGAGCCAAGGTGAGATTTTCCAAGCTTGTCTTTGAGAAACACAGTGAGGAGATGAAACCCACACCTTCAGAAGAGCCTGATTTCTGGGTGCCAAGGAATCACTTTCTCAATTTCCTATATGGCTCCTTTTTATTGCCAAAGCTTTCTCCTTGCACTCCTTCTTGAAATCACTCCTCCTTTTGGGCACTGTAAATCAGGGGTTTTCCAAGCCCACATGATTATTTGGTGTGAGGGGTAAAACAGGTACCACGGGTCATCAGTGAAAGAATCTTGCAGGAGAAAGTTTTAACAGGATCAAGTTCTACTACAGACTTGATGTTTGGCCCTCAGCTCGTCAGTCAGCCCCTTTGAGCTGTGCTTGAAGCAGCCAAGGGCAGCTGCAGGCAGGGCAGAACTGCACCAGGAAAGGACAGAAGTGGCCACTGCTAGTTGTCACTACTCTCACCCTGACTAACATGTCTAGAACCAGGGGTGTCCCTCCCATTTGGCTCCAGTAAGTAGGGTGCTACCCCCCGTGAATGCCTACCCAGGACTTATAATTCAGTTATAGCTCCTTCCTGTCCCTCACCTTGACCAGAATTAGGCTTTAAGAACCCCTTTGCAAGCTGTTAACAGGTTTTATAATTCCTCTTCCTTCCTTCCTTCCATGCAATACATTTGAGCCTTGGACATTTGGCTTTGAAAGACTCAAGGGCAGAGTGTGTGGGATGTGACATTTACCAGGATTCCTCTTTCATTCTTGTTCCAATGTGCAGGGCCAGGTGAGAATTTTGCTTTCGAATTTTTATAAACTCTGTCCATCACACACTCATGCAGAAAGCAATGAAAAGAAAAGCTACATTCAGCAGGGGATAAAGGTACTGACCTGTGGGTTGAGTGCAGGACTGACAACAACGCTTTGACTTTGAAAACTTTATCCTGATATGGTTTCATACTGAAACCATTTAACTTGTTTTCTTCATTTAAATAAAGGTGATAATAATTAATTGGCTTATTTTATCTCTTTCCATAATACCTGTATTCTCCATTCAGGAAAAAAAAATTTAAAAAACCCAAAACAACAATGTAATTTTGCCCCAATTATATCTTCCTGTATCATATAACTACCTCCTGAAGAGTTGTCTATGTACAGTACACACAAACTCGTATGCACATGGACACTTTCCATCCATCCCCGCACTCATGCAAACACGCTCCCTCCTGCTGGTTTTACACGTTCTGTCTCCATGTGGGAACTGTGAGATTGCAGGAGAGGCTGCTAGCAAGGTTTCCCAATGCTTGTTATGATAAACACCCTGCTATCAGTTGCCTGTAACTTTGCCAAACTTCTCCTGCCTAGCTCCAGCTGAAATTTTCTGTGCCAACCACATACCGCAAGCTGAGTGCTTTTTGAAAAAGCTCTGCACTAAAGCACTTCAGTGATCTGGATCAGGGAAAAGCACACGGTTGTGTCTGTGCTGAAAAACAAATAAAATTTGGGTAACCTGCTAGGATACATGCTCTTGCTAGCCTCATCCTTTTTAGCATGAATTTAAGCTTGTATGGAGTACTTGAACCTTTGTTCTAAGAGTGATTTTTGCAATCCGCATGAAAAAATGACCACTTCAGCCTGGTGACCAGACTTTGAAGCCTCCTACCTTGCAGCTGAAAATCTGGAAAACCTTCAGAGCTAAAAGTTGCAAAGGGAGCAGGGAAATCCTGCACAGCCTGTGGATTGCTCAGTGCCCTTGGTGCAGCAGGGGATGCACTGTCTCAGGCAAGCATGAGACTTTGCCACGATTTTAATGCTCTCCTCTGAGGCCAGGGCACAAGGAGAGGATTCACCCTACTCTGCAAGTGTAACAGAAGAAAGCTGGCTTTTATGAGCAGATTCCTATCTCCCTTTCACTGTGCCCTGAAGAGGTAGCCATGCCCCCATCCAGGACATGAGAAAATTCATGTTGAAATCTATGTTTGAGAAATGTTATTAATTTTCTTACATGTAGTAACTCAAGTATTTTTCCCCTCACTGTGGTTTTTGACTAATACAGCACAAACATCAGGTTCTAGCCCACTCATAATTTCACTGACCTATTTGAACTGTGTCACACTGCCTGGTAACGTATACAATATTTTTAAACAGTAGAAAAGCAATGCAAAACAATAGAAAAACAGGCTAATTAGTGCCATTCCAATAGAGGCACATTTTTGCCAAAATTTTTTAAGAGATCTTTCTCTCTGGGACATAAGGGATGATCCCCTAAACAACAATTTAATTTGTGTATTTTTTTTTTTTCAGTGTTTGGCTGACTTTAATCAAGAGGTTTAAAAAATCCTCCAAATTAAACACTTTCAAGGTGCATGCATCCATACTTGCCACAACATCTAGCCAGCCTCAAAATTTTTCTGCTAATCTAATAATCTTAATAAAGCAATTTCATGCTCTGGCACATCTACTTCCAAAAGACATTTTGCATTATTTTTCTGATTGTGTTTCTGCAGCTAAAGAAAACTGAAATGAATGCTACAATTTACACTGAACATTGTTGAGTTCCTAGTGGAGATGACAAAAAATTGCTATGATTGGACACACCATAATATGCAATAAACGGTTAGGGAACCATAAGATATAAACTCACTCGTGTTCTTCCTTTCTTATGGGTAAAAAATTGAGAGGATATTGACATTTTGTCCCAGAAGCTTACAGCTTTCTCTTTCAGGAAATATTTTCATCCAATATTCTTCATAGGGTTTTTTCAGCTAAGTTCTTTTACCTCTGACTACATGGATTCACAATAATTCTACTTTACACCTCAATAACACTAGTGCTAGGAAGTTTAAGTGAAAATTTTACAACTGCCCATGTTGTTCCCCAGACTAGTTCTTAGTAAATAGTATCCCTGATAAAAAACTGATCACAGATAATCTTCATCTTGCTGAGACAAGGAGCAAAGATTTTTTTTTCCTTTTATTTATATTGTAGCCACAAGGAAGTAAAATCTATGTTCTTAATAAGAAACATAATTCATAAATAAATAAACATAATAATAAACAGAATTCACAATGTTTCTTGTTTGATTATTTCCAAGTCAATAAATCCATAATCTCCTGGGCTGCTGAGTATCACTATTTTTAATGCTTGAGGAAGCAAAGCCCAGTTGGAGAAAGAGATGAAACACCTTACAGAGTGTAAGGAAAATTTTGCTGAGGGGCAACACTAAAACACTTGTGTATGTCCTAAAGGTAAAACTCAGCACAGTCTGAATTACAAACCCTGCTGCAGTGCCTGACAAATTCATGGCTGCTTCTCTCTTTGCTTGTGTACTATACTTGCCAGTTCCTGGAAAAAAGTTGTCTCTGTCACTTTTTGTATCCAAACAATATCCCCCTAGAGTTTTAACTGGTACACAAATAGAAATATGGCATAAAGGACAAAGGATAATTTTGGCCTGCTGACAGTTTTCGTGTCCGTGGGTTAAAGAAAGTTAATAAGAGAGTTTACTGTGTGTACCACTTGAACACTAAAAACGTTCCTCAAGAGGTTAAAAGTTCAAAGTTGAGTCAAAGTCTGCACTGCCTCCACTCTTCCCTTTTAATTATCTGAGGTCAGGAAGTTAATAATACCAGAAATCCCCAGTAGAGACCTCTTGCTCAGTGTATGAACTTTAAACTTGTTCAGCTTTTTTCAAAGGGTAAAAAGTTCAGTGAAAACACAGTGGATTTTCCCTCTGGTCTCCACCAATTCAACCTCAAGGGTTAAAAGTTTAACTGTAAAAGAGGAACCTTTGTTCTCTGAGCTACACTTACAGAGTTCACTTATTAAAAGGTAAAAATTTCAAACAGCAGCTAAAGTCCAAAGTGATTCTTTTCCATAATGATGAAAATATTGCAATAAAAGCAAGTCCTTTGATCTGTTATCACTTCCCTCAGAAGTGACTGTCAAAACTTATTTTTCTCTTTATTTTGAACTTTGGACGAGTAATGGGGCCACATGGGTCCCTAAGGCCACGTATATCTGTTAAACAGCAACATGCTGCATTTTTCAGCCAGGCAGTATCTTTTCCCTACTGAAACATTAGTGGCAGATGTTTCTCCACCAGGACTTTTTGCACAGTTTACTTCACACAAGCTCAGGTTCACAGTTCTGACAATGGTGAATGTGTCAAGTATAGGTGTTCTCACTGTCTTCAGTCTCTAAAGACAAAGATCTCCCTGCTGATCCTTTGGAAACTATGCTGCTAGAAAATCTGAAAAACAGCTAATCTAAAATATATCAGGTTTATATAACACAGTTGAGATTTGAGCTATGGGAGTTCCCTGAGGGGTATTCAGTAGGTGCAAAACATGTGATATTAATTGGTGTGGGTCTAAGGTTTCCAAAAAGAGGAAAAGCCAATAAAAAGGTTACTTTTGTTTTTAGTATTTGTCCCATGCCTAATGGCCAGGATAAGTATTTATGCACCTGAAATGGGAAATGCCGTTGGCTTGGAAGATAATAGATTGCTGTGCACAAATTTGAAAATCTTGAAAAACAACAAATTCTAATTTGGGCCTTCCTTAGAGAATCTCTGATGAGTTTTGGCTTGCAATGGTGTGAGTGACCTTTTTATTAAAGATCAGCTTATTGAAGTTCAAATAGTCCCAGAACAGCTCATTTCCTATTCCCGCTTCATTTATGAAGAAGTTGAAGCTCAGAATTTCAGGCTTGCTGTACCCACAAGCAAAAAGCCTTCACTTTGTACATGAAAATGTTGCTCTGACCAATACCTGTGACTATGTTCTTTGATACAAACCTCAGCAAAATCAATACAAGCTCTCACTTTGGAAAGGTTTAGGTCTGCCCCTCTCACTCTCAGAGCAGAACTCATGATCATTCTATTTCACCTGACCCATGCTTGGGAAGATTACTCAGTTTTGAAACATAAGGGTTTAAATTTAGGTCCTCTCTAAAATTTCTTTAGCTGGGATGTAACCCACACTTTGCATTTCCAGACCTCACTCACTGTGTCTATAAAATGTACTTTGCAATGAACCTGCAGGTTTCTAAATTACTCTTTCAGTGTTCAATTTTCCTACAGACTTTGCATGACCTGATATTCCATTTAACCTATCATTCACCAAGCATTAATACAAGCATCTCTTCTTTGTCATTTTGGTCCCTTGTTTACACTGTCAGATGAAGACCAGAGCAAAGATAAGCTTTTCTTGATTACTCCGAGAAACATTTTCTCTTTCCTTTGCGTGACCACCTCTTGAGCTCTTTCAAGTTCAATTCAGCAGGAAATATTTGCTATTCTGGCAGAACGACTTTACTAGGTCCAGCGGTTCCAAAGTTCAGCTAAAGATGCTGACCTTAGGCGAGGGTCTGGTTGGGCCAGCCCTGCTGTGTTTTCACCAGGCTCTCTGAAGAGGGTGCTTGGCGTTACCTTTGCATGACCCTCTCAGCAAGCTCCATTCAGACCACAAACTCACAAATTAACAACAGATTCTGTAGGTTACAGGCCATCAAGATAGAGGAAAGGATGACTGAATCTGATTATGGAGTCACTTATGAGACTTGCAATAGGTAGCATTGCATAATTTTTTATTGGAAGAGGTCCCTTTTGGACATAATTGCCATTTTACTCAACTAATTATAATTATGCTTAATACAAAAAAGAGCACAGACTGTTCAATACAGCTGACACTGACAATATTTGTGCAAAGCATGACTGTTTCATAAATATAATCTGAGTTCAAGTGATTCCAGGACCAAATTGAATACCTGGCAATCAGACCTCCATAAATTATCATTTTAAATGAAGCATACACTTTCAGACTCTGTGAGATATGAACTATTCTAGTTCACTTTTGCTTCTCTACCAGTCTCCACATACGCTCTTTTGTTTTAACTGTAGCTAATCCATGTTTCTATGGACTACCTTAAACAGGCTTTTGCTGTGTCTTAACCTTCAGACAAAAACATTGTTTTTCTTTGAAGCAAAATAAACTTCCCATGCAAAATTGCTAACACCTGCTGTAATGGGTTTTGAAACTGGGTTGTTGGGATGTTTTTGATGGTGCATTTGTAGCCACAGAGTCCAAACCCAGTACTTCAGAGTATTTCTTTACTCATTCCTGCCATCATGTCACCCCCTTCACAGGCATGCACCTATACAAAACCACTTCTGAATGCAAAATTCACCCTCTGAAAACAGGGTAGGAGAAGTGCTTTCTAGAACAAGAGTTCTGACCCAAGAGCATCAAGTTGCACTGGGAAGATTAGAGGATTACACTTCCCACCTGCCCTACTGGCTGGCAATACAGCCAGGTGTTTCCACCCTCCTGCCTGTCTCATCCTCTTGCTCTGGGTATTAGTGTACTAGGCAGAAGTTTTAATTAAAACAAATCAGCCACAATCTGTGGTAGCTTATATACAACCACACATTCAGATCTGGTGCCTTTGCATCTAGGGTGGTGACCTCCCAGTGAGGAACAGGGAAAGGTGCAAACTTCTGAAATTTCTCCAAAATGAGTCACTGGCGCTGGTGAGAAGAGCCCTAACTATGCATTGTACTGGGGGGTGGGGCAAGGGGCAGGCACTGGAATTTTTCATCATCTCTATACTTTGTCATGACTCGACTATGGTTTGTTTCATTTCCTTTTCATCCTTTTCATTCCTTGCTAAGTCATTCTGCACCACTTGTGCCCTTTTACTGTAAGCCCAACTGACAAAGCTCTGTCCCTTGCCCTGCAGGAACATACTGCCATGATGGATACTAGGAAAAATCAAAGTAATTTGAATGTCTTTCCTACAGAGAAAGCTCTTCTGGATTTGCTGCTCCTCATGACATATTCAGTATGAGGAGAGAAGGAGAGAACATAGATTCAATCACCATATGTTACAAGAAAGCCACCCACAGATAGCACATAAACTGATGCTATAGCCCCTAAGTTTAGACCTAATGGGTCCTTCTGAACAAATGGATCTTGCCTCATAATGTAGCTCCTGCTCATCTGAAATGGAAAGAGCCAGGAAAAATAGCTGGATACCAGCTGCCCACAGTACATTTCACATGAAACTTGTGAAAAAACTCAGTTACAGTGAAGAGCAAACTATCTACGGGCAGCTCTAACCAGCACTTTGGGCTCTTAGTATTCTTTTATTGTAGCATTTTCATGTCTATTATTTTACTGGGATGGACCCACTTAATAAAAGGATAATGTGTCTTGTAAGGAGATGATCAGATTATCTCTCTGATAGCTGCATTCAAAGGTGATGTGAAAAGGGAAGGAGGCTCCCCTGCTGCATGCAAATTCTTCTGCAGGTGATTCATTTGCAATCTCTGCAGCCACAAACAACAAATCTTACTTGAATGGTAGGATTAATTTTAATTCGATGATTTACTAATTCAGAGGTGAGAAAATCCCTTCTCCCTTTATGAGTAAGGAATCTCTTGAGTTCAGAATCTGGTGACCACCATTAGGCTCATAGTTACATGCCAAAATTATGTCTTATGGCACCAAGAGAAATGAAAGGTCATAAAACTCACAGTTTTCAAATAATCCCTCAAGACCCAGGCCCCTAAAGTACTAAGCCTTTTGTCCTTTCAAGAACAGCAACAAAAAGAAATTCTTCAGTGTGTCTGGAGCAAGCTTTGCAAATGAAAACACATGGCACCACTCTCATCCCCCATGCAGGGAGCACACATGGAGGGAACAACTTGGTCCAGCTTGGAATGTACTGGCCACTGGAACACAGTTTCTTCTAAAGACACATCTGACTTAGAAGAATGAGCACAGAACAAGGGAAGGATGAGGACAGAACAATATAAAAATGGCTACATACTCTCATCAGAACCAACTGTGGGATGAGTAGTCCTAAAACAATAGGGCCTTTCAAAACCCCCCACAAATTAACTTAAACACACTTCTTTTGAAACTAGTCTGTGTGTTAGCCCTCTCTTTCCTTTCACAAAGAATATTGAAGGTCATTATAGTAAAGAGCTCCAGGCAATTTTTTCAAAGTTCACAGCACCCCCATGAAGACAATTCACTTCGATAAATTATTGGGTGATAACTAATATGAATTCTGAAAAGATTTGGGCAGTGTCCAGTGGAAAAAAAAAATCTGCTTTGAACTATCCAAAAATATGAGTAAGCCATGTAGAAATAATTAATCATATAAACCCCATTATAATTAAAAGTGTATTCTTAAATAGTTTCTTGATTGAGAACAAATGCCTCATTAATCTGGGGCATACTGACTTAGGAACATAAGAAATGTCAAGCAGAGAATGATGACCAAAATGACACAGGACTCCACATGCTGCATGTGCCCCATCTCAGAGGCTCACAGAGAACATTCTGTGCAAAGGTCAGTGACTGTGGTGACTTGGGAAAAACTCCACTGACATCTGATTTTTTAAAAGTCCAATTATTTTATTGTAGACCACTAAACATCATAGGAATTCAAAGTGGCTGTGTTATCATCCCATCTGCCATTGTTCACAGTAATACTTTCTACTCCAGTATTTCTCTGGGATCATTTCTACTGCTACTACCTTTATTTAAACGAAAGTATATTGTTGCAGCTGCATCTCACTCTGTGTCCACATACCACTTTTTAGACAGAGGTGAGTTTGCTCTGTCCATGATACAGGTGAACTAGGGGGGGTGCAAATCACAGTGGGATAACCCCAAGCCTGATCCAGTACATCTTCCCTCACAGCAGGGTGTACTGTCCTGGGCTTGTTACCCTGTTATTCAGCTATCCCAGCACAAAGCAAGCTCCTTGAAAGCTCCTGTCTGGACTAAAACTTGCTCTTAAAAGGCCTCACCCTTCAATTTTATAAAATCTAATTGCTGATTTTCAAAGAATATAGTCTAAAAAAAATCTCATTGTTACAACACTGTAACTTAGAGAAGAGAAGAAATTTCATTACATGAATATTTTGCAGTAAACTCTCTGGTGCAAATAACATAAATTATTCCTTTTCCTTAAAGATTTAATTCTGTTGGTAGATTTCACCCAGGGAGTCAGAACTGGCTCAAGTGGCAAAGCCAAGCTTTTTAGGTCTTTACACCATCAGCAGGCAGCAGAGTTGCACCAGACCACTTTCACTTGCAAATTTCCTGAGACAATTGGGCCATTTGGGTTCAACACCAGTTTGAAATGAAGAAGGATTTTATAGAACAGCTTTGGACTTTGAAAACTCAGTTAACACCTCTTTTTTTCTTGTAGTCTATGTAAGGAAGGTCCTGTCACCATGACGCCAATTTCCTTCCATGGAAAGACACCATCTTTGATAAAAAATGCAGATGCAAGCCATGTTTCCAGTTTCTCAAAAGAAAGGAAACTTCTTGAAAAAACCCAAAATCATACATAGAGAAAATCTGGATTTTGTGGAAAGTTGTTTGCTGGTTCAGAAATAGCTCCATTGCACTAACATTGTCCATGTGGCTGAGCTGCAGCAATGGGTCACAGGAGTTATCTCGTGAGCAGTTTAGGGGAGCTCATGATGATCTGTCTCATATCTTGCTTCTCCTCTGTGCCTCAGACTGTATTTCATATTATACAGAGTCAAGTTCAGGAGATTTGTCAGACAGGGGTTAAACCTGCTACTCTTTCAAAATGTTTTAAAATTTATTCCAATTCAATTACTGTGCAGTGTAAACTGTACATTTATGTATGATGTCATGTTTAAATAGCCTGAAAAGCAGTTTTACAGACAAAAAGAAAAAAAAAAAATTACAAGCATGGGAGAGTGTCTTGCCTGCACCAGCTGTCTGATCAGAGCATAATTCAATATAGCACAGTTTACCTTTCACATTTAACCAGTAGAACTTCAGAAAAAAGTACTGAAAAATCTCATTGAAAGACTAATTTAAATAAGAAACATTGAAGTTATGCTTTGTCAAATAATTCTGAACAACGAATGCCTTAAAGGACCTCACAGATTTCACTGAGCTATCATGGACAGAAAAGATTTACATCCATTAAACAAAGTACTCATTGCATGTTAAGTTCTGCTGCCTCTGGATATTCACCTTCACTTTTCAGTAGCATAGTTTAAAAAGTTTAAGCACATATTCCTAGAATAGTACTATAATTGGATCATGGTGTTTCTTTTAGTGCAGTTCATCCAGTTGCCCCTTATGCTTTCCCAGCCTGGCAGCTCCCTCTGGGGAGAGGCTTAGCTCCCAACACTCATCACAACAGAGGCTGCTAAGCTTTAGAGATCAGAAAAATGGGAAAAATTCGTCAGGGATACTGTATTCTGAGAATGCTGGGTGTAGGTGAACCAGAAAAGGTTGTGCAGTTCCACACTGTCACATAAAATGTGGGACCGCAGCAGAGTAGCTGTGAGTTTATTGATCAGAGACCCACACTCTGATTCCTGTGAGGAGCCCAGATAGCCATGGATGTCAGGGACAAAGTGGGTGCTTGGGTCAGTGTCCAGTCAGGACACAACAGGGCTTGACTCACACAATCTTTCCTTTCAGCAGCAGGTCACATACATCATGCCCACGTGTCCCAGAGCAAACAAAACAGCGTGGCAATAAATAGAGGCGGGGGTCAGTGTGACCTGGCGCTCAGCAGTGGCAGGATGTTCACTCTGGGAACTGGGATGAGATAGCACATGCTGAGCCAAGCTCTTGACTATGAGCCAGCCTCCTGAGCCTCCCCTCCCCCTCGCACTGGGTGCCACTGCACAGGACACGTTTTCAGATGCAGGGCAGGAAAAAGTGACTGAAATTCTTTGACCTGTTCCATATCTCTTCACCTCTAAAAATCCCCTCAGTGTACTGGATCAAACTCTCTTGTATCCTTGCACTTCTCTACTTGCAAATAGCCAGCATCCAAACATTGTCTTTCCTCTTACAGCACCATAAGATGCCCAAATCGGTATGTCTGGTTTGTGGTAGCTCCACCAGTTCACCATCGTGATTGATCAACTGATTATTATCTGCCACGTGACTCCACCAAATTCTAATAACATTTGTCAGTAATTTAAATATGTGGTCTTATTTTCAAAACACTTCATTTTCACACAAGCAAACTTTCCTAGGTTATAGTTTAAAACAAATCCTCAGATAATCTCTTATTCCAATTAAATTTAATCCTTTAAATAAACTGCAGCAAATTAGAGGCAAAAGTGAGAAGGCTACTGAGGTAAAACAAAGTCTATGGGGGGATGATAACAAAGAAGCTGGTAAGAAAAACTTTCTCATGTACTACCCCCATGTGCCATCTGTACAGTTATTGATTCAAGGTCTGGGCTGGGGTTTTTTTCTGTTATTTGAGTTATAAGGAAACCATATTTGGCAGAATTTAGAAAAGCATTCCTTGTAGATAATGATGCTGCCAGTGGTTCCTGGGTGGATCTAAATTTGGTTGTGTTGAATAGAGTGCACAGCTCCCACCTCTGTCCATGCAGACTGCCCCTTGAACAGCACAAACATGTATGTCCCCCTCACTAGAAAGGATCAGGCTGCAGCATTTTCAAGGCAACAGTCTAGGCTTTTCAGTTCTAGCCATATCCTTCTATGCTTTCTAATATGAATTTTAAGGGGTGACACAGATTTTTCATATTGACAATGATTTTTTTGTACTGAAATGTCATCTTTTTGCTGGCACAGTCTTAGAGTTGGTCTAAACTTTATTAATAACTTTGGTGTTCATCATTGTAACAATAATGAATCACTCATTTGGTATTAATCTACATGCCATATACATGTTTGTAGAAATTCCATTGCAATTGTTCTTGTCAAACCTGAATGAATATTTCAGCACTACAGCACAAAAATAATTCTGAGAATTTTTGGACGTCTTTGGTACGCTCTGGATTCTTGGTAAGAAGTTTAATGACTCTTGTTACTGTGTTTATTAATTTGCTTAAAATATATTTCAGCTTCTCATAAACATTAAACTGTCTCCTATGACTTGCATCACAGTAACATAATCACAATCATCTAATGCCTTAGCTGCTTTTAACAGCAGTTTAAGCCAATACAGCTAGTTTTTTACCCAGGCAACTTAGGAGAATTCATACCCCTTCTGAGGTAGTTCTGCTCTCTGATTCAGCTTGGGCGCAGTAGGCAGCAGCATCTTAAACATGCATGGTGGTGTTTGCAGCCCCTGGCTAAGCACAGCCTCAGGCTCATTTTAAATCTAAAATCTTAAAATTCTAGTTTAAAAACAGAGACTTCAAGTACCATTACAGATGTCTTTCAGCAAATCAAGGTCTTAAGAACTGACTGGATTAAAATGGTATTGATAACTTCTTACCTTTTCTCTTGTTCATCTCAAATCTACTTCATTTCTCAATAAATCCAGGAACAAAATGCATTTAAAAAAACTTATGGTATAGGTGTTGCAGGTGCCTCTCGCTACCTTTCACATAAATTTCTAGCAGGGTTGAAGGGGGAGGATTTCCATTTTCTAACTGGATTTCTTTCATAACAGCATTGTCTCAATAACAAAGCCTACATGGCACATTATGACAGCATGACAGTGGAGTAAGAGAAGACATGGCCATGGAAGGAGAGTCAGGAAAAATAGATCTCACTTAGAGACTTCTTATGGTTATGATTCATTCAACCATGCGGCCCTTTCCTGTGCCACATATTTTGCCATCTAAAATGAAGAAGAAATTATGTTGGACTTGTGGAGTTTCCATACAGCTGTCAGAGTGGATGATAAGCTTCTGCACCTAACAGTCCATAAAATTCAAGTGCAAGCTCATGTGGCACCCTGAAAGAAGCATGGCTGGTGTTCTACTAATGCTTCAAAGGAGTCAGCCAGGCTTTAAAAAGCCATGGTATTTCACATATAGTCCCACTCAGGGTAACAGAACCCAGCACAGCATAGAGATCACAGTCCGGCTTCTGCCTTGTGACATTACAATTAACCCTGGCCCTGAATTGTACCATGTTCCAGCCTAGAGACACCAACCAAGAGAACAGACCTCACTTTTTGACCTTTTGCTACCTAATGCCCTTAAAATTAACTCACCACAGCTTTTTTAGAACAAAATCCAGCTAAGAGCTTTTTTATCTCAGAAAATCTAATCCAAACAAAACTACCTAGTATTCTCTCCAGCTCTGTGAATAAATGCCACTGAATTTTCAGTGGTGTGTAGCTGTGAAATGGGGCAGGAATAATTTTCTCTTGGCTAGCCATGCTCTTGGTAAGAACAAAATGAAATCACAACAAGAAAGAATTCTATGCTCTAGCCCTCCCCTACATCACTACTTGTGATGAATTATTTCTACTACCTCTAAAACCACTCAAGCTTTTTAAATACAGAAACTTGTACATGCAGGTTAAAAAAATTTAAAAATCACAACCCTGCAATAGAAAGAAAACTCATTTTTTCATATGTGAAAAACACACATTATGTTGGATCACTGAAAGTGTTTCTATAACAGACACAAAAAGCATAACCAGTCTATGAGGGAAGACTGACAGCTGACTTCAATACTCACTAGAAAATATTTAGCTGCACTATTAACTTTGATTGGACAAAAAAATTTTAGATAGCCAAATAAAAAGAAAATTATTCCACCCTAAGACTCTTCTCTGTAGTTCCAGATTGTATCCACCTGAGCCTGCCAAGAAAAGCATGGTCAGAAAGAGACCTACTCCCTCCCCTTCAGTTCAGCGGTGGTGGAAAGTCCCCACCAGAAAGACAGTTATGTCAGTAAAATCATACTTTCTTACAAAAACAAAACAAAACAAAAAAAAAGGGTGGAAACCCCCCATGTTTTAACAGGGAAAAGGCCAGGGAATGATTCAGTGAAATAACAATAAGATTTTCAGGAAGCCTTGCATGAAAACATACATTAAAAAGAACAGTGTTAATATCATAGTAATAATGTTTAATTATCCCTTCACATTTATCTTGCCTCAAATAGACTTACTAAAGAAGGCAAGAACTAATACTCTCATTTTACAGCTAGCACATCACAGAGCAAAATATCCTTCTCAAAGTTGTGTAGGAGAGACACAGTGGATTCAGGCATCCTGCATAACTTTGCTTTTATTATATAATTCAATTTCAGTTTAAAAAAACCAAACAAACAAACAACAAAAAAACAAAACAAAACAAACAAAAAACACACCAAAAAACCCACCCAAAACAAACAAAAACCAAAACAAAACCGAACTAAAAAAAAAACCACACCAGCAACCAACCAATTAAAACAAAAAGCCCACCAAACCAACCAACCAACCAACCATATGAGATTCTCTGCAGAAGAAAATAGTGTCTTATGGATCTCTGACCACATGATGAATCAAAGCCTTACTACACAGTTCTGTAACCTAAAGAATCTGCTTGCCAGGCTTCGGAGTCCAAGGAGAATTAACAGCTTTAAAATGGTAAGAGATGGAAACAAGCATTTTATCTGATTTCTGAAGTTGTTTCCATGCTAAAAGAATTTGTAGAGCAGTACCTATCTACCCCAGTACTTGCACACATAAACTTAGAGTTTATGTGACACAGCTATTCAGGGACCCCATTCCCAGTGGGTACTAAGATATTCACATATACCAACCTGCTTGCTGTATTTCCAGAAACATTGTGCAAAGATTTATACTTCCCATATTTACCGAAAACACTGTGAGTTTCCCACCTAGACAAACATGAACACATAGATGCACATGCACAACTTTTCAGATGTAAACAAGGTGGTGAGTAACCAGCTGCATTTTAGGACTGGAGGACTGCAAAATGCAACTTGTTTTGCTTATTGTTTTGCAATTTTGGGGGGCTCTAAGTGCTGCACCGAGGCACAGCCTTATTTTGAAGGCTGTATCTTAGCTGAGGGACGTGGTGACATGCCATCCATGGCAGCTGAGGGCACATCAGGAGGCATGTGGCTCCCAGCAACCTGGAGATGTGCGGGAAGTCCAGTGTGGAGTCAGTGCATCCTAAAAAACAGGCCATGGGGTTATAGGCCTGAGGCGGGGATTTGGGAAGTGTCACAACTCACAAGGAAGGGCTTGAATTACAACGAGCAAGAAATGCTAAGACTGAACTATATTTTAAGCACGTAATCTCCCATCATGTGGTATTATTCAGAAAGCTGCTTGAGATTGGGGGTGGCAGGGCTTATTCTCTTAGTAAGAGCTGGTGCGTTAGCAGGAGATTATTGCGGGGCAGGGGACAGAAAAGGAAAAGGATTGCAGTGCTGGTGACGTAGGAGGGAAAGGAGGTTACGCAGCATGAGCCGGGGAAGGGAAAAGATCCACGGGCGCAATGGGAGGGGGCATGTGACTGATAATGAAAGGGCTGACAGCCTCTCTGGCAATAAAAATCAGTTGTTTAAAGCTGAAACCTGAATCCCAAAGCGAGAAGTCACTGAACATCCATTTTGAAGGAGGAAAAAAAAAAGTGTTAACTGTGAAATATATATTAGATTAGCAGCTATGGGATTAAGCTAAGCGTTGCTGTACAGTTTGCTGTACAGGAATTATTCACCCAGATATGCAAAACCTGCTTACTTGATAGATGGCTGAAGTCCTCAAAAGCAAGCTGGATAAGCTGACTTTGTTGCTTTCACTGGGGCTGAACCTGTGCCAACCTTTTGCAGAATCAATACCTAGAGATGCTTCCAAGGCATCACAATAAAGCGTTGGCATTGTTACAAGTGAGAAAGCACCCTCTCCAGATCTGCATGTGCCTGCTGCCTTTTGGACAGGTTTGAGCTTCTAAATCTTTCATCCCTCTTGCAGCAACACAAAAGAGCTACTGTGCACTTAAGGCAACCAGTGGGAATACGGAAGGTATTTAATAAGGTTCACTGCAGTTTCAACACCCAATTTAAACTTTTCCAAAAGAGATAAAAAGTAATAAGGCTGCAAATCCCTCTAGTTAAGATTATCACATCTCTGTATGCATATAAGAGTAAGCAGCTGCTAATTCAAGTCACTGATTTACATTTACCAGACATATGAAAGGCTAGATATTTCTTTTTAAAAAAATCAATACATGAATAAGTTAGGGTTTGGGACACATAGGCTCTTGTCATGGTCGTTCCAAGTGCTCTTTTGTCATCTTGTCAGGTGTAAATCAAGTAAAAAATGGTTATTATTCTTTTTTATTGGAAAAGGCAGCTACAGAAGCAGAATGCCTGTTCCTTCTCTGGGGATTTTTTCCACATATTTTCTATCTTTGATTTTCAGTATTTCACTTTTGCACTGATCTTCCCTTGTAATTCTTCTCCATTCTCTGCTTCATGTTCTTCAGGCCTCAGTAAGTGTTATGACATCCAGTCCTGCCTTTTTAAGGACCGGCAGAAATTTTAGTACTGTAGGTGGGCCCCAAAACTTCATCAGTGCTTCCTGACCACACTAGGCTTAGAAACCCAGATTCCATAAGTTACATGTAAATCTATTACCAAAGCTGTTTGAAAAAACAGTTAAAAAAAACTTTTGCAAAAACTGAGGCTGCTGTTGATAGTTCCTCCGTACACCTTAGCTGTTATTGTTCTAGATATTAAATATGACCATAATGCCCCTTATCGGGCCTTTTTGGGTGTCATGTCTATCCAGTCAACTCAGGTGTTGTTTTGGAGGGTGGAAAGATAAAGGCAGAAGGGCAGGAGAGCAGGGCAGCAGAAGCATAAATAGAAGAAAGCATGGAAGAAATCCCTAACAGAGGGAACTTCAGCCACTGTAATTACCAGAGCCCCAATTTAACCCTGCTACGCTGATTTTTGCAAAACGAGCTTCTTATCTATTAAAGATGAAGCTGAGAGCTTCAGTTTGATGGCCTAGTTCCTTTCTAAGGCTATCTCCAGAGATGCAGCCTTCCTGGTGACTTTAACAGCACCATTCCATCAGTTTCTTTAAATCTTGGATATTTCACTTCATATTACCTCCATTATCAAGTTGCTTTGTTCAGCAGCTTTGAAATATTACATAACACCAATCTCCCTTGTCCCCTTGAATACAGAATATTACCATTAATCCTTTTGTAACTGTGAATCTAGGTTATATAATTTCTTCTACAGACTTTTTCTACAGTTGACAGAAAATGCAGAAGAGGTCTTTTCCTGATTTAGATTTTAGAACTTGTTCCAAATGAAAAACTACTCTATTGGCCTTTAGGCAGAGTATCAACGGAGGCAGACATATTTAAACAAAATAGGATGCACTGAAACAGATAAGGTGATGATAAAATCTTCTAGGCACTTTTCAAATGTAGACTGAAATCATTATAGAACTTAGACATGTATCAAAAGTATATGGCTGAACTTCTTCATAATGAGGACCTTGGCGGTTTTATGCCATGGTATTTTACAGATTCTAACTTCAGTGTTTATCACTTCTTAAAAATTACTCAGAAGTTACTCAGGCAAAAAGAAAATAAACAGTCTAGTCTCTCACACACGGAATACATGCTAAATTTTTGTTAAATACTGTGAGAAAGTTAACAACTAGACTCTCTACATTCACATTCAGAAGCATCATAAGCTAAGTAATTTACCCAGTGATGATAAAATAAATCATATTCTTTTTAAGGCTATGCACCTAAAAGCTGCTGAATGAAAAGTGACTTTCACTCAGTGGGCAAAGCTGTTAGATGAATTCCAAGTCCTGCAGATTAAAAAAAAAAAAAAAAAAAAGTTATCTTTCTCTGTGAATTGAATTTAATTCAGATTCCTATTCAGGTCTGAATAAACTCAGTAGGCATTCTCCATTTATCTTCAGCGAGCTACAGATCAAGCTTACGAATCATGTTCAAGCCTGAGAGGAGATAGTATTGTACTGCCATTGTCTCTGCTGATGTAACAGAGCTGCAACTGAATGAGCTTCATTTCTGAAATTTCATAGGCTGAGAGATAGGTCAACTATAATAGTTTCAATTTAATAATGACGAAAAATTAAAATCAGAAAAGTCCATTCTAGAAATGCAAAAAGAAGAAAAAGCTATATTTATCTTATTTTACTTTATTATATGGTATATGTTGTGGGAAAACAACCCCAAACTTCCAAAGTTGAACAATAGAAGGGCTGTTAACAGTAAGTCTATCTAGAGCAGACTCCCCAGCACTGTGCCCAGAAGAATTTTTAATATCTTCAAAAATTACGATTCCACAATTTCAATGGGAAACCCATGCCATTGCTATGTCAGCCTCACAATAAAAAAGCTTCTACTCCATTGAAGGGGAACCTCCTGTGCTTCAGTTTGTGCTCACTGCCTCCTGGCCTGCCAACAGGCACCACTGAAAAGAACCTGATGATGTTGTCTTTATACCTTGTTCCAGATATTTAAATACAAGATCCCCCTGAACCTTCTCTTCATCTGGGCTGCACAGTCCTAGCCCTCTCAGCACCTGGAGCCTCTCTCCTCTGAGGAAAGGCTGAGAGAGTCCAGGTTATTCAGCCTGATAAAGAAAAGACTAGGCTTTGGGGAGACCTTACAGCACCTTCCAGTGCCTGAAGGGAGCATACAGGAGAGATGGAGATGGGATTTTTACAAAACTTGTGGTGACAGCACAGGGAGAAACGGCTTCAAACTGAAGAAGGATGGATTTAGATTTGATATTGCGAAGAAATTCTTCCTGTGAGGGTGGTGAGGCCCTGGCACAGGTTGCCCAGGGAAGCTGTGGCTGCCCCATCCCCGGCACTGTTCAAGGCCAGGTTGGATGGGGCTCTGAGCAACCCGGTGGAGTGAATGGCAAGGGGCTTGGAACCAAGTGATCTTTAAAGTCCTTTCCAACAGAACAAGAAACAATCAAAGTGTTCATTCGTGATTGTGCAAATTAGTCACTATGGCTTCACTGCCTCTTCAAATTAATATGCTACTTGACACAGGCAACCCTGGGAAAAAGGAACACCCTTCTAGGAAAAGCCTCATAATTTACTCGCTCTCATGCTGAATAGCCTTGAAAGCCCACAAAAACCATGAGGAAATATCAGCCACAGCTAAACTACATATTCTGCTGAAATAGAAGAGCCTAAAGCTGTGGGTTTAGGAGCATGTTTGAGTGTGTTCACACTGCACAGCAAACAGGGAAGAGGTATTTGCCCCTCTCGCCTCTATAGCATGGCCCACTATCCCACTGCCTGGGGAGCAGGGAGACACTTCTGGCCTTTTGCTGCTGACTTTATTAAAATCCTCCATTTTCTAAGCTTTCACCTGTAATCTTGATAAATGAGATCTTACTGGGTACATTCAATGAGTTCACTAAGATATATGGCTAATCAGGACAAGAGTAACCTGTAAACACTAAAAATATCATTTTTAAGGAAAAAAAAGGAGAGAATGCTTATTAACCCTCGTATACACTTGGCTATTTTATGTTGCTGCTATGGTCTTGCTTCTGACAGAATTTTTTTTAAATGTTTTTTTTTTTTCCCCACAAACCCCTACTTTTTTTTTGTTTTGCTTTTATGGGGGTTTGTTGGTTGGTTGGTTGGTTTTTGTTTAGTTTTTTCTTGTTCTTTTATTTTGGTTTGGTTTGGTTTTTTGTTGGTTTGGTTTTTTTGTTTTTGTTTTGTCCGAAGAACTGGGAAGAACAACAGCAAATGCTAATGCTTGTGAAGATCTATAAAAAGTATATTCATGATTAAATTATTAACCAGGACTTTTTATACCGAGAAGGTGTGACTGAAAGTATCTAGGCTGAGAGACATTTCACTGCTTAAAATTCAGTGTGAAACATATGGAAAGTGATATCCCAGGATGAGTTTTGAAATTATACAGAATAATTCTTATACAGAATAATGTGGGAGCCAACCAGCTGCTGTTTGATTTAGATTGTGCAGTGAATAACCAGGGTCACCTGGCTAAAACAGGGAAATAAAAAGTTAATAAAAGTCACTACAGCCAAGTATTACAAGAAGGAAACTTTCCTGCATTCCTCTGTCAACGTAAATATTGGTTATTTCAGCCCCTTTGCTTAACTGGAGATTTCACTACTAGATACATCAAAATATGTAGGTTTAAACAAGTCCTAGAGATTAAATACTAACAAAATGTGAACTGAAATAAAGGGCAACCTGGTTCAATAACAGTTACAAGTTACAGGAACTTGCCTACAATGACAATGCATTTCAGAAGACTGCCTGGATACATAAAAGTAATTTAAACTTAGGTATTTTTTCAGTTATGTGAAGAATTAAAAGATTTTAGAGAAATGTGTGAACACGTGTTAGAATTCCTCACTCTTAACTGAATCACTTGGCTGCAATTAAAAGCCTGGACCCTGAAAAACAGGTATAAAACATAGCATACAATGTATTTTACATCTATTTTTGGAAAAAGTAATGTTTTTCAGAATCTCCACAGAAAGTAATTTTCTGGCATGCACAACCATCAGGCATCATACCTCTTTTGCTTATGCTGGATTGCATTTAATCCAGAAATTCCCACTGAATTCTAAGGGCTCTGGAGAACACCATCAGTGACCTAATGTTTTCTACCTCTTCTGTTTTCAGTTTTTACTTTTAAGTTTCTTTTGAAGCTAAAAATAGATTTTTCAGTAGAATATCTTTCCTCCTTATGCTTCAATTATTCTAAGCCAATAATGTCTTACACTGAAAATATGTACACCTGTGGTACTTCCAGAAGCTGTGACATTCTGTAAATATACACCTTCAACTCTATTCAAGACCTTATTAAAACCTATCCTGCTTTCTCAATGTTAGTTTCTAAGCTGTGGTTACAAGGCTGAGTTCTCAGCTTTATCCTAGAAAATGTGGTTCTGTAAATAGAATATGACTGGTCAATTTCCAGTTGTTCTGTCACTTAAAACACACCACTACTAATTTCTGCAAAACAACAAACTCAGCAAATTGCAGTACTTTTTGTTTCTGCCACTAAGGAGCCTATGTGGTCCACAGCAGGATATCTGAGAAAAAGGTTTGGTGAGCTCTGGTTTAGATATGCATTGAATGACAACAAAGATCATGGTCTTATACTTGCAAACTACTGATAATCTGAACTAAAGCAGACCAGCATTAGATAGCATTTGACCAGTGAATTCATATGACACATGCCATGATGCTCCCTACATAAACTGAACTGATATGCTCTGAGGATACAATTACACTTCTGATCCTAAAATACATAACCTTGGAGAGAGTTCCTAGGGAGGAAAAGAAGAAAAATAAGTAATCAACATTTCCAATGGGAAAACAATCTCATTTTAGTCTGCAGTCTTCACCAAATATTCCCACAACCAACTTTAGCCTGCTTTGGAGGTTAACAAACAAGTCTAAAAAGTACTCTTAAAAAACCCAAACAAATAAATAAACCATAACCAAACCAAAATCAAACAAAACAGATCACATATTTATCACCTAATGACAAGTGCTAGTACAATATTACTTGGCAAAATTAGATTGTATTTATGAATCTGTGAAGCACAAGTTTCTTTCTGAGATTTCAGGACTTGGATTTTACTTTTAACTGCTTATGACTCAGTCTCAAGTTTGTATTCAGACATATGGAACTGGAGAATTCATTTTTGTCTGGTCTCTAGTATGTAAAGTTGTACTTTGAACCAGCCACAAGAAAAGAGACCATATGAGTGGCTAAGACAAAGTGGAATTATATTGTATCAAAATTACTGGTCCACACAGAATTCTCATACAGGCAACAATTAATGGAAGATACCACTGAAGTCCAGTCTATGCTTCAGTAAGTATCAGAGTTTAGAAAGTTTCCATCTTAGTTTCCAGCACATTTCTCTCTTAATATTTGTACACCAGTATTTTCTTTTCCATCCATGACCTGTCTCAAAATTTTTCTGCTTGTTCACACTTTTCTATTGAGTACATCTAAAATACTTAATCCAGATTTGACCCTTCTCAAATTTAAACCTCAGCTTCCAACTGGTGACAAATTTTAAAATGCTGATTTTTTTCTCTCTTACTAAGACCAAATAAATCGTTCCTTTAGCATGGCTGTTCAGACCCAAAGTGCTTCTCAAAAACCTGAGGCAGTCTTTAGAAGGATTAAAAAACTATAATAGGATAACCCCTCAGAAATCAATAAACAAACATCTAATAATGTAATGCACACCACTCAACTTTTCTATATCAGGTGAAACATTTCTCAGTAATTGAATTTACCTCAGATCCTTTAGGAATGTTGATGATCCACACAGCTGCCTGAAATTAAAAATTGGAATATGATTCTAAGTAATTTTATTTAATACACAATAGAAATTTATCACTGAAAGACTTGTGTCAAGGGTCCTACAGCATCTTATCTAAAAGGATTGTGATGAATTTTCACTTGATTCAGCAGTTGCCTATGTTTTTATTACTAAAGCCTCCAAAACACCTGGTGAAAGCACCACCGACATGATGAAATATCACACAGTGTGAGTGGTGCTGCATACTAAAGGAAATTCAGACTGGGGTATGTCCCCAGTGCAGAACTCTGGGGCCAATCCTCTGCTGACCTACCACTGCTTTCTCTGCACTTTAACATGGCACTGAAAGGCTCTGCCCTCTGATTCCTGGCCTTTCAGCGGAATTGGAGGTGAAAAGAAAGTAAAATGTTGTATTTAGGTTTTGTGCACTTCAAAGAATATTATTTTTTTCCTATGGAGCTACTACTTGGAGATAGGAAAGCAAGGAATGACCTGGTAGGATTGTACTATTAACTAATGTCCATTGAAATAAGTCTATGCCTCTTTTTCCACAGAAAATGCAGTTTTACAAAAGCTGTTGTTTTCCACAGCAACAGCTTTTCCTTGCTGCTGTACACAATGTATGTTCCACAATTCTATTTTAGCAAAAAGGTATGTTATTGTAATTACCCTGCTAACTGAAAAGAGAGACACCAGAGGTATCAATCAGCTCATGTGAACCAAAGGAAAGATCCTGATGCCAGCCTATTAGCCAAGACTTTTATCCCAGTGACTGTGTTTCATGACTCTGTGTACATTTGGCACATATAGAACGAGCTGTTTGAGAGAGCTGCTCTGTGAAATTCGGAATGATTTTTGCTCAAGGCAAGAGGGATAACAAAGAACCACCCTTTCAGCAGCCAGAAAAGGCAGGGGTGGACACTGCCCAGTGAGGAGCAGCAGCAAACCTGTGCAGTGGATTCTTACAAAGACACAGCCCCAGGTGCAGCTACTTCCCCAGGATGGATGTGACCACTGCACTGCAACACAGGAGTTGAGCAAAACTAACAAGGAACAAAACCGAATCTGATGCTTTTAGAAATGAAGTCATGGCCTACTTTTACTTCCTGACCCCAGGCAAATGATTGACATTGGAGCAGACTGTGACCTGTTTAGACTGGTTTAGTGTGTCAACTGCCACCTGGTTTTATGTCATTGAACATGTAATGAGGCTCACTAAATAAGGCAGACCTAACCTAGAAAACTGCATCAGTCTTCACTTATATTTTTAGGGTGATTTCTTCTCAAATAAATTTAAATACCAATCTGAGTCATTCACTGTGAAAGTCTGTACAAGCTTTCCTGTGCTATCAAGAGTCTAGCCAGTTACTTGGTGTCACTTTATTCTGGCTTGGGTGATTTTTTTTTTTTAGTTTTTAAATTAACTATCTCTATCTTATTATGTGTTGAAAACCTGCAGAGAAATGGCCTGCCAGAACCAGAAGATTCTGTGTTTTCAAGAGAGAGGAAATACCAACACAAAAAGTGAGAAGCCATGTGCCAGCTCCTATAACTGGCCAATGCTGCTGCTCATCCCCAGTGACAAATTAATATTAAATATTGTTTATCACTAGCATTGGACCCAGGTGAGGAAGCAGGAATCCTCCTGCACATTTTCCTAAAGGTGACCAGTGCAGCTGTTTCTGATGGGATTGTCCCAGCCTGCTGCATTTCTGGGTGCCCTGCTGAGAGAGCCATGATCACCCTGGAGCTAAGCTACGATGCCCAGGGGAAGCTGATCACTTGCTGCCTTTTCATCTCCACGCTCTAACAGTGAATCAGCCTTGTCAAAGGGCAGGTCTGTGGTAGCCCTGGCTGTGGGCAGGCTCTGCCCTTGAAGGAAGCAGCTGGTGCTGGTGGGCAGGACTGAGCTGGGAGAAGTATTGTGGCCCCACATTAGCCCCATGATGGGCCATAGCAGTATGACTCCAAGGCCAAACCCCAGCTTCATGCTTGGCCTGCTCTCACAGAGATGTACTCCTGCTGCTGTTCCTAGTAAGCTTACATGAGAAGTAGGGCATGTGTCAGCTGAAGCTTAACCCTTTTAAATTTTTTCCCCTGACTGAACACTTCTTAAAAAAGGATGATGACTTAGTCTCATTTTCAATGTTATTGCAGCATTGGAAGGTCTTGGATTAGGCTTTTGGATGTTCAGTCGACTTCTGGATCTGCTGCAAAGCAATGGCTTTAGGCAGTGCCTATGTTTTGAAAAATATGCAGATACTTTCTCTGAGTTGTTCAAACTGCAGTGCTGGGTCTAAACTCACTGACCTACTTTAAGTCGTTTTTTGAGTGGCTGAGTTCAGACTTATCTTCATATTATCTGGATGTCAAATATTGTTCAGTTTTCAGAATTATTGTGCGTTGTTCTGTCTGTAGTCAATCTCTTCTCTGGGTAGGTGGTTTCCTGCCCTAAATTTTCATTGCTAATTGTAATCATTTCTAATGCACACAAAAAAACCACTGTTCCAGGCTACAATATCACCAGTGTGTACTCTTATCCCTGAGAGGCCTTCAGACATCTGGGGAATTATGCAGTTCAGTACTTTCACATCTGAACATACTGAAATAAACACATGTAAAAAAATAATACTTCAATGTGTTTGTTGCCTTAAAACTGAACAGCTGGCAGGCTATCAGAGCACCAAGTGTATTTGCAGGGATGGAAACCAAGTGTTTGAGGAAAGATCAGCCACCAGGAGTGATACATGATTGGTCTGTCAAATTGCAGGAGAGAGATGAACATCTTTGAAGGCTCCCCATTACAGAGGAAGCTGCCCAAACTGCGTCAGTTCGTGTCATTTGTTGGAAAACATGGCCCCAGATCCCGGTTCCTGGTGGGCAGATGTTGCTATTCCTGTGTGGTGCTCCCATCTCCTTCCCGGGGGCTGTCTGTCAGCATCTCTGCTCTGCCACACGCCAACTGTTACCACAAGTTTTCCTTGAGAGGAATTCTCATGCTTCTCTGCAGACGCAGTTGTGCAGACTTAAGTTTCACCAATGTGAGAAAAGAACAGCACTTTCAGACATTCAGAAACTTCTACTCCCTTCACTGGGTGCGTTTCAGTCTCTGTCACATGCTTAGTTTGTGGAGTGGCTGAGATTTCCCCCACCCCAGGGTGGCATTGATGACTGGCTGTGCTGCCATTTCTCCACACGTCATACCTTGCCGAAAGGGCTGTGGAACTCCTAGCTGGAAGCCAGAATCAGTTTATGCACTATTTCCTGTACTGTGCTAGTATCTTACTCCAAATTTCTCCACCACAGCTCCAGCAGGTTCACATTTCCTTAGACTACCTTGACTCTGAGTAGCTGGTAGATGCAGCAGAGTGTAGGTACCACACCAGTCACCGTATTTTTACTTTGTCCTAGCAACACCTCAAGACACTGTGTTGGTGGTGATCCAGCTGGCTGCCGGATTTTATTGAGTCACTGGCAGAGGAGAGCTGCCATCAGCAGAAGCGTTCTCCTCATGCCCCATCTCCTCCTTTCTGAGCAATGCCCAAGTGGCCCTGTGAGTCCTGGCTCCCAGAGCCTTCCCCTGTGATGTGGCACAGTTCTTCTGTTCTCCCAGGACAGAAGCAAGTGCCCACACCCAGCATCTGTTTTGTTTTAGTGTGTGCATCATACCTGACCGGGTCAGGGCAGTGACATGACCCAGCCAGAGCAGCACATCGGGACACTTGGTGCCAGGAAGAGAGGGTGCAAATGGCTTTGACGTGATCCAGGCAGGCCCAAAATAATCTCACTTCTTGGCAGAGCTAACACAATTTGTATGAGGAGACTTCAGGCTAGTCAGAACTCGTCAGGAGACACAGTAGATCTGCTTTTTAAAAATGAAATGTTTGAAAAGTTCCTCTTCTCTAACTTGGGGTTGTTCCCCCCACCCCCCTCCATTTTTGGATTTACAAAGGTATGTCAGTGGATAGTGCACATCTTGCATGCAAATTCTGTATATTTTCCAGGTGTTTGGAATGTATATGGCTCTCAGATGCCACCATCAAATGCCCTGCCTTGGCCCCTCCTCTGTGCTCCTCCTGAACAAGGAGAATTGCCTCATCTGAGCGCACAGCAGACATTATTTCTCCTACTGCCATCATGGCACTGGGCCACTCCAGCAGGTCATGGTGGGGCCTCATGGCCAGGCCTGTCCCACCCTCTCCACAGCCGGCAGAGGTGGCTCAGGAGCAGCACCAGCTCTGCCATGAGGGAGGCAAGGGACAGGGACAGACTGTCATGGTGCCAGGGCCCTGCCACACACACACCAACAGCCCTGCTTATACATATTTTTAAACAAACAACTTTGCAGAAGAAATACTGGAAGTTTAGCAACGGCAAGGACTCATCCTGGCCCATAACCTGAGGGTTAACACAAATATGGAAAACAGCAGAGCCTGCTCCTCTGCTTCAAGCTAGACTCTTGCGCTTGCAGTAGGTGTTCATGAGTTTACTTAAAATCCCCCTCCCGATAAAATCCTTGCTCCCTACAATGTAGTTGCTGCACCATGCCAGATGCAAAACCTTGCTGCACAGAAGCCTATTTTTTTTTTTTTTTTTGAATAGGAGCATAAACAGAAGCTTCTTCAGCAAACCATAAAGTTTTAAAAGGATTC
Source organism: Donacobius atricapilla (assembly GCA_013397315.1). NCBI lineage: Eukaryota > Metazoa > Chordata > Aves > Passeriformes > Mimidae > Donacobius > Donacobius atricapilla. The sequence goes on along the minus strand of WBMY01007259.1, from coordinate 23,866 downwards.
ATGCTATGAATGCTTGCTCACTGCTCCTGCAGACACCTGGTTTCCCAAAAGGGCTACATGGGGCATGGGACTGGACACCTATAGGCTCTGGAGACAGACCCTGGTGCAGTGCCTTCCAGTGGATCATTGTCTTCTGTCCTGGAACCAATTGCTTGTCTACAAAACCAGATGATGATCTGATTAAAATAAAACATAAAAATATATATTACCCCTTCTTTGCAAAGCTTGCATGCTCTCTCCATTCCCCAGCGCAGGTGCTCCTAAATCGGCTTTCAAAAAGATCTTCTCTCAAGTGGTAAATGATGCAGATTCATTGGGAACACACTGGATTTAGATACACAGATCCAAAAGCCCATAGTTGTTTTTGCGAGAGACCTTTGTTTTCCTGGCACAGAGACACAGGCTCATGCCCTGCCCTGGCAAAGCCACATGCAAGAATCACAAGAATTCCTGAGATCAAAATTTTATGGACTCCATACCAGCAGCACGGCTGCATGCTGGACCTCTTTTAAGTAGATAATGATCAATGACCACAGCGTTTATCAAATAATTTCTTGTTTACAGAGCCATAACTTACTTTGATATAAAAACATAAGCCCCAGAAGTGCTCACAAATTTAATGTTGTGTTCTTTTCTTTGTTTAAGCTGGGACAATAACAACTTGCATTAAAACCTTAGGAACAGTTCAGAGTGACACTGTACCATTAAAAAAAGGAAAAAAAAACACCATGAAAGCCAGCATGGGAATTACAAAAGATGGGGCTGGCACTGGAGATGAAATTCACAGGCACGGCTGAGTTTGAAGTTGTCATGGTACCACTGCTACTACATGTGAATCACAGCACCATCAGACCACCCTCTGAAAAGCAGCAGTTTCTCCTGCATACAAAGCAAGCAAAACCTCAGAACAAACTGTTCTGTACCTCCCAGGAACTCAGTGTTCACTCTGATCTAGTTGTCTGGATCCAAAGTTTAAAAAGTGGTGAGATTTCGGAAAAATTAGTAATTTTCTGCAAGTTAGGCTGGACTCCACCTTGCCATGACATTATGGAGTTGCAATTCTACAACCTGTGGATTAAGTCTGAGGCACCAGAAACAAGTACCTTGTCGATGGCAATAACAAAAACGACCAGAACCCCTGTCAGTAATCAATGGTTTTATTGCTATTAGCCCTTTTGTGCTCGGCTACACATTGCAGCGTGGATAATTCATCACTATCTTGTTAAACTTACTTTGAAAATTTTTACTTGAATATGTGGGCTAAGGTTTGTTCCCTTTATTGCTATGCTCCTAATAATAGTGTGCAGCCAAGTGTAAAAGATCTTCTGTCTTCTCAATTAACAGACTATTAAGCTTTCCCTTAAGAGTAATAAACTCCTGAAAACTGGCAGGGGCAGCAGTCCACAGATACATCTTTTTCCCCAAACTGCAGGTTTCCCTTTCCAGATCTGTGTGGAATGTTCTAAACTGGACTTTGCTGAGGTATATTCACACCAACTAACATGCTAAACAGGTGAAAAGTCATCTGCTATACGAGTAAATATTTCAAAATGTTTCTTTCATCAAGTATTTGCTCATGGTACATGAATAATCTTTAGAGATTATTTCTCAACAACAGATGTTTTTTGAGTAGGCTCACAAGGTCCCTGAGCATCCCGGAAGAGGCAGCTGGAAAAAGCAAATATGTTGTCAGGATGGTTGAATTCACTGACAGGAGCATCTGCACTGTTATGAAATAAATGTAGGAGGCTATAAATTCCAGAACCCTTGTTCTGAATTGAGCAGTTGGGGAATGCAGAAACTGAAGATAATGGCAAAGCCTCCCTCCTTGCTCCCAAATGCAGTCAGGTATCTGGGAAGCAGCACGTAGTTTACCTATATTTGCAACTAAATGCACTAGTCTTCAGTCCAAGCCTCAGTGTTCCCCACACAAAAGGTAAGCCTGGTCAGGCTGCAGAGGAGAGGTGTTGCCACACTGATTAAGTTACTGCACAGGAGAGCCAAAGATCACACCCAAAAGCAACAGGACTGCTCTGCTTTCACAGCGCAAAAGTTAGGGCTGGGCTTTCACAGCTTAACAGGTCCAGGGTCAGAAGATGTTCTTGCATAATTTTTGAAAAGGATAAAGACTTCCTGCCTGAAATTTATGATCTTTGAAGAAAGACTGCCTGCCCCTTCTCTCCCTAGTTTGCTTAGAGAGCAGCCAGGATCATCTGCTACCTGTAACTTGGTTCCTCTGTGAGTGTGCAGCCCCAGCCAGAGCACAGTAATAATATGGAAAAAGAGCAGGTGCAAGGAGGTTCTTTTACAACTTACAGAGTGGGTAAGGTCTTCTACTTCATCAGACTCTGTTTAAAACCATGGCTGGTTTGAAACCTGTCCAAGAGCCTTGCGATTCTAGACTCAAATTGTTATTTTCTTGTCCCTTGCAACTAGAAACCAGAAAGATTCCCCGAAATTCACTACTAGGAAGTCCCATTGCATTCTTTTCCAGCTTGCTGTGATAAGATGGTATTGTCAGCACTAACCTTTAACTAAGCAAAGCCTAGCCTTGGGTTCTGTGTGGGGACCACCCCCACACCAAGGCATACTTCTCTGTTAGTTAAAACCAACTAAGTATAAACAAAGGGAGGCACCTGGGCACTCGGAGTCAGCTCCCTCCACACAGCTTTTCCTGCGTTTACCTCACTACTACTCATTTTTCAGATCCAGATGAGACTTTTTTTTTTTTTCCCCTTCTCTGGGCAATTTAATAAGCAACTTCCTTTCCACCCCACCTTTGATCTTCCTTTTTCTTCCTTCATATTTATTGGGTTCATGGATTTATTTTTTTAAGGCATCAATGGATAACCCCGCAGCAATAGGTCCTCTTCTCTTCTCTGATCACCTCCATGACACAGGCCATAGAAAATCATTCTTGTTTTAAATTAAGAAACAACACATTCCTGAAATAAGGATAACCAATGCTCAGGTAAGGAATTAATTAAATAAAGCTTTCCCCTCATCTACTCTTGTTTCATTTATAAATTTTCTGTTTCCTATGGTATTGAATGCTCTGGATTGACTCAGCTCTCAAAAACAATCTCAGTATCATCTGTAACCAGTGTTCTTTGGCCAGTTTCAAATCAAGCTCAGTTGTCATTTTGTAGTTCCATACATCCAAATTATTTCCCCTTTCCTTCTTATCTTCCCCTCACCTTGATCTTCAGAAGCTCCTTCAATTCCCACCATAGAACTTTTCCTTCTACGCCAACCTGCCTCACTTTTCTGCTCCTTCCCCCAGCTGCCTCTTCAAGTGGGAAGTTATCTTTCTGCAGCATCAAGGATAAAATTCACCCCATGCAGAGGAGTTGGTGTCAGGTCCACTTAAGTCTTCCAAAGAATTTCACCTCAGATGACTCCCCTCTCTCCTCCTCCTCTAGACTCATTCCTTTCACAATGCTTTTCAACGATGACCTCAGCCAGATTCCTTCACTACTGCTAACTTGTACCAGCACTTAATGTACTTTATGTGCCTGCAGTGGCTTTTTCTGAGTTTGTAATAGGCTGCAAATTCCTTGAAGCATGTCTCATTATATTTTTGTATAGCTCGACTCACTCTGCCTCTACTTAATAAATAATGGCTACTCTACAAGAATGCTCACTACACACCCCTCCTGCTTTAAATACCAGCCCTTGCATTGTCAGCTTTCTTAATTTTTCTTTTGTCTGCATGAGTCATTGTACCCATCTTCTGTGTGTGTTTACATACGCATTCATGCTCATTGACATTTCTCTCCACAGAAAGAAATGCTAAAGTAACCCTCTGCACCAAAATTCCTTACTTTGCACATAAATCTAAACACTTTGATTTAGCTGTGGAGTGTCAGCTTCAAAGATTTGCCACTTGTTTATTCATTTGTTTTATTCTACGGTTATTTTTTATAGAAGTTCCTCTTCCCTCCCCCAAAAAAGCCTAACCAGAGAGTATGAAAGCACTGTTTGTGTTCTCCAAGAAAAGCTATTTTAGATACGAGACCCCATGTTTAACTTGCCCTGCTGTTGCTATAAGAAATATATGGTAGATGATAAACAACATGCTAAAAATATACAGAAATCTTGAACACTGGAACTAAGCCTAAGTGAAAGAACTTTATGTTGAGGAGAACACAGTGAGGGGGAGCCTGGCTGAGAAAAACACTGGCTCCCACAAGCACAGTCACAATAAGGCACTTTCACTGCTGCAAGGTCTTATTTACCTGTCCGAGCCTATTAGGGGTTAGATCTGCTCGACAATTGCAAGCCTGGGGGTCAGCTTTCACAGGTTTCAGGTACAAATTACAGCCAGTGTCCTGTTTCTGCTTTGGTTACTCACTGGCTTCAGACACCTTTCTTTCATTTTCTTCACTGACACTGCCTTTTAAATTTGCTTATTTAACGCACTGCGAGTTAGTATTTCCAAAATTTTTCTCTTGCAAGTACATTTTAACCTTTTTTTTTTTTTTTACTCAAAGGTCTCAGGTGAGATAATCCAAGCAGGGGCAGGCTCCGAGAGTGTGATTTAAATAACCACTACAGGCAGGAAGCTGCATCAGAGTTGTGGAGTTCATTATCTACCCTGTGATCTGTCACTTGCCAAGATGCTTCTGACCACATCATAGCAGGCCCATCATTGCCAGGGATGTTGACATCTGATAAGAATCCTCACATTCAGGTGCTCTAAATTCAAAGGCCAACCCACATTCTGTGCATTTTAACACACACAAACTTGAGATACTGCAAATTATGCTCTCGTCTATGTTGCATATATGTGCAGCTGATACTCCGCTAGCACTGACGTCTCTCTAAAACAAGAACTCTTTTTTCACCTATTTAGAAGAGAAATCCTGACATATAGTATGACCATAAGCCCCACCTAAAATTCCATCAAACTCCAGAGTCAACTGCAATGCCAGTCTGGGGTTCCTCAGTAATAATTTGTGGACCATGCCGATTCTCCTCTCTGTGAGGATCGTGGTAGGAAATAGAACCAGTCATGACAGGTTACAGACAAACCCTGAAAGCAATACATATCTGTTTTACATAGATGCTGTGGAAAGAGGGACCCTTGCTCGTGGCAGGAAAACTGCAACAATTGCTGCAGAGCCCAAGTAAGCAGAGATGAGATAGCAGCTGTAACTTCTGCTGTGGAAAAATAAAATATGGCAAACAGAATTCCTACCTTCACAGGAAGGAGTCTTACCATTTTGGCTTTATAACCTGACTTTGTCTGCTAAGACGCTGAAGCAAGGCATCCTGGTACTGCAACATTCCTCCTGAGGTCCTTCTCAGCATTTCCCTCTCAGGCTGGACTCTCGGCAAGCCCAACCCAGCCACCCTTCCCTCCAGACTCAGGATGGACCATCTGCCCAGCAGGCCACTGTGTAACCCCCAAACCCACCGGGCAGCACTTGCCCCTGTGGCCAGCAGGGTTCCATTACATTGCCCCTTTTATAGTACCACTTTTAATTCCTGTCAGGGCTCAGGAATTCGAACATCAGATAAAAAAGAGTATCTCTCTAAGCACTCCTTTGACCAACATACTGCTGCAGCTGCGTCCTGGCCCTAATGCATTTCTGAACAGGGGTTTCTGGGCTTCCTCCCTCTCTGATTTGGTCCTTACTCCAGGGACTCAGTTTTGCCCCACGAATGCTGTTCTCATCCATCTGACCCTTCCCTCCCGGTTCCCACTCCAGAATACTACTTGGATTGAGCAGAGGAGGAGTGAATTCTGAGCATCCAGAGTGAAACTGCAAAAAACAAGCTGTCCCCTGCTCTACGGATGTTTCCACAGTTTTCAAGACTTGATCTCCTATGCTGAATCCTCTACTTCCCTGCAAGGCATCACATTCCATGCCACAGGCAGCCACGTTCCACATCAAAAGGGACAGCACCGTCTCGGCTCCTGTGGAATCGTGTTTGCTTCAGGCCAACTGGGCACAGGCTCAAAGGGTGACACTGGCACAGCTGCACCATTAATGTAGGCTAACAGGAACACAGAAGATGACTGCAAACCAGCTGCTACTTCTGCAGCCCATAATGTACTGCCAAAAATCTCCATATCCCCTTGATCTGAACTGGGAGACAGAAAAACTGAACTAGGTAGAAATTTATAGTGCTCAGAACGGACCAACATTACCATTTCCAGGCACCCTAGGAGCAAGGCACAGCAGTTAGCCTGGTCAGAGGAGACTTCTGTTCCATGCAGGAGGTTCCTGGGGCTGTCAGGAGACATTTTGCAGCAGCATGTACAGTGTTACAGGCATAATTTGAAATCACACAAGTGATAGCAAGCCATACTGTTCTAGTGGAAGCACAACAAAAATAGCCTCTTAAAAAAAAAAAAAAAAAGAAAAAAGATAAAGATGGCAGGAAAACTGGAATGGTACCTTTCTGACTAAAGAGAACTAAGTTTTCAAGTGCTAGGCAGATGTTGGAAGACAATGAAAATATCTGTGGAAAACACTGAATACATAAAAAGTTGGTCTTTTTAATGTAACTAGCTTTATCCCCAGACCTTTTATTAAAGAGTGAGAAGTATTCAATACAATAGCTGCTGTCAGTTTCTAGACAATTATTCCTTCCAAATTCCTTCTAAATTAATAACTGCAAATCTAAGTCTTGCAAAAATACAGGATGATTCTTTGGGCCGTGAACATTTTCAGCAGGGGATTTCAGTGCCTTTTTTTCCTCTATCAGGCGCTGCCACAGTTTGGTCCGTGTTGGGAGCAGCTGCCACCAGCTCTCTGAGTCAGATCTCACGGAAATGGCAAAATTTGGCCCCCTGGGAAACAACCACTGCCTGCACCACCATAGTGCCTTTCCCCTGGGAAACAGGTGATGGGACAGAATGGGAGCAGGCAACAGGCTGCCAGCTAGACCATGCTGAGGACACTTAAAAAAAAAAAAATTAAAATTCCCCTCTCATTTTCCTTTCCTGACCTTGAATCTGCTGTTTTCATTCTCTGCCATTTTCAAAAGCAATTTTTTTTTTTTTTTGGGAAAAAGGCTTTGTGTCACACACTTTGCTTCTTTCTGCCACAGTAAGCAGCATTCTAAAATAAAGGGGGTGCTGGGGGTAGTTGCTGTTAGATGTCATCACCTCTCTGCTCAGTGTGCAGGCACTATGCAATGCCTTGGGTGAATACTTTCAGAGGAGAGCCCAAGACACAGCATTCAATACAGCCAATGCATAACGCAGTACCTTAGGCAAACACTTATTTCAAAGGAGCTGTCTAAAAATATATACTTCTTTTGTCTCCTGTGCCCTTCATGGGCGATGACTGGGCTCCCATGTAGTTTAAAGATGAGATGAAAGGACTCAAAATAATAGGTAGGAGGAAGGGGGGAAACGGTACGAGAGGTCCTTACACAAGAGACAGACATCACTGTATGCAAGGATTACCTAAACTGTTAATTTCAGATTTTTAAACATATTTACATGCTGACCAACCAGCTCCTGGTACTCGTTCATAATGAAATATACAGCTTCTTTAGATTTCGGACTAGGAAGTAAGCAAACCTGCATCAGTAATACTCCATTGATTTAAGTGGAGGTATTGATCTCTGTACACTCAGCCGAAAGTGTCCTGGGCTCGCCCCGTGGGCAGCAGGGCAGGGAGGGGATTCTGCCCCTCTGCCCCGCTCTGCTGAGACCCCACCTGCAGGGCTGCACCCAGCTCTGGGGGCCCAGCACAGCAAAGACAGGGACCTGCTGGAGCCAGGCCAGGGGAGGCACCAAGGGCATCAGAGGGATGGAGCAGCTCTGCTGTGAGGAAGCAGGGGTTGTTCAGTCCAGAGAAGGCCATGGGAAGACCTTAGAGGACATTCCTGTACCTGAAGGGGCTACAAGAGAGCTGGACAGGGACTTTTTACAAGGTCATACAGTGACAGGACAGAAAGAATGGCTTTAAACTGAAGGAAGGTAGACTGAAATTTGGGAGAAATTTTTTGCTGTGAGGGTACTGAGGCACTGGAAAAAGGTTGCCTAGGGAAGTTGTGGCTTCCTCATCCTCAGAAGTGTTCAAGGCCAGGTTAGATGGTGCTCTGAACAACCTGGTTGAGTGGAAGGTGTCCATGACCATGGCAGGGGGGTTGGAATGAAATTATCTTTAAGCTCCTTCCCAAGCCAAGCAATGGGAAGTCTTGGCTATGTGAGTCTACCACCTATGACACAAGATGTTTGTTTCCTGGATTCATCTAATTCTTGCTGCAAATGCTAGTGAGGATTTTTTTCACTATGACCATGTTAAATAGCAGAAAATGAAGTGGGATTAGAAAGTAAAGGCACTTGAGAATAACATCTTGCAGCTTGCTATCTCAAGATTCCCTTCACTCTCTTTCTTCCTTCTCCACTTAAAATAATGGTGGCCCAAAAGCTAAGATCCCCAAGTTACTGGTCCACTACTACACACACAGAGGACAGGCACACAGATGCACACATCACCTGAAAGGACATGGGCTCCCAGGCTGCCCAAAGGTGAACCACTGAGCTATTTGTGAGGCATGTGAGCGTCAAGGAGGCGTCTTGAAAAAAAGCCAACACCAAACCAAAGGATTCTTTCTGTGTAAAATATGAATTCAGGGTGAAAAAAAGGAATGTGTAATTATATCAGCTACTGGAGGAACTTCCATCTTCCACAGAAATTCTAGCAAAGCATTTCCCAAGTCACAGCAGACAAGAGACTGAGCACCAGGGCATCCAACTCCGAATCACCCTTGAATTTCATCACTTATTCTCACTCAGTACCTGTGATGAGATTTGGGCACGGAATCTAAGTCAGGCAGAACTTGAAAAACTAACATTTTGCTTGAGTTAGAGGTGCAGATAGGCAAATATAGAGAGGCAATATAAGTGTCTCAGTGGCTGCCCACAACTCATCTGCAGAAGTAATCTGTGAGCTCTGTACTGAAACTTTCAAAGGAATTTGAGCACACAGAAGGGTGTGACTCTGAAAGTCAGCAGCAGCTTCGGTTAAGACTGGGGCCAGAGAGCCCCCACTAACTTAGAGAGTAGCCCACTCTGCCTCTTATTTAGTAAGAAAATTTTCACCACCTTCCCAAACTAGACTGGATGAGAGAATCCAGATTATCTGTACTCTGGATGAGGCCAACTATTTCTCCATCTCTCGCCGACACACTACAATGCACACGCTGATTTTAACTGTGGAAACAGGCATCAGGTTTATCTAACTGGCATGTTCACAAGTCAATTATGTTTGTTTTGCATTCAGCTAAGTTCTGAGTAATTTAACTAGAAAAGTAATCTGGAAATAGTGACAAATCTCTTTATTCATTAAGAGCAAGCATTCCTTAGAAAGCCAAATCAAAGTGGGCTGCTGTGAGCTTGGATCAGCATATGCTCCTTCATTAGCAGCATTGATAGCTACCAGCAGAGAGGATTTTTATGCCCCAAGTTTGTGCCATGCTCCCTTTGAGTCACTCTGACAGTCAAAAGGAAATAAAAAATATTATCAGCAATTATTGCCTGCATATCCTAGCCTCTGCTCTAGGCTCATATCAAGTCCCTACAGACAGTCCCATGGGTGTACTCCACAGCCCTAATGTGTCAAGCTGTGCCATACAGCAAAACATTGTCATTGTATTCTTTCATTTCAGACCCACATTCTTCTTGGCAAGTTTACAGTCAGCGAAGAGTAATTTGCTTTATTTTTCTTATTTAAAGACATGTTTGTACTACTGCATTAAGTTTCTCTACTCTTACAAAGGCTTCCACAATGCACATCCCTGCAAATGATCTATCTGTCCACACCTGTCCTTCACACCCACAATGCTACAGCTCATTTCACTCAGGAGCAGAGAAGTCTGGGGTGCCAAGTCCCATGAACACAATTGCTATCAGCCCCCATTTGGAAATCTCTGAAGCGGAAATGAAAATTCCTTCATCCAGCAGCTGTTTCATGAATAAACCCCATCAACACCACATTCAATTTTCATTCTGTGAGGAACAAGCTGGGGACTGAGAAGATTCTGTGTGACCACAGGTCTGTGTGTGAAGACTTCACTGTCACTGTGAAGCACTTTTGAGTGAGTTCATTCTGAATCACCAAGCAAATGCTGTTAACATTCACTCGGAGGGGAATGTTTCTTGGGATATCACACCCGTTCCGCATCCTCATCACCCCACAGGCTGTTCAGCACACCATACGCTCAGCTCCGCAGCCCTGCTCCTTCTGGTAGACACTGTGCAAGTTTTACTTGGTGTTACAGCACAACTGAATAAATACAGTGAATTTACAAGAGCCTGAAACCTCCACCAAGTAGTAACAGAGAAGACAGAGATATTCAGGTGCTCCATGGAACCATCCAAGGGCATCACCACTGAAGAAATAGAGTGTTGGCTTTGCCTGGTGGGCAGACTCAAAACCAGAAGAAACACAGCAATGATGAGACCGCTTATTTCAAGAAATTATTTCCAAGCTGCACTGCCATTAGAAGATTAGATTGGCTCCTTAGGGATACTGCTTTTTCAGGTGGCTGCATTTTGGCTCAGCCATTGATCCCTCACATCAAGCCTACTTTCAGAGAGAAGAGTCTGTGCAGAACCTGGGTCAGGGTCCTTTCCCTCTGAAGCACAGTTGAGCATCACTGACGGCATTACATCCATACTGCAAGGTGATGTATCCCAAGTGAGACAGCATCCCCATCCTGTTCCATTTTGGATACTGAACAATTAAAATGCTCAGTTACACAGTTCAGGAAGCCCTAGCTGAGATCTGTGGACTCGGAATTAATGCTTTAAAATTACATAAATTTTAATTTATGCATTATATTTTCTGCTTTCCAGAATGCTTCCAAAGAACCTCAGGCACACAATTAATTGCTGAGACCAGGAAGCACAGGATGATTCATGAAAATAGCTGTTAGTGTTACCCAAGACAGTCATGACCTATCCTCTATGCTTGCTTGCAACTGAACAGCTCCAGACACTGTCTGGACACCCTGGAACAAGAATTTTCTGGAGAAACAGCAGTTGCACTAATGCTGCAATCCATCATTTGCACTCATGTCATAAGCTGACTTAAAAACTCCAAAATATGATGGAAGTGCACTGTTAAACCTTTGTGTGGGCTTCATGCGCAAACTGTGTTCTCTTATTCTACAAGTTTGCTTAAGAACAGAAATAGAATAAACTGAGAAGTCTTCTTTGTGATACAAACCAAAGTAGATTTTAGTGGGGAAATAGATCTTTCTGCCCTGCACAGGGACCTGAACAATGTTTTAACATTCAAAATTATTTTCACATGAAAATTCCCATTTAGAGGTTTCCAGTTTATGGTCACTGATTTCAAGTTAATAAGCAGAAGGGTATTTAAATAAAATATAATACAGAGCTTCGTGAAGAAAAGCTGCTAATCTGATTTAGATTGTTTCATCTCCAGCTCCACAACTCTCAGCTTCCAGTCAGTAGCCTTGCTGAAGGCTGTGTGTGCTTAAGTTCCTTGAGGTACTTTTGTTGTCAGAAATTTGTATCAACAGCACTGATGCGAAGAACCCACTAACACTCCAATAACGCAAAGTACACATAAAATAAAGCAGATTTAAAAACCATCAAGACAATGCATTTCTCTCATTTATTCAAATCTCCTGCAGGAAGTAAACACTGAAAGATTTAAAAAAACTTCACACTGCAGTATGTACAGTTTTGTGACATCACATGAGGAAATTAATTTCTAATAAAAAAAATGAGACCAGGTAAATTACTGAAGACACATCACAATAAAACTGGTTGTGGTAAAATCCCGAATTCTTATGTATGGCAATGAAAATCAGTACTCCTTTGTTTTACAGGGATGGAATAGTCCTGGTACAATATTTCAATTACGCAAAATGGAGTCCTGAATTTACAAGACTTATTATAGTTGCATGAGCACTTCATGTTTTAAAAGTAGGTTTGCAATTTTTTTTTCCAGACCCTTTTGAATTGAAGCACATTCTTTCACAAAGCTAAAATACCACAGCAGAAGTCATGTCCAGAAGTGGAATACTGTTGTGTTTTGAACTGACCTGACTTGTTAAGANTATATATAAATATATATATATAATATATACTTACCAGTTTACTCCTCTGTAAGATGTGGCAGAGAACAAACTGGTAATATCATGTCACTGACGTCAATGAGAGCTGTAATACTTTCACCAACATTTAACAGGGAAAATTTAAACCACTCATTTCTTTCTTTTAAAAACATTTGTAAATTAAAAATTTAAAAACGTCACTAAGAGTAAATGGCGACCAAAAGTAAAAGTTATGGCTGAATTCCCTTTTTCTCAAACTGAGGTGCCCAGCTATGTGGTATCAGTAGAGAAACCTTCCAGCTCTCCACCTTTGATTCTGTGGTCATGCATTACCACCACCACCATTTCCTCAAGCTCTGGCAGAGGAGACACTACAAACCTGGATATCTGAGTCCCAGACACTTCCCTCTGGAAAGAAAAGGCCTATCTGCATGGCAATTCCAAGTCAATCCCCAAATCCAGTGAGCTTGGGCGCTCCACCAGGCACTCCACAACCCAAGTGCTGCAGCCTCAGCCCTTCCCAGCTAAGCGGGGCCAAATTAATTTAGGGTTAAGTTCCAAGGGGCTGCAATTCCAACGCTAAGCGTGCTGTAGAGACAATTCCCTAACTCACCTCCTCACTGCTCTGAGAGCTGGAGGCAGCTTTCCCCC